>OX638360.1:7607846-8072269 GCA_951812935.1 Hermaeophaga mercurialis | reverse complement strand
TCTGTCCATTACCCTTTCGAATAACCAACTTTCTTTTGACATATATAGGAAACCTACTCAAACTGATCATCTTATCAATTTCCATTCCAATCACTCTTTCCAACATAAAATGTCCGCTATTTACTGCTATGTTCACCGCTTACTCAATGTTCCTTTATCCCCAGACAATTTTTCCAAAGAAGTTAATATCTTAAAACAATTAGCTGTTAACAACAGTTTCCAGCCAAATATTATCGATAAAGTCCTCCATAAATTAAAACTAAAACGTAACATACAACAAGCATATAATGTAAGTCCTGTCCCTTCGACTAATTTAAAATATTTCTCATTACCTTACCTAGGAAAAATTTCCCATGACATTTCCAAAATCTTCCGAAATTTAGACAATATCAAGATATCCTTCAAAAACAACCTTTCCATTAAATCGTTACTTAGTCACACAAAAGATTCTCTTCCCATCCTTGACAAAAGCGGTATTTACAAACTTTCTTGTTTAGATTGTAATTCAACTTACATTGGAAAAACTGTTCGAAAACTGGACATTCGAATCAAAGAACACATCAGATACCCTGATAAGTCCACCTTTGGACACCATTTAAAATTTAACAAACACAATTTCAACCCCCCTGAAAACGTTAAAATTTTACACAACATCTTCAATTGTAACTTTAAACTTGATCTTCTCGAAGATCTTGAAATCCTTCGTGAACTAAATAAACCTTCCTCCTCCTGTTTAAACACCCAAATTCACCTAAATATTAACAAATTTAACCCATTATTCAAAAGTTTGTAAGTGTGTGGTAAGTAATCACTTCTTTTATTTTTAAAACCTATTTAAATTAACCACTAGTCAACATATTCTTCTCTCCTACATCCACCTTCATATTTGAACGTCTCTCAGATCTATTCTTCCTTTTTATTGTCCTGGCCTTTTACCTTTCCCTTTACTTAAAAATAACCTTACTCTTTTTCTAACTTTGTCAAAAACCGCATGTTCATAATTTTCTCACGTAAAACATCTTAATTTTTTATTTATTTTACATGTTTTTTAAAAAACACTTGTTGTCTTTTATTGGGACAACTTTCAGGCCTGGGCCTTTAAAAACCAAATTTTTTTAAAAATGTTACTGTTTTCTACTATATTAATGTCGTTTTTTAAAAAAAGTTAATTTAAGATGTATTGTTACTGCGTTGATGTTCTCTACTTTTGTTTTATAACCAACCTTCTCTACTTTTTTGCACTTTTGTAAGTATCATGTTTGCTTTATGTATGATCTTCTATCATCAATTATTTTTTCAGTTTGTCCTGATGATGGCATTGTTTTGCCGAAAGCGCTTGACACTCTTTTGACTTTGAGAAATATATATATTTCTTTTACACATATCTTTAAATAAAGAATCTTACACACTTTAAAATACAACTTATTCAGCCTTTCTTTCAAATATAGATTCGATAACATCTCCAATTACACATGTTCTTTCATCAATATCAAACCAACATTTTGTTAATTCTTAAAAAATCAGATTATAAACTTATTTATAACTTGACGTGGCTTTTTTAAATGATATATTTCTACACTTTTTTAGATAAAATTTTGACAATTCACACATTTCTGATAAATTGCCGATTAATGTAAAAAAATGAAATAAAAAAAACAATGAAAATTCTCTGGAATTACTATTTTTTGTGTATTCTAATAATCAATTTCGGTAATATACCGATTACAAGTTTTTGTTAAAATAAAAATAAATAACTTTTTATAGTCGTAATCGAAGAAATTATCCCTTTATAATATTCAAAATAAAAGATCTATTATTGATTTCATTTTGCATTATTACACAAAATGAGCTCCTTATTTAGTTTGTTTGGCTAATATTCTTTGGTTATTGTAGCAGATCATAATTAAATTCTCATTTTGTTTGAAAATAGAAAAAACTAAAACCCAATAAAATTTTAAAATGAATTTCTAATTTTCTATTCTTGGATCTTAAATGTAAATATACAAGTGCTCATGAATCTAAAGAAGATCCAAAAACAAAAGCTAAAACGATTTTTTTTCAAATTTTCTTTTATTATTATTTTAAATTTGTTAAAAAATAAGATTTTCTGTTGATTCTGTGAGCATTTTAAATAAAAAATTAATGAATTTAGTATTGGTGTTATCTCTATATAAGCGAGCAGACAAATATAGGTTGTAATACCTTACAATAACCTAAAGATAGCAACTCTTTTGAAAATTCAAAATCTTTAGGAAAGAAAAAGAATAATTACAAAGAAGTTAGAATCGGGTAGGCAATAATAATAATACACCTGAATAATTGAAGAATAATGAATAAATGTAATCGTTAATGAATATCAATTTATGATATCAAAGGACCTCAATTTTTTTGAGACAGAATATATATTAAACCATTTCACTGAGGCTCGAATATTTTTTCTTTAAGAGTTAACATGAGTGAATAGTTTTGTTTTTTAAGGTATGTTATGTTAAATGGCTTTAAATAGTAGTAAGATTAATTTTCTTACAATGAACACTGTAAAATATTTCTCGACTAAATAAAATTTTGAAAAAAAAAGAAAACTAGCTTAAAAATTAAAAAAATTTGTCTCTTGTTTTTAAATTTGTATTTTATAATTAAAAAAAGCTGCACTTAGTTACAGAAAGTTTACTTTAATATGTTATTTCGATTTTTGTAGTTTTGGTCATTTATTTCAAACGTTTCATTTAGTTGACTGCAAGTATTTAGTATTTGCAACAAATTAACTTTAAATTGAAAAAACGCACATTAAATGAATTTATAAGAATATACTCTGTTTAACATTAAAATAAATAAATAAATAATATATTAAACTAAATTGCTTTAAAGTTAGGCACTTTTGGGTCAAATTGAAAAAAAACCCATCTGTGATTTTTATAAGATTATATTGTCATTTTGATTATATTTATTTATTATTGCTTATTAATATTATTTACTTAAATTTACAATAGGACATAATAATAAGCTAAATAAAAAGAAAATTGACAACTGCCATTTGGTCTGTTCGAAATTAATATAAGATACAAATTTACCTTTAGGCCTCTGTCGAATGTAAAGTACAAATAAATATATATATATATATATATAATACATTTTCAAGGTTTCAAAGACTTGAAAGGCATTTTAAATATCAAATAAATATTTTTAAGTTGAATAGTAAATTGTAATACACTGAATATTCAAATGTGATGATGCGGGTACTATTGAATTACTTTATACTTTGATATAACCTTATTATATTTATTATATTTATTATCTGATAATATCCTTGTTTATAAAATATTATAATAGGTTTAAAAGAAGCCAAGCTAGTTTCAGAAATTATTCTGTAACTTTTGTGTACCCAAAAATTTAAGTATAATTGGAATTGTCGAAATTGAATGAGACATATTTTGTTTTTTTAAACAATGAGAACAATATTTGACAATCAGGTATTATTTTCTAGACCTAGTATTTTAAGGACAATTAATGAATATATGTCTGTCTCATCAATATTTATTTATTATAGTTTTGCTGTTGAGTACGTCTAGAACATGTAAGGATTTTAAAAGAATATAAAGTTATTTTTATAGGTAGAAATACATATGGTATAAAGAAAACAAAAATAGAAGTTAACCTTTACAGCAGTGCCGATTCGTTGTAGTAAATCATTTCACGCCACCAGCAAAGCCGTTTCCTTCATTAGAAAAACGATGGACGAAAAAATAATCACGTGTGTTTTTAGAGCAAAAGTCACGCGATCGCACAATACCTTTTGTGTTATACCCGCGAGCTTCGCGATCGTATCACAACTAAACACTGATAGGCGTCGTATTCCTCTAAAACGACGTTGGTATCTTCGGGCGGAGACGCTGGCGCACCGCTCAACGATGCGTCGCTGTGTTTTCCCTTAGCACAACAATAATATAGAACGGGTAATGTGCACTTCTAAGGTTGCAACCTTCGCGTACGATTATTTTGTAGAAACACAACAACATGCATAATAGAAGAATCGCTTTGTCTAACGGCTTTGAGTTGGGAATACGCTATATAATTTTTCTCTAAATACCTGACAGAACATGTCACAAGTATCTTTTTAAATATGAAATGATAAATTATACTTATCTAAATTTCCACAGCATTCCAAAGTTATATTCAATCGACCTAGGTTTCTCCGTTTTGACACAGTATTTTCTAGATTTGATAGAAAAATGAGATTCTTTATAAGCATAAATAATTTCGGGTCACAAACACCCCAACCAATCATTATTAAGCAATATTCTTCTTTTCCTAAAAATATTTTTGGTTAGTGTAATATAGGTATTTAGTCCAAAAGGTAATCTAAGATAATTAGATTTCCCAGGTTTAATTGTTTATTCAATTCATACTGTATATTGAGGATATTTTAGGTATTTCTTAATTGAATATTCCTCTAAAAAATCAAGTTCCTCTTTCTTATCACTTACATAAAGTACCTGCATGGTTGTTTTAATCTATAAGCTGGTCCGGCCAAGATAAATGCCGTTATAATCCGGACAGTTTAATTAGTAAATACCCCATTTTGAAAATTTATTAATTTTAGCTTTTACATTTAATAAAAATGAACTTACATAATTTCTAACTTTAATATATTTATTTATTTTATTTAATATATTGTGGAAGATGTTATTCAAGATATAATTTTTACTATTTTGTTTGAAATATCTCCAAAATATGTAATTGTTCTGTATGACCTGTGTTTCGGAAATATCAGGTTAACGACAATTTTTTCTTCCTTTTTATTAATTAACCTGTAACCTGTAATGAATAATTATTAGAGGTAGCGATTTGTTTTATTATACTAATTTCCGTTTTAAAATCATCCTCACTCATTGGTATTGAAAAGGTTCTAAGTATCATTGAATTATAACCTACTAATTTAAGTGACATAGGGTGATTCGAGTTATAAGGGAGAGTAATATTTGTGTGAGTTGGTTTACGATAGATTGAATATTGAAGATTATAGTTTACTCTTTTGATATTTATATCTAAGAAATTTATAGAACTGTTCTCTTCAATTTCAAGAGTTTTTATTTTTGGATGTAAGTTGTTAATAAAATTAAAGAAAATATCTAAAACCAGCCAAAACATCATCAACGTATCTATCTTTTTGCTATTTGTGGGAATAGTCAATATGTTTTTAGATGCTAAGGGTTACAAAGATCATGCACTCTTCTTTTTTTAGTATTCAAATTTTTAAAACCGACAAATATGGTTTCCTTACTTATCAGATAAACAAGAGCATACGGGTTCAAGTGAGTAGTTTCTATGAAATAATTTAATTTAATTCTGCAGATTATATTTTTGTTTGTTGTCTAACACAATAATACAACGAAAAGCATAATATATCGAGCGAGTCCTAACTATTGATCTATAGAATAAACGCATCAGTTTACTTGGACCAAAATATGAGGAGTGGATCACATATGCCTTAATAAGATATTCCTCTGGTAAATATATACCGTGTTTAAGTTAAAATGTTTTCCCCTTTTTCGTAATAATTTCTCAATATATTAATAAATTGTTACCAATACTGGCACAGAGGCATAACTTTAAACAGAAAATATTATTATTTTATTTATACTTTTATATATTGAAATAGATGCTCCATATAAGCGATTCCCGATGTTGAAATTGAACCGTAACTTTATTTGACACAACTTTTAATTGATGTGGGTAGCAGCCTGATAGGTAAATACAGTGAAACACGTCTTAATTCTAAACTATGTGAAATCGTTTCGAGTAAGAAAACTACCGCTGACCCATTCCTACTTGTGTTCGAAAAATAATACCACTCACTCTGTAACTTGTGATACAACAATTTCAGTAAAGTACATATTAATTCGTTCATTAAACTTCTTAAAAGATACTGATATTTTGTTTAAAATTTAAGTTGTTCTGTTGTATATTAGCTGATATTCTATTGTCCAATCGCTAATAAGTGGATGCGATCTTTGCTTTTCAAATTAAAAAGAACGTCTAATCTTGATAAAAGCAATCAGCAAAAATAAAAGTGAATAATATAAATCGTCTAATAAAATTACACCTAGTGATTTTTTGCAATTATTTAACATTTACTTATCAATAATCATGTGTGGAGTTTCCAAGTTTATGTATGATTTAGAAAATCGAATCTATAAATGTGTGCAATTACTTCCAATGTCTTCAAGATATTCAAATTGTTTCGTTTCGTTTCGTAAATGGAGAAAAAGTTTGGCTTCACAAAAAAAATATTCTTGATAAGAAGTTCTACATGACTTGTAAATCCATAATCAAATATAAAAATTTTAAAACATTGAGTGGAGAATACAGGGAAAATAAAAAATAATGATATGGAAGCAAGAGTAATATCAAATTGCAATGGATTGCAAAATATTAATTAAAATTGTTTTTAAGTACCAAAAAATTATGCATACTTGTAAATTCGTGGCGATCCCAGATAAAAATGATAAAATATTTCAATGAACATGGCAGCAATTGTTAGATTATTTATTGAATAAAGGATTAAGAACATTAATACAAATGTTAAAATATTAATGTTAATTAAATAAATTTACAGTGCTTTGGAAATACCTAAATAATTTTCAACAATCGTCAAATATTACATCAGTGTGTATTTGCAATAATTAGTATGTCAATAGAATTGAGTGTTGTAGATAAAATTGAAATTGTTGTCATTGTTGAAGGTAATTATAAAATAAAACCAAAGAAACTCGAAATCTTTACCATTTATACTGGTTGTCAGACCTTGGGGACTGGCTTTCTTCTTCCACTTGGTGGATAATATTCCGTGACCCATTTCACTTTCTTAGTTGTTTATGGGTGATTCTCACGCTGGTCTCTACCTTTAATATTGGTTGCCAGACTGATGTGTCGACTTACCCTAATTTCTACCCTATTGTGGGAGTTCTGTTTCTTCTTATTCTACCTACCCTTATTATATTTAATTTTGAGTCGATGGCTCAATTCCTCCTCCTCCTCACATGAGGATTTGGCTCTCACCATCAACTTTACCTTTTGCAACATTATTTGTTGGTGGCGCTGTTTAACACGGGCACTTAAAAGTTCATTTCAATTTTATCTTAATAATACTAGCTTAACTTTTAAATACTAAATGTCTAAGATTGTCAAGTTTACCACATACTGGTCTCAAATAATTTACTTTATTTTTAACTTGTATCCTTTGAATTTTTACTTTTCAACTTCTTAAGTTAACTTATATTTAATGATGTAACTTTGCTGTTTTATTGTAAACTTTTGACCTGATGATGACTGATTATAGTCGAAACTAGTCGTCCTATTTAATTAAAATATTTGTGGTAAATACTTCGAGTTTCTTTGGTATAATCCTAGATACCACAATTGACACCTATGGAAAAATGTCTCTTTCGTAATAATAAAACATGTAAAGAAATAGCAGAAACCTTTAATAATAGGCACCTTGATAAAACTGTACACGTTACAACTGTAAGATACGTAACAAATAAATTCAAAAGTTTAGGAAACGTTAAAGGTAAATCTGAAAGAAACGTCGGTTATGGTTTATGAATGAAGATATTGAAAACGAAGTGATGCTATCGTTAGTGAAAAATCCAAAAGATTCACTTCGAAAAAGATCGAATTTGTTGAATGTGAGTAAAAGTACAGTTACAAGAATTTTAAAATAAAATAAATGTACACCATACAAACCCAAATTTATTACTCTTAAAAAATATTCGTGAGTTTTTCTTCCATATTTTTAACAATAGAGTGATTGGGAGATCCATGGGGTTTTTTTGACCTCCAACGTACTCTTGGCCTCCAACGTATCCAGGCGTTTATTTATGTTTATGTTGGTTATAATTGCTGCTAAATTGGTAAATAGGTTATTTTTTTTTTAAATGCTATTTAGTCAAAATCAATGTACCACTAAATTACTTTCTTATTTTCTTATATAATAATAAATAATCTAAAAATTGCTGATGGTTTTATTGCAAAATTGTTTGATAGTTAAGTAATACACAGCCTTTTATCAAGAATAATTTTTTTTTGTGAAATGTAAGATAAACTTTTTCTCCAATTGTATCAAACTTTTTGGGGCACAGTGTGTGTTTAAATCAGTAATTACTAACTAAGGGTATGACCTTTTGTTCAAGTTTTATTAAAATTCAAGTACAATGGCATGATAATTATTCATAACATCACCGGTGGTTTTGCATTTCTGAGCTAGAGCACACTATTTGCTGAGATTTTTAATATCGGTTTGATGTTATCATAGTCTTTTTTTTATCCTGTTGAAGGGTAAGTATTTAAAATATTTCTCTGTTGAGTATTTTCACTTTGTATTTGGGTTTTCATAGTCCAGTCAAATTCATATAACTTTTCGTAAAAAATAATTATAGTTACTTGTTGTAGCCTAGTTAAATTTATATATGGTGTTTTATTGGGAAAGAGCCTAACTTTAACTGTAGTTGGACGTCACTTTGGTATTTCCAAATTTTTGATGGGTGTGCCATCACTGAGATATAGGGTGTTTTATCAATTTGGCCTAGTTCTTTCGGAGCTCATAACTTCGTATATTATTTTGATATTTGGAACGCATAATAACCATTACCTAAAAATCTACAAAATTATTACTAAAAACAAATCAAGGACCTGCTTAACAAAACATTTAAAAATTCGTTTTTCCAAAAAACAACCCTGTATATCGATTTTTTTAAATTGCTTTATACAATTCTTAAAAGCAGAAGAAACTGAATCTACTCATCTACTTTTTATTTTTCCGCATATAATTATAGTACCAATATTTTAAATTCAAAGTATAATTTATGAGCGTTTAAGGGGTTACGAAATAATTTTTGTTAATTTTTTGGTTGAAATAAAATTTACTTATTAGAGAAGCATCCCAAAAATTGAATTGAGTTTGTATTCTTACAAATACTGACCACTATAAAATGTGACTTAGGCCGTACTTAGTATACCGGGTCTTAATATCTCAAATTGATCAATTTTTGGGGAAAATTTCGTAACCCGACTTGAACAATTTTTGGGCAAAATTCTAAATTTTTTTCAAAAAAGTTATCGCGAATGATGGAGCCAGCTGAATACAAGGGCAAGGATTTTAAACGAAAGGGAAGAATGAAGATAGGAAATTACTTAAAAGAATTTGAAGAAGCAGTGAAGAATAAGAAGGAAAGAATAGAAAGGTGAGAAGAAAGTTTCTTATTAGACCCAAAAACAAGAGAAAAATTAAAAGACCAAGGTATTCGAGAAGAATTTATTAAAACAGTACGATGTTGGAGAAAAGCACTATTCTTAAAGCCAGAACAAATAGGCCCTGAAAATGCGTTGATAGACGCAGAAAAGAAAGTGACAGAAGAAAGAGAAATAGCAAAAAATAAGGCAAAGTCTTGGAGCGAAGAAATAGAGGAAGAAATGGAAACAACAGTAATCGAATTGCCTGGATCATCTAAAATAAAATCAAGTGGAACGGACGAGGAATGGATTTAACAGAATAAGAAAGCAAAAAAGCCCAAGGAAAAAATATTTGATGAGAGAATAAAAGTAAACAACAGAAACGAAATCTAAAATCAAAATTAATAGTATAGTTCCCATGAAGGGAAACAACGAGAAATCACTAAGTTACAGTTACCTAGTCACAGTAAATAGAAATGTGGAAATTAAAAATCTGTATAAAGTCAAGGAAATCGAATTTATTAAAATAAAATGGGAAACTTACATTAGACGAAATAAAGTGACCCAATGTTTCAATTGCCAGAACTTTGGGCATTCCCAAATCAATTGCAAGATGGAACCGAAATGCGTAAAGTGTGGAAAAGACCAGGCAACCCGCGAATGTAAATTAGTAAAAACTGAAACGAGTAAGGCGAAATGTTGGAGGAGACCACACTGCAAATAGCAAAACTTGCGAAAAATACATCAAATATATTGATCGAATCGAAATATACAGAAACAAAAACCGAATAATATTACAACTAATAAATATATAAACAGCACGATCAGAAGTAATGTAACATATAGTCAAGTTACTAGGAATGTAAACCAAAATCAAAACCAATACCAAAACCAAAACCCTATTTTAAACAATCAAGATAAAATGAAAGAAATTTTTAGTACAATTAAAGAAATTAACCAAATAGTAGATTTAGACAAAATGTTAAATTAAAATTAATGAGAGATGAGTTGAAAAATACCAAAAATTTTATGGAAAGAGTAGAAATAATGTTCAAGTACGAAACCCTCTACAATCAAAATTAAGAATAAATAAGGAGGTCCCTAACTAACGCCGTAAAAATAGGGGGACAGAAAAATAAAATAAATAGAAATATGACTAAAAATTTTCAGAACTTAAGTAATGTGGTGGTTTACGGAACAGATAATAAAATTAAATTTAAATAATAATGCAGCATCATTAAGAAGTCAATATATAGAAAGGCTATACCTTTATTATTATTATTATTATTATTATTATTACTTAGTACATAATCATTCAATATGATTGAAATGTTTCGAACATCCTGTACAAGGATATTTCTGATCTATACACTTGATAAACGTTTGTAGATAACAAAAGCAGTTTGAAACAAATAAATTTTGTCTTCCAAAGACTACAATAATACTTATTTCCACCCTACGACGTGGGTTATAACTTTAATAAAATAACAATTAATATTATTTAACAACTATTCTCTAATATTATTCCATGCACTATAACATTCTATTATTTACATTTAAAACCACGTTCAAAATTTAAGTTTCGCATAATTTTATTTAAATATTCTATAAGAGTTTTACATAAAACTGAGTTTACTAAATCAAAGTATTTATTCAAATCATAATACAAGAATTTTAAAAGTGTTAACATTTGTATTAAGAATGATTTAATAGCAATGAGTCTTAGTTGTAATACGAACATTGTTAGATTCAATTATTATAGATGTAGGTTTATTAGGGTCTCTGGTAATAACTAGGAACTATCTTATATAATATTTTAAAGTGTTCTAACATGCATAGACTTTTGTTTGAACAAAAAAAAAATTAAAAGATAGCTTATCAGTGAGCAAAAATCACTCTTATATTTTTAAATAAAAATTCTGTATTTCCGTTAGGACTATTATTATAGTATAAATCATCATATTTTGAGTTAACTATTCTCCCTCTATAATATGGACAATTAGTTATGAAACACCCTGTATATATTGAACAAAATTTAAATTCTGTTTAAAATCTGATACATTAAATTACATTTTGGTCTTCCTATAATATCATCTATATAGTAACTGCGTTAAGATATACCAGAATAAATTTTCAGGATGATCTATTCTGTTCGAATCGATAAGCAGGAAAATAAATTAAATCAACCAGAAGTAATTCGGACACTATACACAAGAAGCTTGGCCATTTTGTAAGGCAGGTGGAGGTACGGTTACGAAGCATATAAATTACAATATAATACACGAATTATATTGATTTTCTAAGGCGAGGATATTTATTACCAGGAAACCGGCTTTTCCAGAAAGATGACGAAAACGGAAATAAACATACAGGGTACATCATTATCATTTTTTTATGAGTAGTGGATCTATTTATAAAATAAATTTTCTTCACAAAGATACTACAGAGTATTCTCTTACTCTTACACTGCATTTGATAAATGCGCTCTTTATACATATTCCTATTTCCAGTAAAAAAGAGGTGGCTTGTAGTAACTGTGAAGATACCAGAAAATATTGTCACATAGGAAAAGGGCGTTAGATTTAGTTAGTTGAGCCGTTCAATAGTTCACAGACTTGTTTATTTTTAGTAATCATTTCGTATAGTAAACATTAACTTATATTCTTAAAAAAGCATTAGACTTTCTGTATGTAAGTTTACTTTTCAAGAACATGAACATTATTTAATATAAATACATGACGATTACATTGGCGGGAGTTCAGTGGGTTCAGTGGTTCCAGTGGGTTCAGTAGTCCCAGACTAGGGATGATAGACCTCCGACCGTGACGGGAAGTTAAGGTAGTGCCCAAGTAACATACGTGCCCTCAAGAGCATCATGCCCTTGGTAAGAAGTTATATTATTATATTATTATATATATTTATGTAGTTGTTAATGATTGTTAAGCACTTTTTGTACTTAATAAACCTAGTGAAGGCTACATTATTTTTATTAACCCCCCTTAATTACTACATATCCAAGGGCCGCGCTGCGACCTGGTGAACGTATCCCTTAATCAGCACGACGCAAGGAGTTTTGCATGACATTGATCCAACGACTAAGCTCAGATTGGCTTTATGATGGATATTACAGAGTAGAATTTCTTTATTAAGAAATAGTTAATATTTCTTTCTAGAGCAATTAATATATTTTTCTGTATTGAGAATTCTACTTGTTTTGTATTTAACCTATTAGGCATTTCAAAATATTTTCAAATATTTTTTTCCTAACTAATTTGGCCACACCTGTATGTTTTTCTTTAGTTTAATTCAAGATTGGTATTTAATGACTGATAATAATACCACAGTCTCATTAATTTTGAATACGCAATATATTTTGCAATAAAATTCTTCATTTCTGTTTTATGAATTATAAATAATGAGTTTGGCTCTTTTGTGTTTTCATACTAACGGACGAAATTAAATGTAGTTAAGTTTGAAAGTCACTCACCATTCAGTATAATAGTTTTTGAATAAATTTAGTTATATCACAAATTTTAAAAATGTTATAAAATTTGAACTTAAAGTTTACACTTTCTTATTTTTAATTATTCATCTTTAAAATCATATTTTCCAGAAGATTTTTCAAGATTGACGACTCCGGAGACGAAAATATCTTTGCACATTCTTGCCTGGAAGCTATAAAGTACGAAACCTGGTAAATGGAAACCGAGATTGTTTAGACTTGCGCTTATACACGTTAATAACATTAGACCTTCCCTTAATGACATGATAGAAGTTTAATATGTTCGAAATCTATACAGAATCATCAAGTTTCACCCAGAGAATAGCGCAAACTTAATAATCCCGCCAAATATACGGGTGGCGGTAATTTGGGAGAATACATTGAAATTGTAAAAGTCAAATTAACCGTATTAATCAGATTTTGTTACTAATTTGTACTTAAATTAAAAGAATTTTATGTATTGCCTTTTAGAAGATAATCCCATCTACTAATTCAGAACAAGATATTTGTTTGTAATGAAATTATAAAACTGACGTGGAATTATGGTAATGAATCTTGAGGGCAATTACAACTGTACGATCGTGTTAAACTATATGCTTTAAATATTTCCTTCATTTAGCAACCAGAAGTCTACACCAACCCGCACTTTTACTAGGTATTATTGATCATCTATCAAATAACAGATAAATAAAACTTTTAGTAAAGTCTCTTGAGTTAACGGGTTCTCATCATGTCATTTTCTGGACTAACACTCTTTATTTTACTCTTGTTCGCAGATTGGTTTATGAATTATGTATTCTAATTGCTAATTAAAGCATGATAATGATAGAAGAAGCTTCGACGAATATAATTATCAACCGTTTCATATTGGTACGCCTGTGAATAAATAGTATAAGCCGTTGGATAGTTAAATGGCTTTTAGGGTAGGCGAACAAATAATTGGTTTATATAATTATATAAGTAATGAGTTAAAAGCTTGCCGGAATAAATTCAAACTATATACCTAACTATACACAAGCACTTATGTGTTGCCGACAATGAAGTTATCTATTGCAAATAATTGACTTTATGGACAACCGTTATTACGAGTAGAACGATGCATTACCACAGGGATTTTCCGAAATAAATAAACAGTTTATCTGTACAAATCGAATACTTTACCTGTCGCTAATATTTATTAACATAACTATAACTGTCACGATATATTTACTTTGTCATAATAAAATTTTATAAATTATAATATCTCTATTTTTTTAATTATACATTTTTACAGTTAGCGATAAAAGCTTTTGTCTCGATAGTATTGTAATGTATACATTATTCGTTTGTTTTTTCTCAATTATAATTATGTACCTTATTCCCAATGGCAGCGAATAAATCATTATTCACTACTTTTATTATACTACTTTTTCGTTGTGTTAAGAGTATTTCATTTTGTGTGATTTATTAAATATGTTATCACATGATTCATCACAAGAAAACGATATAATTTTAATTGTAAAATTGTTAGGTTAATCAAAAATAAAATAATAATGCTGACAATCAATTTTTCAAAAAAAATAGGTGTCTGAATAACATGCTTGCTATTACTACAACTTAACAATTATTGCGGTATAGTAAGAATGAAATTCAAAATCAAAGTAGGAACCCTTTCAAAGCTGCATCTAAGCACAAATAAAATCTATATATATGGTCTATAAAGCAAATTACAACATTACCAATATTCATATGAAATATCTATTCTAAAAATCTGCTGCTGGTGATAGGTAAGGATTTTACTTGTCACTGCACTTGTGACCTGATCTGTGTGATAAGTCACATGGTGTGAACTTCAAAAATAATGCTTATGGCAAAATGATGTAATAACTCTTGTGATAAATCACACGATGTGAATCTTTGATATAACGAATGCACTTTCTACCCATTTTATTAGCAGGCTGCAGCTGTTATCTGCAAGTCTAATTAATCACTCAAATTAAAACGTCAAATTTTGAATGCAAAATAATTTATGATTCGTTTTACTAAAAAATAGAAAAAAAAAGGATTTAGAAAATGAAAATTAAATGTTTTTAATTCCGCCAGATGTGAAGAAGGTTCTAACATTACATCAATGAAGTTAATATCAGAAAAATCAAGAAAATTGTATATGGCGGCGTATGTTTTTTTTATGTTAGACAAAGAAAAAACATAAAATAGTTTGAAGAATCTGTTGTGTTAGTGCATTTTAACAATTATTATTAGCATGGGCAAACTTCACCCTTATGAATAATAGCTATCATTATATGCTCGTTGAATAATACTAAAACTGGCCTGTTACTTGCCTGGCTCGGCTGATAATCTAGACTATTTCGATAAAGAATCATTTTATCGCAGGATGACGTCACCGACATATTTTTTCTAACTGAGTTGGCGTACCAAGAGGCACATCAATTTAAAGTGCATTCAGCACTGGGTCTTGTTTTTCCAAATGAAATTAGTAAGGAATAAATAATTTCCATAATACCAATTTTCATAATTACAATTATAGTTAATGTAAGAGACACTCGAAGTATTCCCCATGCACGTCATGGGAACATTACAATTCTGAATAAAAGTGCTGTCTGACATTGCATTACATTTGTAGCGTGATAGATCTAATGGTGTTGGTAATGTGTAATTTTTACGATTCTACAGCACTCTTACACAATATTTTTCTCATTTGACATTTCATCATTTCACAATTTCAAAAATTTATATATAGGATTTTTAGTACAAATACCGTTGCACGTCAGGAGTGACGTACTTCTTTCGTCATAGTACTGCCAACTAATTAAAATTTCCCTAACTAAGATAAATCATACGAAACATCACGAAAATTCACGAGGACTCATGAACGTAGTCACAGTACTAAAAAACCGCAAAAGTAATCGTAATTATTTTGATAATTTTAGAATTATTTCAATTATATTGGCTTATATACGTCTTATTCTTTATAATATAAAGTTTATAAATCATTATTATATGTTTAGTAGTCAAAAAACCATAATTTACATTAAATAATTTTGAAATTTTCTACGCCCATGAGACTCGTATTTATGATGAAGAAATGACATTGTAGCGATTGGCATGCCTTGATGCGACGTTGTCGAGTATTTAGATTGAAATATTTCAACGAGTTCTGACGTCCGGCCGTCAACCAGTTGTGTGTTTCAAGTGATTCAGATTTGAATTAGGAGAAAGGATTTACCTTTTGTAGGAATTCGAATATTGTAGTTGAATTGTTTCTTATAAGAAAAATATATATTTTTTTAAACAAAACATTGTCTTATTTTAATAACAATAAATAGTTTGCTATCTTTTTTATATGTCTCTATTTTATTTATTTAATAAAAATATAGTACAAATAAACAACATAATATAACAATTTTTATAACAGATTATTGAATATTAAAAGTAGATAATACAGCAAGAAGAAGAAGAATATCACAGTTGTAGATTGCTAATGAATCAACTGAGAAAAACATTTTTCAAATGTACTTTAAAACTGACAGGATGAAGTGTCTTGAGTGTGAAGATCATATATTGTTCATATACGCTTCAATTTAGACAAGCCGACAACACTGCAGGGTCGTGATCTCATAATTGATATATGACGTGCAACGGGATTTGTATTCAAAATCCTATACTTCAGTGTTGTCGGCTTGTCTAAATTGTCGAGGAATGTAGGAAGTTTCAAAAATGTAAGGTTAGGTTATGTTGTTTAGCTTTATTATTATGAAACATTAATTTATTGAAGCGTATATAAACAATATATGATCCTCACACTCAAGACACTTCATCCTGCCAGTTTTAAAGTACATTTGAAAAATGTTTTTCTCAGTTGATTCATTAGCAATCTACAACTGTGATATTCTTCTTCTTGCTGTATTATATACTTTTAATATTCAATAATCTGTTATAAAAATCGTTATATTATGTTGTTTATTGGTACTATATTTTTATTAAATAAATAAAATAGAGGCAAACAAAAAAGATAGCAAACTATTTATTGTTATTAAAATAAGACAATGTTTTGTTTAAAAAAATATATATTTTTCTTATAAGAAACAATTCAACTACAATATTCGAATTCCTACAAAAGGTAAATCCTTTCTCCTAATTCAAATCTGAATCACTTGAATCACTGTCATCGCTGTTAGGATTAATAATAATGGGATTAATTTCTAGTCTATCAAAAACTCTCTCTCTTTCATACCATTTTTGTATTTCTTTTTCTGTATGTTTAATAGAAAACGTGGTGAAAACACACAACTGGTTGACGGCCGGACGTCAGAACTCGTTGAAATATTTCAATCTAAATACTCGACAACGTCGCAAGTAGGTAAACACAGGGGGTTTCAGAACCAAAACCGGTTTTCCAAGGGGTTAACCACCCTTCCAAGGCGAAGGCTAAGGCTAAGGCTACGACTACGGCCAAGGCCAAGGTCAGGGTCATGATGTGCTAAATACATTCTAAATACAAGGTCCTTCCAAGATAAAAAGATTAAAATCCGACAGTGCGGTTCAGTTCACAATGCTTTGTATGTACGAACAGAGATTAGATAGATTTTTAAAAAAAGTATTTAAACTAAAACAAGACATAATGAAATACGAGCAAATGCAAAATCTTATAAAGTGTTTTGAAAAATTGAAAATAAGTGAAGTAGAGGGGGATTCATTATAAATATAGTTGACCAAAACATCATATAGTATTGTACTTGACAACTTCAAAATGGATCTACAAAAAGTTAACGAAAAGCTAATGTTAGATGTAGAGCATAAAGAAATTATAAAATTAAACCAGCTACAACCCAATATTCCACACAAATTAAAATCAATAAAAATGGTAACCACAAAATTTGGAGAAGCAGTGTTGGTGGAACTTGCCCAGCACAGAATATATTTACCGGGGAGATCAACTGTATTTTTGAAACCGCACCTAAGTGAATTTGGGAATGGTGATTATTCCATAATCTATGCTGGAGAGAAAAGTTTGTCAATGGGGAAATCAACATCTCTATTCAAATTTGAAAAATGTTCATTTATTGAAAAATAAAAAATATAAATTAATATGTATTTTACTATAAAAACATCCGAACAAAATCTAGACAGTTAGTTTACAATGAGTTTTAGCGAGGTATTTCCAAATTCAGTTCCAGACAGTCCACCTGAGGTAGATCGCTGGATTGGTACATGTTATATTTGTAAAGAGAAGCCAATACAAGTATTATTCCTTCCTTGTAGTCATAGGATTTGTTGTGTAGAATGTGGAACAAGAGTAAAGTATTGTACTTTTTGTCATGTCAAACTAGTAGCAATTGTTCGAGATGAGCAAAGAAGGTGTACCAGCCAAGTGTTATCATGCGGACATAATGTGTGTAAAGGATATGTAAGATTTTGTTCGATATGTGGTTTAGAAAATAAATAAATTTTACTTAAACAGATTTTTTTTTTTACACCTCTAAAGTTGTACAAATTTGGTGAAAATTATTCTAAATAGCTAATGCACACGAAATACATTGTGTGTTTCCCAAGGCTATGTTGTAAAAGGTCAACCGATAAATATAAAGACATGTGAAATTGAAACGAGAACTCAAACCATGTCTTCGATTACTAAAGAACGTTGGGCAGTACAAAATTTTGAAAATTTAAAATTTGAAGATTTTGAAGATGGGATTCCGATTATATTATATAGTGATAGTGAACGTCCGATTACACCAGATCGAGACATAACAACACTGATGGAAATATATAATAAACATCCTAAGGATCCCAGACAAGTACCACTACCCATTTGGAGACCAATAGAATTGAAGGTTATTTCATCTTATCCCCACCATCCATAAAATGTATATAACCAAGTCTAAAGGTGATCAGTTCATCAAAATGTGGCGAGCCTACACAACCCAAGTTAAGGTAGTAGATTTAAAATCTGCAATTACCTACTTTGCAAAAATTTATGGAGAAGACAACTTTGAATGGGAACATGAAGCAATCTATGGTAGAAATAGATGGTACTCTGTAGAAGAATGTAGGGAAAAAGCTATACAACATGAAAAAGCCGCTTCAGCCTGTAATGACTATCTTGATGGTGAGCTTCATCTTTGCTGTTTACTAAATATTTTGGACAGTCTAAATTTAAATACAAGACTAGAAATTTCCAAATACCTACCAATTTATTTGAGGGATTCTAACTATATAGAAGAAAATGATGATGATACAGACGAAGAAATGAAACCGTTGGATACTTTATCATATGAAGAAGCTGAAAAATTGGTAACACAGTCAAGTCCATTGTAAATATTTAAAAAAATAAAACACATATTAATAAATAGTTTTTTTATTTCATTAAAAAATTGTTGTATAAAAAATATACGTTTGCTAAAGCGCAAATACATTTGTCCATTGTGTGGTAAAGACATGCAGGTTCCTTTAGTTGAAGTTTGGGTAGCTCGTCAAAAGAAAACACAGGAGTCTTGGAAAACGTTTTTAAATAATTTGTTTTTTCTAATCCTTTAACATAAATAAAGTCTGCATCTTTGGTAGCATCTTGGTAAATTTTGGAAAACTGATGGAGTGGTGTAAAGCCGGAATCCCAATCAATACAATGATGGTTATGAATTAACCAAGATGCCTGCTTATACAAATCAGGAGACAGCATTCTAAAAGGAAATGCCGGTTTAAACACATAATGGCAAATTTGAGAACCATTATAAGCAGCAAACTCCTTTACGATAAATTTGTTATTTTCAATTTTAAAACATTGTACATCTACCACTAGCTGCATATTGCTAATAATCACTGAATTAACAAAACGTTACAACCAGACATTTATATTAAATAAGGAGCATGCGTGTTAAACCTGTCGTACAATTTTTGTTAGAGGATTGTACATAAATTCCTTTTCATGTAAAATAAGACAATAAGCAGAAACATTTTTACCCACATTTTTACTGGTTTCAAATTCTATTCTTAGCACAACCGACCCCCCTTGAATAATTTCTCTTTGACGTGAACAATCGATATGAAATATTGGAGCATTATTTTTAAATTCTTCCGGTGAAAAAATTGGTTGATTTGTTGGTAAATGATAGTAGAATTCTTGAAAATTAGCAAACATTTCATAAGCAGTAGCAAAACGATTAGAGTCAAAATCTAAATTTAAATCATGATACGGATATCGTTCCGAGTTGAGAAAGATACGAATATTTGTTAGATTACAGTGATTAAAGTGACTCATATTTTTTAACAATTTTCCTTTACAATCATCCTGAAAGGCGACTATAATATGTCTAGGACTTTCTAATTTTGTGGAAGTTTTAACATTCCAAGTATGACGTGTGGAATCGTTTAATGTGGGATATTCTATTAGTTCCCAACTTCTAAATTTAATTGGCAAGTCTATATTACTCTGAATTATTTTATTTAATCGAAGTTGTTGACTTATACTAGGACTTATATGAGGAATATTCCAATATATCTTGTTAATTTCAATTTTTGGTTTTTCTGTCTCATCTGTTGCAATAACACAATCCACATCATCTTTTTCGCGAATGAGAATTAATTCTTGCTTCATATTTAAAACAATTTTACGAAAATCTTCAAAAAAGCCAGAAAAAAGTTTTAATGGTATGTAAACATTAAAATTACCGTGATTATCAATTAAAAGTTTATTCGTTGATGCAATTGTCTTTCCCGCAGAATCTTTTAAATCCTCTTTAGGGAACCAGGCCGCATTTTGAAGTAATTTACTCTCATTTTCATTGATTGAGAGATAGTTTTTCAGGGTAGACGCTAAGCCAACACCTCTAACCGAATCAATTATTACGCCATTCATTTCATATCTTATTTCCCTAAAGAGATGTGCTATACCATTGTTTATAAAATGAAATTTTGTTGGTGTCTTATTTTGTTCTGTTAAAAATTTGCCCTCTAAATAAAGGAAACTATTACATGGGAGAGTATAAGCATCAATATCTTGAACGGCAATTCTAATTTCATCATTATAGTTAACAGCGGTTAGGGTATGGGGTTGATAGGTGTGAAATTGATAATCCTCAATGGTCGTATCAGTAAACGGTTGTCCGGTTACGTTTAGGAGATCCATTACAAACTTTAAATCCAAGAGATTGTAAAAATTTACGGTTTTGCGATGTTAACGGCTTAGTGGTTCTCAAAACACTGTTTTTCTTATTGCTATATGGTCTTTTATAATGGGGGTGACAACGTGGAAACAACCAAACCATTATTCAATTTTTCTAAGATGTAAGCGAATAGTAATTGTCTCGTTATTGAAATTTATAAGTTCACCCGTTTGCTGAAACACCTTAACTGTTATGTTGTTTATTGTCTTGACGCTTACAGGATAATACAAAATAGTTTGTGGTTGTTCCACTATTTTATAGCCATTGGGAACCTGAGGGAAAAATTCGTGAATAATGTGAACCGGACGTCCATTAAGGAAAGAGCCGATCGCAATGTTACAATCAACGCAAATAGTGTTTACACTCAAAATATTTACTTTGTCGGAGGTATGAGCAACATTTGGAGAGAGTCTAGTGGAAAAACCTAAAAGTTTTCCAATTGAATTTGGTACATTGAAATTAATGGGAGCAGTACTTTTGAGAGTGACTGTATTAGTTTTTGAATCTGCTGTTATATGAATTGTTATGCCAGTAAGAAAAATATCTTTTTCAATAATTTTTATCAAATCATTAATCTCATATGCACCGGTTGGTATAGCAATGGTAAATTCATCTTTGTCACCCCACACCAAGACGTTATTATGTACATGAACATTTAGAATGCTATTGAAAGTGTCAAAATTAACCAAACCAATTTCATATCCAACATTTTCATTGAGATAAATGGGTGGATTAAAGTCAGCACTCAAAATGGATGAGTTACCATTTAGAGTGAACGTATACGACATGATGGTTAACAATCTAATGAATTTCATAAATGATTAAACTGATTAAATAGAAATCTTAAACTGTGCTGTCCACATTGATATGAATTGAATGATTGCAAAACATTATAATTATATCTTATTCTTACGTTCCCACTACTTTTGAAATATTTGGTAACCTCGAGTGGTGGGGGTATGTTGCCATAACTATCAAAATACTTAATATCATCATTATTTTTAAAGTATGCGGTCCAATGAGTACCAGGACCACTATTTACATCAAGATTAATTATACCAGTTTCAAATTTCTTAATCTTTTGCGGTAACGAATCTCGCATAAAAACCCCTCGAAAATATGGAATGTGTCTCGCAAATTTTTTCAACTCAACATTGGTTAACGCATGTTGAGGTAATTTTATTTTCTTCTTTTTATCCCATATCCCTTGTATGGTCGTAGGTAAAACCCCCGACCTCGTTTCATTCCAGCACCTTGTTTAGTTTCCATTGCTAAATTATGACGTTTCTGTTCCTCCAGCTGTTGACGATTAGCTTTAGCATCATTCACAGCTTTAGCGATTCCAGCTGCACCACCCCCAACAGCTCCTAAAGCTCCTAGCAAGGGTAACAGAAAAGGTAAAAAACCACCCTTTTTCGGTGATCGAATGACACGTTTCCCCTTTCCCCGTTTTTTCTTCAAACCCATTCCCATCTTTCGTTTACCCTTCATAGCAGTAGTTACAAACCAAGCGGCTGTTTTTTCACCAAAATTTGCGTCCTTTGACTTTACTCGCTCCCAAGCTTTATTTTCCAAAACTTTATCAGCTACGTGTCTTTGTTTTAAATCACTACTTTGAGAGTATGCAATATCGTGTTCTCTACACGCTTGGTCTAGGGGATTAATACCTTGATCCCCTCTTTCTAATCGATTCCTGAGCCTGGTACCCGGGCCACAAAAAGAATAACCCGGAATGTGAATTTCCCCTGGGAGATTATTGATTAAAGTATTTAGTAATCCACGACCTTTCACCTTTCGCATCATTCTAAACCTTTATATAGGCGTGTGCACCTTATATAGGCACTAGTAGCCATGGAGATTCAAAAACAAAGAGTCACTTTACCAGTTAAAAATTATGACATTGAAGAAGCTAAGAAAATAGGTAAACATGGTATAGTTTTTGCAGGTGACTCGAAACGAGGTTTAATCATAGGTCCCAGTGGATCTGGTAAAACCAACGTTATGTTGTCACTTCTAGAACATCCGAACGGTTTAAGATTTGAAAATGTATATGTATGCTCCAAAAGTTTACATCAATCAAAATATTCATACTTGCGAAATTTGCTTCAACCTATTAAAGAGATTGGTTATAAGGAGTATGACAAAATTGAGGAAGTGATTGTACCTGAGTTAATCAAAAAGAATTCTATTATAATATTTGATGACATTGCTACATGTGATCAAAGTATTATACAAAATTATTTTTGTTGTGGGCGACATAAATCTACAGACTGTTTTTATCTTTGTCAGACATACGCAGCTATTCCCAAACATTTAATTCGAGATAATTCAAACCTTTTAATTATATTTCAACAAGACATGACCAACCTCAAACATGTGTATGATGATCATGTTAATATTGACATGTCATTTCAAAATTTTAAGGATTTGTGTGCATATTGTTGGAAAGACAAATTCGGTTTTATGACAATAGATAAAGATTGTAATTTAGGGTCAGGTCGATACCGACAAGGATTTGATTCTTATATAAAGCCAAACAGTAAGATTTTGATTGGTAAAGATGGATGAACAGTTGGGAAGAGAACTACTCGAAACACGAAAGGATATTAAACGTAAATATAAAAGTTTAAAAAATGAACAAACTGCAACGGAAAATCGTTTCAAACAACAATGGAAGCCACTCGTTGAACCTATTCAACAACTTATTACCACCACTAAACCGGAAATTAAACAGGAGTCACCGAAAACATCACCAAAAAAGTATTACTCTATCGTACCAGATCTAACCTTCAATCAAACAATGCAAGATGACTTTGGTGCGAGTTATATAGATGATGACATAGTTACAGATACTTCACAAGCGAGAGATGAGACCCTAGAGTTTTTAGAAAAGTATGATCCTTTGCCCAGAGGATATATTGAAAATAAAATTATGGATACTGAGAATCAGTTTGATAGCACGTTTGGAGTTTATTTTAACCCTGAAAATCAACAATGGGCTATTGGTGATTCTCCTTTAACATTTGACGGAAAAGATGTAGTGATTCAAAATCTCAAGTATGAAGGCACTCCTGGTCTTTATGAATTTTTATTCAAAAAATATCCTGCTGGATACAAAACTCAAGACCTTGACTCATATATTGAAATTGTTAGAAGAACAAATGCACAATATTTAGGTTATAATCCAAAAAAAGGATTATCCACTTCAAATGCTTCTAAATTTATTGATCTAATTAAACCTCGTGTTACCAATTTGCATTCTCTAGCCTTGGAGAAATTTGAGAAAAAAAGAAGAGCAATCGAGCAGGAAGGTATGTCAGGACAATTTCGCCCGAGACTCAGCTCCGATTCCAATGTAAGAAAAAGTCTGCTTCCTCTAACCCGAAGTAAAACTAAACAAACTCTTGGAAGTGGATTAAATTCTAAAGTTTTAATAGATTTAACTGATAAAGTAGATTATAAATATTTTGATGATTTTAATGAATTGGTTGATAGACTTCGATTACTTGTAGCATCACAAAAAGCTGGTAATACTGGGGTCAACAATGAAATTGTTTCCATTATAGAAGAACTACGTGAAGGTGGAATAATCTTATAAGCATCAGTTTTCCAAAATACTTTTTAGTATTCAAGATGCCTCTTAACAAGTTCAACCAACACTTTCTTACTTCCTACACATGTCCGGAAGAGGAGATAGTGTCCTCCCCAACTCCAACACCCTTCTACATTTGTAAACCTTCCGAATTTCACAGTAAATGTATATTAACTATTCGAGGTATTAAAGATTTTAATGTAAGTAAAACAGTCTACCTATTAGAAGATGGTACATTTTCGTATACCTTTCCTATAAGTGGAAAAGTGGAAAGCATACGCTGTTTTCCGGAAAATCTTTATATTTCATATAAAACAAAATATGATAAAATTAATCAACTACTAGAAAATAATATTATTAACAAGGGTGATGTTATTGAATTTCATATGCATTCACAAAGTCTTATAAAAGATAAAATTTTTATTCAATTTGTAATTCAATGTCAGCTCGAAAAAAGTGATTATATATAATGCAACTTTTTTATTTTGTATTTCATTTTTAATAATGCCTTTGAATCGTTTTAATCAACACTTTCTTCTTTCAAGCTGCGCTGAAGATGAAGAAAAAGTTGGTTCTATTCAAACAAATACTTCATTTAATGCTCCATTTTATATTTGTGACAATTTCGACTATCACGTTAAATGTCTGATTCGTTTAAGAGGAGAAAAAACAAATTTGAGTAAGGATCATTATGTTCTTGATAATGGAAATTCAGGATTCAAGTTTCCATTGTCAGCAAAAATTGAAGGTATTTCTCATTATCAGGCAGATTGTGAAGTAATATTAAAACAGAAAACTTACAAACTTCATGAACTGTCAGGTGTAAATATTGTTAAAGGGGATGTAATTGTATTTAAGCTGGGATCAAAACAGAAAATTTGTATTGAATTATTATTTCAGTGTCCGTTAGTCAAAAATGTCTAAATTGCAAGTCGTTAATGAACTTCATAAACCAGCTCGAATTAATTTTAAACGACGTCATGTTTTAGTTAAAGGCTTGCATGATTTAATTCAAGCTGATCTGGCTATCATGTCATCGTATGCTAAAGAGAACAAGAGATACAATTATATTTTGGTTGTAATCAATGCATTCAGTAAATTCGTTTGGACTGCACCTATCAAAAGAAAAACTGGTAAAGATATTGTTAATGCCATGAAAGTCATTCTAACATAAATGATTCCTTCCAAAAATCTTCAGACAGATAATGGGACAGAGTTTTACAATAAAGATTTTCAAGATCTTATGCAAAAATATAAAATAAATCATTATAGTTCCTATTCGAATCTCAAGGCTAGCATTGCGGAACGGGTAATTAGAACTCTTAAGTTGGCTTTATGGAAACATTTTAGTTTACGGGGATCGTACAAGTGGATAGATGCTCTACCAACTATTGTTGCTAAATATAATAATACTAGACACTCGACTACTGGAGCCATACCCAGCAAAGTTAACAATAGAAATGCAAAGTATATTATTGCATTTAGTCGAGCAAAAATAGTAGATTCTCGAAAACCTAAATTTAACGTTGGTGATTATGTACGTATCAGCAAATATAGACATGTCTTTAAGAAAGGCTACACTCCCAACTGGACGACGGAGGTTTTTAAAGTGAAAAAAATTCAGCTGACCAATCCTAGAACCTACATTTTGGAGGATGAAAAAAATGAAGAGATTCAAGGTGGATTCTATGCGGAAGAGTTGCAAAAGGTGAAATATCCCGATGTTTTCTTAATTGAAAAAATCTTGAAACGAAAAGGAGATCAAATTTTAGTAAAGTGGTTGGGAATGAATGTACAATCTTGGATAAATAAAAATTCAATAGTATAATATGTACTTTTTTAATAAAATATTTTGCATACAATGTGTTTTATTTATACAATGATCTCAATAAACAAGGGTTTATAATTTTTGCGATTTCTTCTATGTGACGTTGAAATCTTACACGGTCACGAGCAGCTTCCTCCCAACATCCTCCTTTTCTGGCTTCCTTGTAAGCAAAACACCATTTGTATAGGGTATGAAATTTGTTCATCGATTCGTTAAAGATAACCTTCTTCATAGTAGTTCTGGATATTGATATAGAACTTCCAACGCTAAACCATAAGTAGTTGGATTGATGTCTTTTATAGGTTCGAGAACTTTGAGCGCTGTCTGCACCATATTGGAGCTGCCTGCGACACTCATTCGTAAAATTGTTAGACAATATGCAAATTTTTGTTCTCGATATAGATCAATGAAATGTTGTATTAACGGTAGCTCGTGTAACATTAAGCCCATTATGTTGATAATGGTCGCCCACTCCTCTTCGTTGTATATTGCTTTATGTCCTTTGTTGTCGCATATTTTAATACACGGCGCAAAATTCAAATCACGTGATAGACTCACTGCTACATACTTTAGGTTTGATTTTGTATAAAATCGCTTTTCACCCAAAAAAGTGCCTTGTATCATATTTTAGAAAACTAAAAATGTCAGGTTAAACTGTAATGACCCCAGGGTAATGTATCATAGGAATTTTGTATTAAATATCTTTTGTCGTCTGTCGAATTTAGACCAATTTTGGTTTGTTTTATGCTGTAGACGTTGTGAGCATAAGAACGAATTGTAGATTGAGAGATAATTTTGTTCGTATTTTTATTTAAACAATCAACATAGTCGTCAAATGTAATTTTAGTTTGTAGGACTCTATTTTTCACACCTTTTGACTTTTTAACTAATTTTTGATTTCCAATTTTATAGCTATACATTTTTGATCTTAGACCTACAAAATGTGTAATAATGTTACCGTTCGCTTCATCTTTCATTAAACCCGGCACTTTTTTATTACAAAGTGGTATATTATATGGATTTGTAGATGAGTAATCACTTGTATCAAAATTGTTAATGTTCTGTTTAATAATTTCATCGTATATATCATGACTATTAATTTGATAAATAAAAGAATCGGTGTCGGTATATAAAATTTTACATCTGTTATTTATTTTAGGCAACATATAATCATAATGAAAATGGTACATACATGTTTTTGATATATCCAACACAGCCATTCCTATATACAATGGTTTGTTAAAATAAAGTTCCGCTTTCCGTAATTCAATAGCCATTAAATCATCATCAAAGATTGTTCGACTTTGAAATCTAGGACTAGCTATTAAATTTTTAGCTCCATATCTCCCCTCCCAACGAGAGACTAATTTTACATTACGATGTTTTCTAACATTTTCCATACATTTACCGTATATTGAATTTACTTTAAGTTTAAAATGATCTTTCTCAAAATTATTTTTAGCTTGAGCTCGAAAATGTGTATTAAGATCTATACAGGGTGTCCGCGAAAATAATGCATTCCTTTATGGGGGAGGTATAAAATGTGCTATTGATTAAAAAAGTCTTATAACATTTTTTTGTAAAGTCAACGGTTTTCAACAAAAAAATAACATTGATTTTTGTATACCTGGTATGATATCTACAGTAAATTTACTAAAGCCGACAACGCCGCCTATTCTGAAGCGCCACGAAAAACAGCTGATATCTGGCTTTAATAGGTCAGTGGGTTGGTTTTATGCAAAGAAAATCAGGTGTCTTGTTTTTATTGTATTCGATGATAGCTAATCGCAGTAAATACGAGTAAAAAACTTTTATTTTTGTAATAGATAAGAAATAGTGCTAACAGCTGACTTTGTATCTTGAGAATTTGTTTAAAGTGAACTTATTTTCTTGCAATTTAATTGAGAAGTACTATCTTTATTTTAGAAATAATGACCTTTGAAATGTTTTGATTTTTGATTTTGATAAATGTGGAAAATTTAATTAGACTAGATACACAAAATAACTTACCATAACGTCAAGCTACATTTAAGGCATATCGAAAAGTTTAGGTTCAGCGACTGCGATATTGTTTATAAAAAATGTTCAAAATGGTTTCCATTTGCACGCACACACGCATTAACGCGGCGAACCCAATTTTCATTAATATCATAATTGAATAAATTATGACGAATTGTATCGGCTGCTGCGAAAACGCGATTTCGTAGTTCATTCTCTGTTTCAATCTCAGGACGATTATCATACACGAGGGACTTCATATGACCCCAGAAATAATAGTCCATGACATTTAAATCAGGCGATCTTGGTGGCCATAAAAATGGTCCATTTCGACCAATCCAACGGCGAGGATAATGATCGTCAAGAAATAATTTTACAGCTCGAGCAAAATGTGGTGGTGCGCCATCGTGTAGAAACCACATGTCCTGACGAATGTTCAATGGCAACTCTTCTAGTAACCCTGGTAAAACATTTTCCAAAAAGTTTAAATAGCTATCTCCACGTAACTGTCTCGGTAATTCGTATGGTCCTATCAAAGTATGTCCAATAATACCAGCCCACATATTAATGGAAAATTTTTGCTGGAAGTTTGTTCTACGCGTTGCGTGTGGATTATGATCATCCCAAATATGGCAATTGTGGAAATTCAAAACTCCCTGTCTCGTAAAAGAAGCCTCGTCTGTACATAATGTTTCAGAAGGAAACAAAGGATTTCTGGTTGTTTTATTCTGAAACCATGTACAGAATTGTAGTCTCCTTGCAAAATCACCTTGATGCAAATCTTGCACCCGTTGAATGTGGTACGGATGTAATAGTTGTTCTTTTAATGTTCTGTGTACACTAGTTCTACCAACATTAACTTGCCTTGCGACAGATCGTACACTCACTGTGGGATTTTGGGCAACAATATCTAAGATATCCTCCTCCACTGCTAATACACGATCCGTGCGATTTCGACCACTAGTTTTTTTAGGAATTACACTACCGTTTTCCAACAATCTTTGAGACACGGAAACAAAAGTACGACAGTTTGGTTGCCGCCTATTTGGGTATCGTTCATTGTAAAGTCTTACAGCAACACGACTATTACCCTGTGATTCACCATAAATAAGTAGCATATCGTGGTACTCGCGAGTTGAAAAAAATGCCATCTTAATATTTTTACATTAATTTGTACCATAAGCACCTAGATACACCTCCCAACGTTAAAACTGGCAGTGGCATCTAGTAAGTGACTAATTACTTATGCTTGTGACTACCAAAATATTAAAAAAAAAAAAAAAAAAAAAAAAAAAAAAAAAAAAAAAAATAGTTCCGATTCTTTCTATCTTCGCGGTGTTGTCACGTTGTGATTTCCGAAGGAAAGTTTATTGATCATTTTTGTGAAAACTATTGATGTTAGAAAAAAAAATTATTAGAATTTTTTGTTGCTAATAACACATTCTACCAATCCTCTAAAGGAATGCATTATTTTCGCGGACACCCTGTATAGGGCTTTAACCAAGCAGATTGCTCAAACTGGAGGACTCTATGGATTTTTTTAATTTTTAAACCGTGTGCTACTGCTTGTTTAAGAGCCCTATAATGAATGATATATTTTGATTTATTATACAATGTTGTTAATAGTTTAGGCAACTCTGATCCTGGAGGAACTAAATGTTGGGCGCAAAATGGATAATCTTTATGTAAATCATGTAGTTCAATCGGATATTCAAGGTCCACTTCCAAAATGTAACCTTGGAGAGAATCATCTGGTATTCTAGTAATGTCAATATTTGAATCGACCCATTTAAATTTCCCTTTGGGCAGGGGTTGTGACATTGCCCATCCATATAAATTGTTCACATCTACGTAAAATAAATAGTTGTCTGGTTTTGAAGAATCATAATTAAGCATATATTTATTATTTGCTTCTGAATACCTACATGAACTATCCCAGGAGTAAGAAGGGATTGTAACGTACCAAACTAGGTCTAATCCGCTAGTATTATATCCTATATTACGAAAATTTTCAAACACATCTGCAAGTAATAAAATATCCGTTTTCAAATACAAATCTGAATATTGTCCTAAATTTTGTATGGCAAACTTTTCCCAAATAGTTTGAGCGTGTTGGTATCGATCTTCAGTAATGTATTCATCATTTAATTTATTATAAAAATGAGAGGGGTCGGGTAATTTAGTTTCTTTTAGTCTCTCAAAACTATCAATATAATCATAACAAAATACAGCTTTTCGAGTTAGCAAATCAAATTGTTCATCCGTGCAGAATCTAAATTGTTCCCTTAAATTGGTTAAATTTACTTTATCTAAAGTTGATGCCAATGTATCTAAAGAGGTGGCCATGAACCTAATTGAATCAATGAATCGAAATTTAATGTCATTACTGAAGTGTTGAGTAAAAGATATATATTTTTCCTTATTGATTGGAATGAGAGTAATTTTACCTAATTTAGCGAGATCTCGAATTATGAAATGACTGTCGTATCCACTTAAATTATGAAAAATAACGGGTACGACAAATTGTTTACGAAATTTTAAGTTGCATGATTCATGAGCAAATCCCCTAAAGTCCCCTGTAAAATGATTATGATCACGAACTATTATATCCTCATTTCTAAACACCTCCTCACAAATATGACATGAATGTGCATTGACTTTTGAAAGTCTTTCTTTCATGGGAACAATATGTTTAAATTTTGATTCAATCACTTCCGAACAATGTGACATTTGATTGGCAAACCATTGCATACAGTTTTCACCGCGGTAACTATTAAAATATGACAAATTATTATCATAATCACACTTAACGTAATACCCACAACTAAATGCTTTATGCTGTTGATATTTTATTGTACTTTTCTCTAAATTATCCTCAAACGGTTCCAATATTGATTCAAAATCTGCATATATAACAAATGGTGCTCGCTGTTTATTTACAAAATTTTTAAATTTAACTATAGGATATTTAGGAAGAGATATTTTATAATCATTGATTTTTTCACAAAGTTCTGCATGTGTAAGAAGTCGTCCTTCAGAACTAAAATAATTGAGACACCTATCACAAATAAATTTTTTATTTTTATTTTTATTCAATTGAGAACCTATTAACCGCGATAAATTTTTAATATAACAATAGTGATATAGTATATCAACATCTTCCTCTTCAGGTAGAGGATCAAAGTCATTAATTTTTGGAAAATATTTATTTTGAATCAATAATAGATTTACATGTCTATTTTGTTTGCATTGAGTTAGATGTAAAGTAATTACGTTAAATCTCTTTTCAATCAATTCTAATCCGTATACATTCACTGATATTGAATTTAGTTTTTCAAATTTATTAATTTTATCAAACTGCATCGGAGTATCAAGTCCTTCTAAATTTAAAACGTTTGCATAATGCGGATATGAAGAAATCCTTTGTGGTAAACCTGACGGTTGGTATAAGGCAGCAATAATACTCCAATAGAAACAAGATTTATCAAAATTTTTGATATTAATACAAGCTAGTTTTTTTTCTATAGCTATAGGTAGTTTAATGTAAGAACTCCCATTACCAATTTCTAGTTTATTAACATTAACCTCCAACGATATTATTTGATTTAAAGCCCAACCAGAGTCCTTTTCTTGGAACTCGGAGAGCTTATTTGTTAAAAAATCAAAAACATGATTTATAAACCATTCCTTGAAATCTGTTGTCCTATCAATAACATTATTTTTGGTTTGAAAATATTTCAATTCAACAGTTTCCTTGTCACCCGATTTTTTAACAAATTCCGCACAAAAATTCGTATTTACTTTAACCATTGATAAGTATCCTAGGATACATACAATTTTGGTTGAAAATATGGTAAAAGCATCACGTAAAAACGGTACGACATCTTTCTGCTTTCGATTCATTATTACACCTGTTGTAACCCTATTTTTAAAAATGGATAAGACTTCTTCCCAACAAATAGAATTATCGTCGTCGCCCCCATAAAGTCAAGCTCTTTTTTTCCCAACATTTAAATTTTTCTTTGACATAACCTGTGTCACTAAATTAATTGCAACTTTAATATGCTTAAGCCAATTAAGTCTCTCTTCCTCAGTAAAATTAGGATACTTTTCAAAAAATTTAGAAGTCAATTTTGTCACGTCTGAGCAAAGTTTGTCTGACATTTTTAACTAACTAGATAAATACCTTGTGCACTATTGATGAAACCATTAACAACAACTGAACTGTGTAAAGTCTGCTCGGATATTTATATTTTAAGAATTATATCTATTCGTGAAATAACTATCGGGTGCAATCGAAATGTTTCCGATTCAAATCAACAAATATATTAAAATAAATTGAGATAAAAAATAATTATTGCGAAAAAATAATTTTTATAGATCAAAAATAGTATAATTAAGATAATGTTCAATAAATAAAATAGAATTTGTTAGACTATGACTTCAATTATTTATTATTGTTCGATTTATGTGGAAATTAACTATAGTATAAGCCGACTCTCACTTTCATTAACGTGGTGTTGTTTCTTCCATACCGGGAGCAATCAAATTATTCCCGTTTCGTTTTTCAACGTATTAATAATTACATACTTTAAAATTCCTAGGCTGAATTTTTTATACTAAAACCATGAATTTTTAAAATCTTGTTTTTTATTTTAAAATATTGTATTTTAATAATTTAAGTCTTTCGTTTTTTAACGTATTAATAATTACATATTTTAAAATTCCTAGGCTGAATTTTTTGTACTCTATATAAAACTATTTCCTACTATGAATTCTAATATTCTGTTTTTGTTTTAAATATTGCAAAATTTTTATATTTTCAACCTTTTGATAATTACTATCCTAAAAATTTTCTGAATTTTTTTTGTACTTTCCAAAAAAATAACATAAAATTTCCTAATGAATTCTTATATTCTGTTTTATTGATAAATATTTGAAAATTTTCTAAGTATTTTTTTTTTTACAGATATAAGTTAATAATTTCAAATTGTATTGAAATAAATTTCCTTTCAGAAAATAAAATTTCTAGATTGTTAATTTCATTATACTATAATATTTAAAAGGATATCTGAAAAACTTAGATTTTAACATATTCGTCTTCTGTAAATGCAAAACGTCACTTTACAAAAAAATAACATAAAATTTCCTAATGAATTCTTATAGTCTGTTTTATTTTAAATAATGTATCATATTTTCGAGGTTTTTTACCTGTTTGATAAATATTTGAAAATTTCCTAAGTATTTTTTTACAGATATAATTTAATAATTTCAAATTGTATTAAAATAAATTTTCTTTCAGAAAAATAAAATTTCTAGATTGTTAATTTCATTATACTATAATATTTAAAAATTCTCTATCAGAAAATTTTTCTAATTTTCTGTGAATTCGGCTATACTATAAGATTTAAAAGGATACCAGATATTTAACCTCGTATTCGATCTTCGGTAAATGTACAGGTGAATGTCTTCTGGTTCGTTATTTATTGTCTGTTTCCTTGTTGTCAAATTATAATTTAAATACTTAAGATTAGTTCTTGAATTTTTATTGTGTTCTAAAATATAGTGAAAATTTCCTAAAACCATGATTCTTATTTTTATTTTAATTGTTAATTTCATACCTAAAAGTTCTTAATTACTTCTACTATTTTGTAGGATTAATTTTGTCATTTTTTATTAAAATAAATTCTGTTTTGACGTTAAAAAATAATTTAAAATAAAATTTCTAGCGTCATATGGAATTTTGTGACGAAAAATTTTAAACAATTACTAATTCTATGAAACTATATTTTTATAATATGAAAGTATCTCTGTTTTTATTTTAAATAATGTATAATTTATTTTTACTTGTTTGATACATATTTGAAAATTTCCTAAGCATTTTTTACAAATATTTTACAGATTTTAAAACGCTAAAAAATAATTTAAAATAAAATTTCTAGCGTCATGTGGAATTATGTAACGAAAATATTTTAAATAATTACTAATTCTATGAAACTATATTTTTATAATATGAAAGTATCTCTGTTTTTATTTTAAATAATGTATACCCTTTTAAATAATGTTTACCCTTTTTGTCTATCTTATTTTGCCACATTTTTGCTTGTTTGATACATATTTGAAAATTTCCTAAGCATTTTTTTTACAAATATTTTACAGTTTTAAAATTTCAAATTATTTGTATTAAAATTCTCCTTCAGAAAATTACTAAAGTTGACTATACTATAGATTTAAAAGGATACCTGCAATTTTGACCGACTTTAACCTCGCATTCGAAAGATCGTTGAATACCTGCCGCAAAAATCTGGTTTCGTTTTATTCTGACATCCTTATTGCCAAATTATACTTAAGATTAATTCTTGTATTTTTATTGTGCTCTAAAATGAATTAAAAATTTCCTAAAACCATGATTCTCATATTTTATTTTAATTGTTAATTTCATACCTAAAAGTTCTTAATTGCTTCTACTATTTTATAGGAATAATTTTGTAATTTTTTTATTAAAATAAATTCTATTTTGACGTTAAAAAATAATTTCAAATAAAATTTCTAGCTAAAATTAGAGGTTAAAAAATATAATAAAATTTTGCATCATATGGAATTTTGTAACGAAATATTTAGAATTACTAATTCTATGAAACTGTGGTGTATATTTTTTAATACAAAAGTGTCTCTGTTTTTATTTTAAATGTGTTTATTTTTACCTGATATTTGAAAATTTCCTAAGCATTTTTTTACACATATAATTTTGTCATTTCAAATTTATTATATTAAAATTCTCTTTCAGAAAAAATAGTGTTAATTTCATACTATAAAATTTAAAGGATATCTGAAAAACTTTTAACTTTGCATTCGAAACGTCTTGTCTGTAAATATGAATACATACCTTCAGGTTTTTTTACCTGATTTCCTTTTAAGCATTTTTTAAATATTTTACAAATTTCAAATTATATTAAAATTCTCTTTCAGAAAATTTCTAGATTTCTTGTTAATTCGACTATACTATAATATTTAAAAAGATATCTGGATATTGACCTGCTTTAACCTTGCATTCGATCTTCTGTCGGTAAATGTGAAAAAAGAATAAAATTTGATTAGGCCTTTGTTAAATTTGAAAAATACATGTTTAAGACCTTGTACTCCCTCTTTGCAAACCACTCTTTGAAAAAAAAAATAACTGGGTATATCAACTGAAGAAGCAGGCTTGTTATTATCAGTACAATGCCAAAAGCCAAAATACTTAGCAATTTTATCATTAGGGGTGCTAAGAAACCCAAAATTGAACATCCTCCGGTAAGTTATTTTTGTTTTAATTTTCATAATCCTATTTTCTATTATTTTTTAATTTTTTAATATTTTACTTATTACATTAATTTTTGTTTCAGTCGTTGGACTTAACTAGTGAAATTCCTGATGATGATGGCTTTGACTTAATGGTCAAAGATATCATCATCAATACGTGTGCCTCCAGTTCTGCAGTTCCAAAGTCGGAGCTGCAGGATAACTTAACGAAAGCAACCAATAGGGTCCACCTTTTAATGGATCAAGAAGAAAAATTATTGCGGAGGAGGATGGAGATTGAAAAGAAAAGGATAGAAGTAGAAAAAGAAGCAATAGATGTAGAAGCAAGCTTAAATGTCATCCAGATGGATTTAAAAAAATTGAATAGCCATCTGTGTGACATGTGTAATTAGTTTTTTTGTTTTAATTTTAAGTTTCATATTTAATAAAATAAAAATTTAATATTATTTGTTTATTTTTATTTAAATGTCATCCTTACCAAGAAAGAAAAATTATTGTGGAGAAGAATTGAGGTCGAAAATGCTCTCATATAGAAGCTAAATGTCATTCAGATGAGTATTAAAAAATTGGGGTCATTCAATGCCATATTAATGTAGTATTTATTTTAGTTTATTTTTTAATTTTAAGGTTTATATTTTCTAGAATAAAAATTTAATATTATTTGTTTATTTTTATCTAAATGTCATTCAGATGGGTATTAAAAAATTGGATGACATGTAGTTTATTTTTATGTCATTTCGGTGACCATTAAAAAATTGGGATGACATAGTAGTATTTTAGTTTAATTTTTAATTTTAAGGTTTATAGAATAAAAATATTTGCTTATTTTTATATACCCTTAAAACAAAAGGTTAAGGATCACTAGTTGTTTAAGACTACTTTTCAACTGTCTGTTGAATTTTTGGAACAATAAGGTAGAAATTTGATATAGAAAAATGGGCAAAAATTTGAAGTTTTATTTTTCAATTTAATTTTAAGGTTTATATTTTATAGAAAAATCAAAATCTATTTTTATGAAACGGAAATTCAATTCAATTTCGTAATACCTTTTTTAAAACACTATTTAAGGATAGATTTTAATAAAAATTTACATAATTACATCATCGTACCTTATTAAAATTAGTTATAAAAAATAATAAGTAAATACATTTTCAAAGAAATGGGAAACTGGTTTACAATGTATGTCTTGTTTTTTTATCTAATCTCTGTAATGTACAAAACATCGTGAACCGCGCTTTAACCTTTTTTTTTTTTGGGAGGGTGTTGTATTTGAAATATTAGTAAATTTAACACATCATGACCCTGGCCTTGGCCGTAGTCGTAGCCTTAGCCTTAGCCTTCGCCTTGGAAGGGTGGTTAACCCCTTGGAAAACCGGTTTTGGTTCTGAAACCCCCTGTGTTTACCTACTACTGTCGCATCAAGGCATGCCAATCGCTACAATGTCATTTCTTCATCATAAATACGAGTCTCATGGGCGTAGAAAATTTCAAAATTATTTAATGTAAATTATGGTTTTTTGAGTACTAAACATATAATAATGATTTATAAACTTTATATTATAAAGAATAAGACGTATATAAGCCAATATAATTGAAATAATTCTAAAATTATCAAAATAATTACGATTACTTTTTCGGTTTTTTAGTATTGTGACTACCTTCATGAGTCCTCGAGAATTTTCGTGATGTTACGTATGATTTATCTTAGGGAAATTTTAATTAGTTGGCAGTACTATGACGAAAGAGGTACGTCACTCCTGACGTGCAACGGTATTTGTACTAAAAATCCTATATTTGGATTGATTGTCCAAGAATTACCTCGAAACATGTTCACTTACAATTTAAATATACATGGTTGGGATGAAGTACGGAACCAAGTAAATATTTTTAAAATGAAACGGACGATATTTATTAAATAGTAATTAAGTGCAATGGGGCAAAATACAGCTGATATACATTTTTTGTTAATAATATACTTCCGGTTTAACCGGAAATACCCTCAACTTTTTTAATTTAAAAGGGACACCCTGTATATTTTTGCAGATTTTGAAAGATCTTGTTATTTCAAATTCGTAGATATGGGGTTTAGTGTAAAAAATCTGTAAAAACGAGGAATACAGCACTTTAATAAACCACTTTAAGTTTTTATACATTAGAATAAAATACCACTTAGATAGAAAAATTGATATTGTTTGTATTAATAGTAAGAAATAAACGAGTATAATCTAGTAGGTAACCATTGCCAAACTGTCTAATTGTACGATTAAGAATGGTTCATTTCAACCCAGTATAAGAATATTCGTTCCTTAGTTTTTTTTTCCTCAAATTGAAATATATTATTGTCATTTACTGCATTTTTTAATAAAAAATTAAATTTATATAATTGCACATTTCTTAATATTACCTTTGAAGATAAAATTGTATAAATTTTATAATGTAGTTACCTATATGTATGAGCCAATACTTAAATAAGTTTAATTTCACACCTGTTATTGAAATTTGTTAATATGACGAAAGTGAACGTTATGATTAAACTTATTATTTATACTTAATGATTGTGTGTACCCTTACATTGTAGAATCGAATTATTAACATGGCTATGCTCGGATTAAAATGAGGCATTCTGTCTCATAGTAACCGTGTATACGTTGAAAATAAATGTTTTAAGCTTATCTTCATATAAAATCAATAACACATTTATATATTAATTTACAATCTTTATACCGCACAGATGTATAAAAATTCCTACCCTGATGTACCTCTTAATAGTTGTTCGCGTCATATTTTACTTAAATGAATACTTAAATAATTGTTTTATTTGTATTTGGGACACGTTAACGATAAATTATGATTATATTATGTGTGCGGTGTATATATTGAATATATATGTTAACAAAATGATATCTGCTGGACGTATCTTAACCAATAAATATTTTCATAGATATGAGACACACATTCTAAATGTAAAATTTGTGAGGATCATAAACGCTCTATATTTAGATTTATTTATTTATTATTTTCGCAACACGGTAGAATTATCAAGGATATAATTAGGGATTCAAGTAAATGAAAAGTAATTGTTTTTATTTATTTAATGTTATAAATGATTCCTGCATCTTTAAATGAAATATTATAATAAAGACAACTAGTAAAATGGCAAGTTCTTTAATATTATCTATATCTATTATTGGTCTTTAAGTCAATGATTTTTTTAAATTGTTTAGTTAGGCTACGCATTAAATCTACAAAAACCTGATTGTTAATGTTTAATTTAAATTAATAAATTTATATTAATGATGGTATGTAACTTATTACCAAATAATAAATGTTTAAAATTACTTTACGGGTTTAAGATTTTATTCATAATTTATTATCTAAAATCATTAGAACATTAGAAAATTATCATAAAAAGATTATAACTGTATGTTTTATGTGTCATTTCCACTTTGTTGTCACTTTACAAACCTGTAGTTTCTCTTTATCTTTACAGCAGCTTCAATGATTTAATTGAATTTTTTTACCTTCTATTGTAGTTCCAAATTTTACAGTGATCACTTTAAAGTGTTGCCATAAAAAGATACAATCGTACGGCAATAAAATTGTAAAATATCGGTTAAGAGTATCAACTTTGGCACAGTTTGAGATCCCAAAATACACTATTCTAGTATTTTAGTGCTTTGTACATGAATCAAAACACTTTTATTTTATACTATATTATACATATTGAAAATTTTTTTACATTTGTTAATAAATTAATAATAATATTGGCACAATTTAAAAAAAAATACATGGCGTCGGAGTTTCAGGGTTGAGTTTATAAAAAAAATAAAAATCTCTTAGAAGTCTTAAAAATTACTATAGCTTTTTATAGTGCATAGATAAAAAATCTCTTTATAGGTATCTAACAGCATAGGTTGTCACCTTTGAATTTTGCATTTACCTCGGTGTTAGTTGTAAATAAATAAAAGTATATTTAATAAAAATGAAAGCAACAAATGAAAATTACCGTAGAGACTTCAACATTTTTAATAAGCTATTTAAATTAATAGGCGAACTTTACTCAACAACATTTTATGTTAATATTTTTTAAACAGATAAAACTAAATAATAAAAGAAAATAAAAAATATATATTCGAAAGATGTCCAAGAAAGGGAATGTTTTTAATAGAAAAAGAAACTTCCGATTGTAAATACGAGCTCGTATAATAATAAAGAAAAAAGTGTTTTGACCTAACATTGAAATCTCTTATTGTGAAAAGTATAGTCGCTAAACTGCTTTATCGATAAAAATTGTCCTATATACCCAGTTCCCCATTATAGCATAATAAGAAATTGTAACCTATAGAACAATTTTAATTTATTAAAATCAAAACTTTTTTTGAAACGGTAATGATAATAAGTTAGGAAAAAGTAAGATTACCATTGAACCACGCTGTTACTATTTTTTTCTTACAAGATATGGCCACATAGATTAACAAATCATTCTGGTCCTAAAAATTCTTCGCCTGCTTCTAATTTGTGGTATCCCTTCTCCTTTAAGTCACTGCGCACATCTCGCGGTTTCAGATATTCTTGAGAGATAGTACAGCTATAGTTATGTAATCTTACAATTCCTAAATACAAGAAATGTTTAGCGTACCCATGATTATATTGCTATGGCAAAAGAATTTGTTTGTTTCTAATGTTTGTGTAAGTAGTACTGAACCTTTTCTCAAAATTAGTTAGAGATAACTCTTTTCTAATTGTTGTGACTAAATTAAAAAAATCCTCCAAAGATAAACTGCGTGTCGTAATCAGTTTTTGGCCGTTGAAGGCAGTAAAACAATGGACATTTATAAAAGAGTATGTATCGTGACTATGGTTACTCTAATATATATAAAAAGATAAATTATACTTATCTGAATTTACACAGTATAACAAAGATTTTTAAATTATATTTTCTCGGCCAAGGTTTCGCCAGTCGATAATGTACTATCACTAATAATCTGGAAATTCAGATAAGTATAATTTATCATAGTATAATTTATCATTTTATATTCATTCTGGATAAATTCCACAAAGTAAAGGTTGAAACAATTAATTTAGTTATAGTTACTCTCTTACGGCAGTGGATGAATAGTGCAAATTCGGCAGAGAACAGAGCCAGCTAAGGATTTGGCACATCCCGGATCTGCATTATTCAAGCATGAGATAAAATTATGAGATTGGAAACAGCTATACGCGAAAATCCGCGCATCAAAATTAGTGAACTTTTTTAAATGTTGAACGTCAGCGTAGGAACTATTTATTCAATCAATTATAGTTTTTGACTGTTTGAAACTTGCCGCTCATTGGATTGGGTGAAGAGAATAATTTCCGTTCACCATCATTACAACATTTGATCCGCTATTAACATCAAAGTAATTATTGCTCATGATGAGTCCGCAGTAAAGGTAATATTGACAGTATTTTTGGATACCAAGGTGTATTGGATTTTTAACAAAACTGAGCACTGTAAAGTCACCTAAAAGGTTTACATCCTAGCATCAAGAACAAAGACCCCAAGGTGCTCACAAAACAGCGCCGTTCTTTTGCATAATAATGCTCGACCCGATGTTGCTCAGATCATTCAAATTCAAGATCTGCTTGGTCATATGAAATGGGAAGCTTTACAATATCCAGGTTACAGTATCTATTTGTCACCATGTCATTTTCATGCGTATGGTCCATTAAAATATTTATTGAGATCTTGGCGGTTCAATTCGGATCTTGAGGTAGAGATTGTGTTAGAGAATGATTCCGGAAACACCCGCTAAATTTTACCACCAGGGAATCGATACACTAATTGACCAGTGTGACTCATGGTTTAATGTCATGAAGACTGCTTTTAAATTCGTTAAATAAACACCACTTTACAGCCGGTTAACTTATTTCTATTGAACTATCCTCGTAAAAACACAAGACATTTTTTAAGGAATTTTTAGGTATCCATACTACATATTAGCCAAAAGATATTTATTAAAATGTAATTTGTAGAACAACAAAGCTTTTAAACATACATAATGTAAGTTTTGAGCCTAAAAAAATATTTTAGTTCCCCTTTCATTTAATCTGTATGAATATTCATATATTTATTTATTAGTTATTCATTGCCATTTATTGTTAAATAATGAAATATATAATAGATGGTTTATCAACAAATCTGTTTTGTATGTATAAATACAATGGAACACAATTATTATGTAATTACTAGAATATTGGTAAACTAAATATATGCCTCAGTTTGAACTATTTATTATTATTAATTGGTATACAAAGTTCTCCAAATAAGGATTTCAATGTAATTACTAATATTATAATATTGTATAATTTAGTAATCTAAAAGGGCCATTATGTTCGGTAAATAGGTTTTCATTAAAATAATTTTGAATTAATTATTTATGTACACAGGTTTATATGAATAGCAAATATTTGTCTAAATAAATAATTAATCGTTAAAGTAATTTACTCCTAAAATCTCCATAGGCTTAGTATCTATGACATTATTTCTTGAAACTTCACATCAATATTCATATAAATTTATATTATTTAATTGTAATATGTACCAAAAAACACTTACATTTCTAGATTTGTATCTAAAATCAATTTGTACAACCGCACTTCCAATAATATAACTATCAATAACTTAAATACATACAATTTAACTGTATTTGATGAAAAATATGAGAAAGTCATTAGTTTATACAATTTAAAAGAAACAAAAAAAAAACAAAAGTTACTTTAGTGTTTCTCTCAATTAATTTTCGAGTAAACCAAACGAAATGATGAGAAATATTAATATTTGATAATAAAACTCTTGGAGGCGCATATCTCTCCTCGGAAAGGAATTTCTAGAACTCATCTGTTGAATCCGTAATGAAATATCGATCGTGCATTTCGGAGGAAGACATGAAAGCCAAAATACTTCAAATAACGGACAAAACGCCATCTTTGTAAAAAAAGGTTTGCCGGACAATATAGGCAAATACTCTTCGCGAACATACTAAAAAGAGTTTCAAGCTTCTTTCGGGTTTTTTATTCACTTTAGGATCTGTCAATTTTATGTAAGCTGGTCTAAGGTAAATATTTTTTAAACATATTCCATTTCCTTTTTTTACTTATTTGCTTTTTAGTAACCTACGGTAGCAGTGAATATTTTTACATTTGAGTAAAAATACATCATTTCTGGGTTAAAAACATATTGAGAAATGCAAACAACGAATTAATTCTACTTATTACTGTCTGCCGTATAACATTTGTTAAAATTGTTCGAAGCTTCAGGAAACATTATTTCCATCTTCAGGGAAACTACAATCAATTTAGTATTAAAATAGGTAACATCTAATAGAAGTACTTACATTTTGTGAGGTTTGTTCTATTTAGATTTTATTATAACACTGGTAACATTTGAATAATGTCCCAGAACTTTTTTTAATAAACAAGGAATACATTTTTTAAAATATAGCTTTACAAAATTCAATTCTAAAATTCCAATTTAATAATTTGACGACTTCCAAATTTATACGTCAGGAAATAATGTTATTGTCTTTAATAATTTTGTTATGTTATGATTCGTAATAGATTGTTATTCTTTTATTAATAACTGACAATATTGTTATCAACAGATAACAGGTAACAATATAGTTCACTAAGGTGTTTTACTTTTTTTATTAATCGCATTACTATTTTGTGATATGAAGGCCATATGGAAAAAAAGTATTTTGGAATAATTTTAGCTAAACAATAAAATTTTTGTTTCATTGTACATACTATGAATTACCCTTAAGATGGAAATACATTTTTAGAAAACGTAGAACTATTTTAAAGAGTATTCTTTTTAATTTGTTGGATTCCCAATACATTTATTTAAAAAATAATATGTGATTAGCAAATAATTTCGTTGTATATATAGAGGGTGCGTCATTAGTGCGAGGAAGTACAACTATGTACTCATTTGTCGTAAGAGATACGAAAAAAATTTAGTTACATAAAATATGAGGTATAGGTAGAACCATATTTTGAAGAAATTTTCAAATATACAGGACAATCCATACTGATAGGATGAACCAATCTTATTTTTTTTAATGGAATATCCTGTATATTTTTCCATTTTTGGATTTTCCTCGATTACCTAGTTTCTGCAATATAATGTTTTGCAAAGTTATACGAGGTAGTTTAAAAGATATAAACAATTTTTTAATTCGTACCAATATTAACACCTTGTAGCATTGTACAGATTTGACAAGATATCTATTTACGTCTAAACGATTTCTAATACAATCTAGTATTGTTAAAATTTATTAACATACCGAAATATTTTATTTTTGTATACAGGAAAATCGAAACTTTCAATAAATTTTTCTTAAATGGAATACCCTGTATTTTAGTATTGTATTGAAATTTTATTTTGTGGTACTTTATTATTTCTTAAGCATTCCCTATACCAAATTGTGTTTAATTTTTGAGAAATTCGTGATTCTATCAGTTAAACATTAAATGAAACCAAAACTAGATTAAATGTTATTAGGTTGGCATGTAAATATTTAACCAAAAATAATTTTTCGAAAAGAAAAATTACATAATCTAGACTGTAGTTAAGTAGTTAAGATTGGTGGTGTGTAAAATAAAAATATACAATATGCCGATTATCAATGACACTAAGAATTACAATAAATTTATTTTTTTCAATTACAGCAGTTTTTATTCGTTCAGACTTCTAGTAATCCATTAAATTGAAAAACTACATTATATTCATGGTATTCCATAGAAAAAACCTGTCGATGAAGGTGTCATTTTAACGCGGATCACCCTGTATAATCAATTTTTATTGAAAAATGTGGCAAATTAATTTTAGAAATCGACCTGTGTCAATTTTTCTTGATAATATTTTTTGTTTAGGAAATATTGAATTTATTCGTTTTATTTGCGCCATACTGTATGTAGTTTTATGGTATTTTGATAATTATTTTAAGAATCAAATTACTTTTACTTATTAAATTGAAAAATATATTTTAAGTATGTCGTTCTAATCCTGTTCAGTTGTGGTGTATTTCCATGGCAACTGTTACAATAGCTACAGAAATCAAGGAAGGGTTATATGTTTTGAAATGAACGCCCTAAAAAGCACATGTTAAACGAAATTCAGCCTCGGGGTTACACGAAATCAATGGATTTCAAAATTTAGGGAAACATTACAATAAACAATTAAGTTTCGGTATAATTAATCTTGTCACATGTCAGGGCTAGTTATATATAAATAAACGATATATAATGTATCGACTTTGAGATAAAAAATATTTTAAATATATTCAACATACACACAAAAGGATACGGTTTTTCACAGAGAAATGTACTTGAATATTTCAATGTCATTTTTAATTCTGATCAACTTTTTTAGTAACATTTTACGATATTGTCAAATTTAAAGGTACTTTACTCTTGAGCAAAATTTATATTTTTCGACAAACCTTGTATACGGCTCAACAAATTTTAAATCCGATGGTTGTATTTCAGGTTTTAGACCATGCAGAACTTTTTATAAAGAATAACATTTTTTCATAAAACTAATAATAAAAAAGTTTCCCATATGGTTCCAACTTACTGAGACATATTGTATACTGTTCATTTTCCGTTGAGGTTGTTACCCATATAATATGTATATGTATAATTTCAGGCTTCGTTCCTCATTTTTGTTTTCAATAGTTAAATGTCTTAAAATCATTCACCAACATGAATATTTATTATGACTACTGATTTTAACAATCCTTAAAAACCACTTATGATTTTTAATACAATCTTATATGAGCACAGGATTAGTCTTATGAGATGTTCACCATGAAAAAAAAAATTTGAAAGAGCTCTGAAGATAATTTTGTTTTCTTATGCTAATAACCACTGAATAAATTAGGCCGATCCATTGTATACCACGCGACAATTCCAATGATGATACGAGTACGATTTAAGTGGATCTCCATAAATCCAAATTAATATCACTTTACTTGATCTTCTTCTCTTTCTGTTCTTCTTCTTCTGCTTATTATTATTATTATTATTTTATTATTATTATTATCATTATCATTATTATTATTATTATTACTATTAGTATTATTATATATATATTTTTTTTTTTTTTTTTTTTTTTTTTTTTTTTTTTTTTTTTTTTTTATTTTTTTATTTTATTTATTTAACGTCGGCCTATTTCTGCTACCGAGGCTAAACACCGACGCCGGGAGCACGCTACCCCTAACCGGAAATTTTGCCGAATCCTCAGGTATTCCAACCCGAGGTAGGGATCTTTAACGAGCCCAACATCCATGGACTGGGGACCGACAGCTTAACGTCTCCTCCGAAAGACGGCATATCTCCACTATACCTCGTGCTCATTGGTATAGTGCCTGCGAGCTATGATATGCTACTAGTCGCTGCAGGCTGTACGGGCAAACGGTGTTCGCTGGAGGTCACCCATCCAACTACTAACCGCGCTGGGCACTGCTTAACTATTATTATATTTACTGATTCTAAAAAACTATTTAATTAATTAACAAGAAAAAAAGAATAAAAATGGAATCAATTTGAAATCCCATCTGATTTTTAATCACTCTGTATCAAATATTTTTTAATGCCGTAGCATAGAACTTGAAAAGTTAGCATAGGGACATGTAAGCCGTTTTTATTGATTTTCAACGGTTTGGCTGCTACATACATCTAAATTCAATAAAATGTGATTTTCAAGTGGCTGTAGATCCTTTATTAAACATAATAGACATCACGTATGATATATCGTTGAAATTAGCTCGGCAAGAGGTTTATAAAAATGTAAAAATGTACGGGGTATTCCATTTAAAAAAAAACACAATTTTTGCCTGGCACTGCGTTCCTGAACACACTGTATATTTTGAACTAATTTTAAAATGTGAATCTCAAGACTGCCTACACTTTTTGTAAAAACTTTTTTTTCGTAACTTCAATAATAGCGGACTAATCGTACTTCGACGCACTATTGCCGCAACCTGTATATAGCATACATAAATTAAACTTTGTTGATTTTAAGTAGAGGCATGGAGATGAATCCAGAGAAAGAATAATATTATTAATTAATTTTGAAAGAACACAATTTAATGTTGACAATAAGAACTAGGCTAGTTTAAACAAATATCTTAGCTTATCGTAATTTAATAGGTAAACAAAATAATTAAAGTCAGTTACGTTGGAAAATAAATTTCCATCTAGAAAGCCCTTATAAAAAAACGGAAGGTCAACAACAAATTGTTCTAAATTATAAAACAAATTACCTTAATAATTATTTTATATAAACAATACCAAATGAGAAAAGAAATTTGGATTCTTTCCGTAAAGTTGAGTTTGTTCGAAGGAGCTAGTTAAAAGAAATAAGATTCAACCTTTCAGTAAATTATAATTAATAAAAATTTACTAAACTTTTTGCATACTAGCAAATTTTAATCATTAATGTTAAATTAAACTTAGACTTTAGAAATTATATTTTACCTCTTATTGCTGATGTAAATCGGAGATGTCAAACAATTTTGTATTATAAATAAATTTAAGAAAGAGAGGTAAAATTATGTAATTTATATGATAATAATAATAATTTGATAATAATTACTAACAAATTTTATGGAAAATAGAGAAAAGTACAACAAAAATCATGGAATATGTGCCCATTCCTTAGAAAATTCCTTCTATTTAAATTATAACTGGAAATAATTATGTATTTGGACACCTGTTTTGTAGAAAAAACAAGGCAGTTGTGAATTCCAAATTTGTAAGGGAAATTTCGGAATTTTTACGCAATGTTTATTACATTTAAAGGTTCGTATATATATATATATATATATATATATATGTATATATAAAACAATTAATTATTAATTTTTTTTATAAACTTTTTCATAATAAAAACTAACTTATAAAACAAGCAGTGGAAACTGAAATAGATTTGTTGTACTTACCGGAGATGCTTGGTTTAGCAACAGCATTTATTCAATTAATGCCTTGGAACTTTAGCAGATTGGATTTTAATAAATTTTGAAAATATCGATGTACAGAGACTTGTTTCAAGGACACAATCGCTTTCTAATTTTTTCTTAACCAGAATCTGGATTATTCCTGTTATTAGTGAGTGGTTCATTTAAAGTCTGAATGAAAATCATATGTAACAAATATTAAAAATGGTTCGATATAGTTGACTGATAAATAAATTAGCTAAATAAGTAAAACACTCTATATCTCGGTTAAATAGACCGTTAGAGCAATAAACGTGATATATTTAGAAGCGCATCGATGACCTCTATTCGCCACGTTCAAGTATTCCCAATAAAATACACTTATATACGGTTTCAGAGAGAATTTAAAATATTAAAGACTGGCTCCGGACTCTCACGAAGTAGCATATAGCTGAGAGAGGCACCAGAGTCTGGACTACTTTAAATCGTATAGGCTAACTTCGCTTCAAAGACAGTCCTTGTGCTTGAGTTAAAGGACGACAGTAATGAAGAGGAGTTAGGTTTTGTATTCAGAGTTGTATCCAGTTCATTGCCAACCATGGATCATACAGCTGTAATTGCTATGTTGTATTGGTACAAAAAATGTAAATAGCGACGTATTCAGAGGATATACTGGACACATCCACTTGTTCAAAAACGTCTTAAGTTTGGTGCTGCAATGACTCTTTTTGAAGAACTTAAAAGCGATTTAAAAAAAGTTTTAATTACTTTAGAATGTCCGTTGCATCATTTAACGAACTTTGTTTTAAATTACAACCAGAATACAAAAATGAGGAATTGCATTAGTCCACAGGAAATGATAATGGTAACTATTAGGTAAAAAACAATGGGCTTATATTAACGTCGATATCGTGTTTTATTCATCTTAATAACATGCGTTAAGTAATATAATTTATTTTTATTAAAGAAACTCAATTTCTACCTGAGAGCTAGCAAAGGAAGCGGCTGATGTGTGAGAAAAATTAGAATGTACACATTCTTGGGATACCGGAGAAATAGGTGCAAGTGTTTATAAGGTTATTTGTTGTGAAAAGGGCAAATGGTATTAGTATGATGGTGCCACGTAAAAGTTGGTACGGGTGGACATTTTTAGATGATGCGTGGAGACGTTTGGCCCATACAAGGAATGTCTATTCGGAATAATCTGTTTTTGCTTAATATAACCTGTTTCATTCGATTATACTTAGCGTCGACAAACCAGTAAAGTAATTTTTAGATAGGGAATTATTATCCATAAAAGTAGAAGAAGAACCAGGTGACGGCTGTTTTAGAAGTAATAAGCTTAGTTACTTAAAAGGATTCAGGGCTAACCATACAATGTTTGGCGAGAATTTAAAAGGTAATAGGCGAAACTTTAAAGAGTAAAAGAATACGAATAATAATATATGACCAGATAATCGAGAGAGAGCGAAATAATATGACTACTCTCGACTGCGCTAGAGGTACGACAACGAGTACTGTATGTCACTATCGAATTGACTTGTACAATGTTCTCATAGAATATCCCTACTTGAGATATTAGTAATGCGTTATCTCTCTTTCATATAATGTACTCTATCACTTGCATGAATTCGAGTATGGCCTAAATAATTTCCCACGAATCTGAATATAGTCATTTATATTGCTTGGTAAATATAAGAGTTTTTTGAAGAGAGCTATCCGTAGAGCTTTGGTATTTTGATATATAGGAGATCCCGGATTCTAGTACCAACACAATGAAGGTAAAACCATATAATTGTAAAGTTTAGTTCGCGATTTTCAATAGCTTATTTCCTCCTCTCATTATTTGCGCAACAGTACTTTTTTAAATGTTTTGGTAGAATAATGGAAATAATATCAAAAAAAGTTTGTTGCTTCATAAAACTAAATCCTCTACATATCAGTACATTATTTTAAAAAAAACATCAATGTAAGAAAGAACTAGTGAAAACATAAGTGGACTAAGTGTCTCACTTTTAAGAACTTCCTTTAAATTTTCATTTTATAATAAATATCGTCACTTGATCATAAACATTTTTGATTATTCAGATTAGGAACCAAAAGGTCTTCAAAAATCAACAAATATGGACACATATTTTGCTCTTCGTATCCGAAGGTAGATTTGAATGATTCTGGTAGGAATAAAATTGTTAAGAATACTTATTCGGTCTTTTTTAGTGTTGTATTGATATTCCGTTAACATAAAATTATTTTCATACCAGTTGAATTGTCTCTTAAAAATCAGTAAAATGAATAGGTTTGTATTACAATTGACAAACACAATACCTCAAAAATTCAATATTATAAAGCTATCGTACCAAGATCTTGGAAAGATCAAGTATTTTGTTAGGTAGTACATATAATTACTGTTAGTACATGGTTACTTACCATTTCGCAGATTTGTAGACAAGGAGTGGTCAAAATCAAAATTAGATGCCCTAAAAAAGATTAAGTTAGATACCAATTTTTATCATAGATAAATATCGCTCTCTACGAAGTTGCATTATGCTTTTATTATATTACAATGGAGCGAATTCAATTCACAACTATCAAAAAAGAATAATTACTCGCGAAATAAAAAAGATAATTTTTAAAATACTCATTTTCCATAAATTATGTTAAATTTTAAAGAACATGATTATGAATAACTCGTATTTTCAAATCAATCCAAATAAGATATTGATTTTTGTTTTGCCGAAATATATTTTCTAAATTAGAAAATAAAGAGTTTGGCCTGTATATATATATATATATATATATTGAGCCTCAGTTGCTGTAGCAATTAGTCTAAATCCTTTAACAATTTCCGTAGGAACTTTTAGGATAATAATTGTATCTAAGTCAGTGGTGCCTTCTTTTTTGATTCTAAACACTTACAGGTCTAATGTTTTTATATATATACAAGGTAACTAACATATATCAAAAGTACGTACATGGAGGTCTACTTCTATTTGCTATAAAATCTAGATTTCTCTTCTTGCTCTAACGAAACTTCATAAATTCCTAAAGTTTCAAATCGTTGTGTTCTTCTTTGTTCAAAATTTCTAGTATACACTCGTAGTATTACCACTTATCTAACAGACTTTATGTACTCTTTTGTTAGCTTTGAGTCCACAGAATTTTGGAACCACTATAATGGGTATCGACATTCCTTTTGGCTAGTTTGCTTAGTTTTTCTCAGCATTCGTAGACCATCTTAGAACTGATTAACCTGGAGCATGATTAAGATGTTGTTCCATTCAGAAAACAGATTAAGGTCGCCATTGTATAGACAGTAAGTAATTTTAAAGTACTAGCGAAAGTTTGTTTGTATTAAATTTCAAATTTTTAGCATTACGATTTTTTAATCGCTATATGTTGCCAAATGTAAAGCTTGTAGTATTAATGACCCATTCTCGTGAGATTAGGCAAAAAGTTGAAACTTTATTATTTATTAATATAATGTGATCTTTGATATATCTCCATTTTAACGAGGCCCTTAAAATGTTATATTACTTGTTGGAAAACTTTCGACTAAAACTGAAATGTTTCAAATTAACTCGAAACCCTTTATCATTGTCTAACGGTGTCACCAAATTTGAATATAAACTTGTACAAATGTAATATAATTCTAATAGAATCTAAACATAAACATAAACCTATTTGAAATATATATTATGTTCTTAATATTTAGCAACTTCCCTTACAATTACTTATCTTCCTGTTAGAGAAGGATAGATAAAAATATAAAGTTTTCTTATTGATAAAATTTTCTGGGAATCTATTCGATCAGTCTCAACTAATCTCTTTTATTACTATCATCGGAACTGGTCCTCAATTATTTCAGAAAGTTTTTAAGAAAGCAAAGGCTCACAACTATTTTGCCATAATTACATAACTTTTTTGTAAGCGATTCCTAACAAAAAAATAGATTTATCACATAAACTTTTGTAGCAGATAAGTATCAATATGAGATCCTAAGAAAGAGACCAGCAAGCGTGCAACTCAATTTATCAGTTGATAATACATATTCTTTGTAGTTAACGAAATTTGATATAGTTTATACAAAATTAAAACTTTTGTAAATCATACATGGCCCATTTATTTATTCACCGTACGTTACCATTACATTATTTGTTTTTATTCGACAAATCAATCAATTCATTTTCGGATCTAAAGATAAGGCAAAGTTTTACTCAATTGTACCAATTCTTTTTAATGTGCTAAATCATCTTCGCTGAGTTCCCACTTCATGCAGTTCTTCAATCTTAACTGAACAGGGCAACTAAATCACAACGCCAACAGTTACTAAATCTTTGAACTCATCTATTTAAGAGGTATAAAAATACGAAAGATATTTTTTTTCAAGGTTCGATCAGCCGCGAAGTTAAAACCACCGTGAAAATCCATTGAATTCAGAAAAAGTTAAGAAGAATGTTATCATCAGGTGACGCTCTTCTTCATGGCAATGCTCTGCCACATATTGCAGCTGAATATTAATCAGTATAAAAACTAATAAAGAAAAGCGTAGAAATATACAAAACAAAATGGTTTAAAAAAATGGGACAATTAGCGGATTAGACAAAAGCAACAGTTAAGGAAAGCATGAGAATTACATAGAATTTTTGGCCGCAGAAATAGAAGAAAGAGAAAACTTGATTCGTTAGAGAGAATTGTAAAGGAACGCTTTTTGTTATCTTTTTGTATTCTGTCCTAGACAGCTTCTTAGGCTGTGATGAGACTTGTTAACTTTATCAGCTCTAATAGTTTCTTTGCAAGATTCTGTCTCAGAATATGGTCAATATGGTTAGTTGGCTCTATAAGTCTCTATCTCTACAAAGTCTCACATTTAAAACTTGAGAGTAGTTTTTTTTACCATCATATTGCTTCGTGTAATCCTTGCTGTAATTATCCAATATTAGACCAGGGCTGAAGCCTTTGAAAATGGGAAAAAGTGGAAAAAAATAATAGTAGCATGAAACCCATTGGAAAAGGAAAAGAATATAACAAAAATGAAAGGAAAACTAATTTACGGGTTAACTGAGGTCGGGAAGTGGAAGGAGGTGAGTTTTTTAGGGTAGAAAACTGTTTATCTCGATTTGCGGCAAAACTACAAGTCCTATGTTTTCACCAAATTTCGTGAAAAAATTTTTTTTTTGTAAAAGATAAAAGTATAAAACCACAAACTTGGTTATTTGAATTTTTCACATATATTCTCTTCCTTTTCCAATGGGTTTCATCCTAGTATTATTTTATTTCGTTTCAAGAATTATCGACCCTGGTCTATATAGACGACATTTAAAACATACATTGTGGTATTAGTCATCTGAACGAGGATTTTGTTATTAATTATTGATTTGGAATTATTAAATCTCACTGCAGACTTTGTGTGTTATAATAAGTTTACCTTTTTATCACAAAGTTGAACGTAAAAAAAGGCGAAGAAATTGTGAATACTTTAAAGTAAAGTAGTAAATCATAACGTGAGGAATAACAAATTATCTGTTGATATATTTGGAACAGAATACACGTAGTGTAAAAATACAGATTAATTAAATTTCCAAACAAAATCAATTTAGGAGATTGGGGGAAGTGGAGAGGTATATGTTATTTAATAGTATTATATTATTCAGAAATATCGTTATTAATTTGAGCTACCAAAAATTAACACTAACGGTTACTATGTTATGATTAATTTAAAAAATGAGCCCTTCGCTTTATTTCATTTATCCTTACTAAATATTAATTGGAATCTTCTCCCAAGGTATCTTCCTTTGAGGTATGGAAGCCGAAAGGTCCCTTGGGTACCTAAAATTCTTCGGTTAGGGGTAGGATCCACTAGTACTTTGATCTAAAAAGAAAGGGCGAAACCTTTTGGAATGCAAATATATTGATTTGAATAATAAAATAAAACATTTGAAGCAAAGAAACAAATGAAATTAAGCAAATAAAAAATAATTAAAATGGGAACAGACAATTTCATCTTTGAGGTACTAACATACTACTTGATTAACAATTTTAACTAAAAATTAAAATTATTAAATGATTATTGTTATTTTTTTAGATTCGAGACTGAAGATCCGGAATGCGATGAACAAAACGAAATTTAAAGAAAAATAAAAAATCAACTTATCCTGTCCCTTGGAACAGTCTGGGAATGCCGGTACTTTGATCGTGTCTGACTATTCTCTCAATTACTAGTTTTTACATAAATGACTTTGACGTTGATCTGTTAGAAACTCTGTATCTTTCTAAGTAATGGAAATCGTCCAAGAAATCGAATTTTATCATCACTATTAATTATGATCAGTCTTTCCTGATTTGTAAAGTGACCACTCCAGTTACAAAATGACAACTATTAAACGACAAAATGACAATTATTTATTGGTCCAATGCAAACAAACCAAATTATAATATTAAAAACAAGTATAGGCTCCAAATAATATGAGGGCTATTTTTTCAAGTTTAGATCGGTAGCGAATTAAAACCTTTTAGCCAAATTTGTACGCTGTGTAGCTCGTAGTTTGTGCCAAAATGATGCCTGATGACAAGATTCCTCTTTATTTCTTCTAAATTGAAAAAATCAAATTAAAGCGTTGAATTCTCTACAGATTCCATTATTGTAGGTATGTTTACGTGCTCACTGCGTGCTTAGAACTGATAAGGGGGATGTGGCGCAATCGACGGGCAAGACTTGTATACTGAAGACATAGTTATGGCGCGAGGGACGAAATATTGACATTGAATATAAAATATTAATCAATAAAATGGAACAATCGAAAAAAAATGTAATCTTCTGGCTAATAAAAACTAATCCGTCTGCATTTTATTATTAATTTTATGATTAAATTTTTTCTGCCAATTAACAAATTTTTTATAATCTGCTCAGAGTTCATTCAAAGTTCTCTAAACAATTTTTTTAAAAACTCAATTTCCTTTTAAACCATAATTTTCACGACTTCACTGTTTTTGGATTTCAAAACAAATGGTCTCTATAATTTATACATTCTTTGCATATACAAAACGTTTACAATTTATGTAAGTCCCATATTTTACCTTTTGTTTTTACCAGATAATCACGACGGAGATATAGAGGAAGAACAGTATTAACATAGAAGGGAGAAATAGAAACAGAGTGTAACGAAATTAGGAAAGATTTGGAGAGAAGCGTTCTCGAAGAATTTTATACAGGGTGATAAAAACAATTTAAAAAACTTTCCTCTTGAAATGAATACCTATTTCTGGATTTCTGTGAATTTTTTTTTAGATGGTAGGAGGAGAAAGTCCTTAGAAAGAAAAGCATCCAAGGATTATTGGAAAGAAATTACATGAACATTTCAAAAATAATATTTTTATATATTGATTTCCCAAAAGACAATATCTATAAAAAAGGTACATGAGCAGTAAATTACGAGTATTATGAATTAATTATTTAGAATATTTTACTCGGTTTGCTTTCGGAGATCGAAGATGTAACTGCTCCTAAGTACATTTTCGAGATAAAGTGGAAATGTGGTTTTAGAAGCGTTCTCGGATGTGCCGAAAAACCTATCTTAAACCGATTAACTAGATATAACCGCTTAAAATGGAGCTAATGAGTTTATCCGTAAAGGTCAGCGATAAAGTTCAGGAAGTTTGCAAAGGGCCCGGAAGGCCGAGATAAATTCGGTATCATTTGCCTTATTCCTTCTGTTCTGCCTGTCGGCGAATTTGACTGGCAAATGTGCTCAGAATGCTGAATATTTGAAAGCAGATCGCTTTAGACTAGCTGGTATAGAGTATTTTGTAGTATAAATAAACCTTGTTGGTACACCAATAGATAAATATCGCACTAAATCAATAAATTACTTTCTCTTCGTATATTCTGACTAATAACTTCTGTAGTTATGTTTGTGAATCTGGTTTCTCTTAATCAATCAAAGGAACCGACATCTTCGCTAGTGTTTGTTACTGTATCCGCACGACCTTCTGTACAGATTTGGTTTGTTAAAAATCCGAAAAGATATTTAAAGTATAAAATTTAGAGACATTTTTCTTATTTAATTTTATCTCATTTACCTTATTGTTATCTGTTTACGATCGGTATATAGAAGGTGTTTGGAAGATGGATGCAAAGATTTAAGTGGGACCAACATAGACCATTCAGAACTATTTTAGCTAAGGTTGTCTTAGACGAATTTTTATATTTTTTTTCTAATTTGATGGTGTTTGGCAAAAAATCCCAAAATTACAGTTAATTGCTGATAATGGCCAGCTTTAATGATAAGTGAATTTTGGATTTAAACTCAGATATTATTTTTAGCATAAAAAGTAATTTTTTTGAGAAAAGTAGTTTTTTATTAGTCTGCCTAAAAATTTAAATATTCTTCCTCAATTTGATTTGTAGGTCCTAATTTCAACAGTTTGTAAGATATCTGCGTAAATAATACCTCAAAAGAAATAACATTAACCAAGCACATGTTCAAAATGGTGTAAACAAAAAAAGCTTCTTTCGTTTGTTTAAAAAAATGCAGTCAAAAAGGGTATTCTTAAATTTTTTGAAAATTTTCGTGAATTTCAGATGTCTATAAAAAATGGATGATTAGAACACGATTTCTTAAGATTGCTTACACATTACTTTAATTAAATAAAATGGTCTATAGCTTTCTATTAAAGCTTTGCACTCATTTTCCAATCAACCTATATGAATAAAATGTTAGATTGTTGAATATTTGTGCGAAAAAAACTGGTCATATTAAGAAGGGTGTCTCTACCGAAATAAGTACCGGAAAATTCTCTTCTCCCTGAAGTAAAATAAATAAATATCTTCTTTGTATTCCAAAAACATTAGCTTTAAATACAAAAGTTATAATTCTATATAATTGTTGTCATCTTTTATTTTTACAAATTGCAAAGTACACAGTTTTAAATACTTAGATACGATTCTAGAAGAACACTGAAAAATATATAAAGAAATCAATGAATGACTCAAAAATACAAAATATTCAACACACTAAAATGACTATTTTTGGAAAAAATGAATTGTCAGAAAATCTCTATTAAATAGCATTGAAACAATTAAATTAAGGGAAAATGATTGAGCAATGTTAAATGCAACAGAAATGAGATTTCTACGTAAAATACAAGGTAAAAGATGGAAAGACAAAATAAGAAATTACAGGAAATGGTCACACATCTATGATATACAAAACTAAATTAAAGAGAGGCAATTAAGATAGCTAGGGCATATTTGCCGTATGAAAGAAGTAGAATAACTAAAATAATTTATGAAGGAAAAGTGACCGAAAATAAGGAGGAATAAGAAAAACATGTAAAAGGCAGTATAAAAGGCTGCTGAGAAAAGAGATGTATAATGGATTAGAATAGAACAGAAGATAGAAGTAAATGGGAGAAATCAAAAAACCAAACTAATGAAAACAAAACACAACTAAGCCAACCTCATAGAGAAATGTAGAAAAGGTTTTAAATTAAGAATAAAAAAAGACATTGTGAAAAAGGAATACAATTTCTGGAAGAATAAAATGTTAAAATACTTAAAAAGCCACTATTCTAAAACACTCCCAGGAATCAAATATTTAACCACAAAGTATTCTGATAAAACATAAACATATTATGCGGCATAATTAAACTTGCAAATATTTACTTATAAAAGTAAACAATAATGTACTTTGAATCAATAATTTGTCGTACATAATAATAGATAATTAAGAAAATGTTTCCCATTATTGTCAATTACTTAGACAATATTATTCAAAGTACATTTCTCGCACGGAATAAATGAATTTACATTTTCTAGAAATAAATTTTATTCCATAAACGCCAACTCTATTGGTTGAGTTAATTGTTTATCTATCAATTTTCGAAATGAAGACGTTTCTTGGTACAACTCTAAACAATTATAATTCTAGGTGGCAAGAACAAACACTTGCCGGAGGAAAGTACACACAAGCAAATTACGTGATGTCAATGTAAACAAAGTCTTCGTGACAAGAAAATTTGCAGTAGAGGGTCGGAGATTCGTGTTTTAAGAAGATGTGAAGTTAAGAAAAGACAAAAATATTTTATATACTAAAATTAGATTCTGGAAATAGTGATATAGATATATTGAAAATAAATATGTCGCTCAATTTATTTCAATAAATTTGAAGGTTATTTAGCCAGGCAAAATATTTTAAAAAAATGAAATTATTAAATCTTGGTTTACGGACCCATATATTTTTATCCAAAAATTTCTTGAAAAAAAAAGTTAAGACCCAATTTCAATATCAAGAATTGTTCTTGTTGCGCCCTCTGAGACACAAAATTATCCGTTACAAATAAGATATGAACTGAGCTAAAAATATTTCAAAATGTATATATAGGATTTTTAATACAAATCCCGTTGCACGTCATATATCAATTATGAGATCACGACCCTGCAGTGTTGTCGGCTTGTCTAAATTGTCGAGGAATGTAGGAAGTTTCAAAAATGTAAGGTTAGGTTATGTTGTTTAGCTTTATTATTATGAAAAATTAATTTATTGAAGCGTATATGAACAATATATGATCCTCACACTCAAGACACTTCATCCTGCCAGTTTTAAAGTACATTTGAAAAATGTTTTTCTCAGTTGATTCATTAGCAATCTACAACTGTGATATTCTTCTTCTTCTTGCTGTATTATCTACTTTTAATATTCAATAATCTGTTATAAAAATCGTTATATTATGTTGTTTATTTGTACTATATTTTTATTAAATAAATAAAATAGAGACATATAAAAAAGATAGCAAACTATTTATTGTTATTAAAAAAAGACAATGTTTTGTTTAAAAAAATATATATTTTTCTTATAAGAAACAATTCAACTACAATATTCGAATTCCTACAAAAGGTAAATCCTTTCTCCTAATTCAAATCTGAATCACTTGAATCACTGTCATCGCTGTTAGGATTAATAATAATGGGATTAATTTCTAGTCTATCAAAAACTCTCTCTCTTTCATACCATTTTTGTATTTCTTTTTCTGTATGTTTAATAGAATTTTTCCATACTTCAGGAGTAATTGTTCTAAGAGCTTCAGATCACATATTTAATGAATCTTGTTCTTTATTACCGTCTCTGTCAATATGTTTATTATAATATTGCTTAGAAGAAATCGTTGAAATATTTCAATCTAAATACTCGACAACGTCGCATCAAGGCATGCCAATCGCTACAATGTCATTTCTTCATCATAAATACGAGTCTCATGGGCGTAGAAAATTTCAAAATTATTTAATGTAAATTATGGTTTTTTGAGTACTAAACATATAATAATGATTTATAAACTTTATATTATAAAGAATAAGACGTATATAAGCCAATATAATTGAAATAATTCTAAAATTATCAAAATAATTACGATTACTTTTTCGGTTTTTTAGTACTGTGACTACGTTTATGAGTCCTCGTGAATTTTCGTGATGTTTCGTATGATTTATCTTAGTTAGGGAAATTTTAATTCGTTGGCAGTACTATGACGAAAGAGGTACGTCACTCCTGACGTGCAACGGTATTTGTACTAAAAATCCTATATGTAAATAGTACTTCAACACTATACTACATTAATATATCCTTCTAGTTACATGTGAACTTTTTTATTCGATTTGTCAGCGTCCTCTTTTTTTTTGACCCAATATTCGCCACCTTGATTTCCATAATAAAGGTTTTCTAAACTGACATTCCAATTGACGAAGAAATTGGAAAGTTTCCTTAATTTCAATAAATTATCTTGATGAACTTCTCTAACTGTCGGATGGAAGGAGAGCTTTTATCTTTATGATCTGGTTGGGAATACAATTTACTGAAGAAAGTAACATCTAGCCTATTCCCTACATTAAAAGAATAATAAGGGATAAATCAATTAATGACTTTATGAAATATTTTTCCGTTAATACAAAATCTTTATTTGGTCTATTTCTAAATGCTATTACTCAATATATTCTATTATCGATTATCAACACTCTACTTTCATTGAAAGCAATCTTTCGAAAAATCTATTACCTTTTATTTTTTCCCCAGCAAAAACAACTAAACTAAAAGAATATACAATCAGCAAAAAAGAAAGAAATAACTCTGTCACCCAAACTACCTTAATAATAACTTGGAAACTTATCAAAATGCTTCTGGCCAAAAGAACGAAAAGAAAGTTCTCGTAATTCAATCACATTCTATATCCAGGACTTCCGGGGTGATGCGTTACAGAATGAGACCCTTATTGCTATTTCTTCAGTTCTTTCACATCTTATTGAAAATGGTGATTCTCAATCCTTGGCCCACGTAGGTGACGACTCACTCTTAGGAATAGGCCTCAGAAAAATGAACTCAATGAGAAGGTTAAAGAAAAAAAAAGGGATGATAACATAACAACATAACAATAACAATTAGCATATTTATTAAAAATGGCACTCAGGATTTTCTTTTGTAATCCTAAGATAATAATTTTCACTAAGTATAATAGCTTGTTGTGGAGAAAACAAGGCAAAAGAAAAGGTTTCCATTAATCCAAAATGCCACACTTCCCTCTCTTGTGCGAAATTTAACAAAACCGAAGCTTTTTACACCGTTCCCTAGCAACTAACGATAGGGACAAGCAAAATTCCCTTAATAGAAAGCAGAGCAAATAAATTTAATTGGCTGAAAAAACGATTTTGCTGATGCCTGGAATTTCTTTCAGTCACAAATTGACAAGAGACATCTAAAAGCTTTTTATATATTAATTCAAATGTTGTTATTGACATTTTGTATCGTATTATAACGTACTTATTCTATTGTAGTTTGATTTTAGGAAATATATTTAATGGGAACACATTAAATTGGAGCGACCAAGACTCCGTGCTTATTCGAAAGAACGACAATTAAACCGACAAACTTTTTAGAAATGAAAATGAAATAAAATCTTGTTCAAAACACTTAAGGGTACTCGAGGTAAAAATATTTTTAAAAATCATTGATATATTGAATAATTTTGCAACATTGTTCTATTATCCAAACACTATAAATACATAAAAAGTTACAAGAATTCATTAATAATTACCCAACCAAGTTAATGTGACATCACCCTTTGAAATATCTATGCGAAATATTCATTGCTAATAAAAGATATATTGTTAAAATAAAAATAAGAACCAGACAGACTTTTTGCATTTTCATTCAGTTGTTAGTTACAAATAATTAAGGCAAAATTATTTTGTTGATTTAAAGACTATCATGCCTTAGGTTAGATTATCCGATATGCAAAAGGCTAGAAATAATGCTTTTGGGGAATAAGGGATTTCTGTATCTGAAACCGTAGGCGTCTCTCAGAGTATTATTTAAAGAGCTGATTAAAGGTTTTATGAATTGGGCACACTTAAAAATCGTCCAAGATGCAGAGATCAATAACTTGCTAATGATCGTTATTTAGTTCAATTTGCTAGAAGAAATATATTCTTTGCATCTACATTATAGAAGGAAATTTTTTTGAAGCTACTAGAGTTAGTGTTATAGATGAAACTATCAGGTAACTGTACAAAGGTATGTTATCCTGGTGTCATAACACTCTGAAGAGAGATATCTCCTTGAATTTATTCACGATAATGTTCCTCCACATAAGACAACAACCCTCCAAATAGAAAGTGTTAATGTAAGAGAGTGGCCAGTTTGTTCTCGACCTTAGCCCAGAAGATCAGTAGTAGGATAACTTAAAACAAAAATAGATATCACCACAGTGGTGCAATAATGACAGATAAACTTATTCATTCCACCTTAGAACAATAGGAAAACATCCCTTAGGAAGAGATTTCACAATTTAGTTAGAAGCATGCCCACACGTATAAAATCCAAAGGAAAATATATCGAATACTAAGTAAGTTAAATTAATTGTATTTTTTTTTTATTATTTATTACATTAAAAATTGACGGTATCATGTTTCAGTTTTAGTCATAAGCAAAAACATTTACAATTTCTTTTATTAAATGTTATGGACACATATAGTAGTTCTTTTTATCTATTAATAATTTATTTCTGTATAACTAACATACCAAAATTTAGGTGATTCCTTATAAATTTGTCTATACAGGGTGCGACATTAGTATGTCGAAGTACATTATATCCGTTATTAAGGAGATATCAAAAAAAGTTTTTACAAAAACTGTAGGCAGTCTTGAGATTCACATTTTAAAATAGTCCCAAATATACGTGTGTTCAGGAACGCAGTGCCAGACAAAAATTTTGTTTTTTTTAAATAGAACACCCCGTTTATTTTTACATTTTTATAAACCTCTTGCCGAGCTAATTTCAACGATGTATAATACTTGATGTCTATTATGTTTAATAAAGGATCTACAGCCACCTAAAAATCACATCTTTGTCACACTAATGCCTCACCCTGTATGTATATATCGGAACATATAATTTAATCGATGTTTATGTTTAACTATTTAGTTCATTACTAGCAGTTATCGGTAGTTATCCGACATGTGTTTACTGTATATCAAGATGACAAATTACATCTATAAATATAATATTACAAAATAATTTTATATTTCATGGAAACCATAATTACCTAAAGTAACTAACTGATACTGAGCAGGTGTTAATTTAATATTTTTTCCAAAATTTTATTTATTATATAATGATAATTTACATATTAGAATTTTACCATTTAATAGAGGTCATATTAAATAAAAGACTACCTATTATTAAAATAATATTTCTGATAGTGATCTTTTAATTTTAAAATAATTTAAATTTAGGTTTACCCTCCAAATTCACCAGAAGAAAGTAACTCCCTACGTTAATTACCTGTGACTTTTTATATGTATTATAAAGATAATCAAATTTTTTTATATGAAATGAAACGTTATTTTAAACAGAAATTTTGAATAAAAAAAAAACATTTGCCGTAGGGGATACTGGGATAAAGTAATAATATCTCGGTGCCTTAATAAATTTCGTTTTATGACCAATTTACATACAGAGTATGTTTATAGTCAAGGATGTGTAGTACCAATATAAATTTAAATGTTCACAATATAAAATACCTAGCAATAGTATAGAATAAAGGAAATTCACAATTACTAAAAACGTTAAAATATAAATACATTAAACTATAAAAACATTAGAATAATAAACTAGCCTCAAAATATTTCCAAGAATTAAATTAAAAGCACTTGAAAATACAACAATGAAATTTGTAATCGAATACATTTTTTTAATTCGTTATAAAATAAAATATGATGCACATTCAAAGGAATAGTTAATGTACTCAGCAATGCTGTGGAAAGAATTTTCGATCAAATGATTTTTTGCAAATTTGTAATAGTGGCTTCTAAGATGTCAAGCTATTGATAACGTATAATTCATTTATATCATAAAATTGCAGTAATATTGCAATCATTAGGTATAATTTTATAATACTCGTATTAAATATTATTTTAAAAGGCTCTTCCTTACACAATTTATAGATATGGCAGGAGTAAGAATGTCTCTGAAATGCACACAACTAATTAAAACGGAAATTTTTTTTAACTAATGCGACATGCAAGCTTGGCATCTGAAAATTAATTAAAATTTAATGAAAATAAATATTTTTGGATTAAACAAAATTATCAAATAAATATGCACAGATTATTAACTTTTATTTAATTTAATTTAATTCAATAAACTTTTTTTCGGTGTTAATAAAACATTAGAAACTAAATTAAATTTAAATTTCCATTTGTAATCTAAAATCATTTGTACTAAATTTAGAATTATTTTTTAACTATTTAATGAGAAATTCACCACCGTGCAAACAAAGACTTCTAAATATTATAATTTTTATTAAGTGCAGTTATAAAGATATTAAATAATTCTGACAAGTGACTTTCTTGCTTTTTCCTTTATTCGGGTTGGATTTTAACCCCTGGTTCATTATTTAACATCACTTTGTTGAGACCCCTACCAAAAATAATAATTTTTGTACGTAATGATTTAGAAATATTAATTAATCTTGACTTGTACATATTTACGGTATTTTACATCTCTCTGTATAGTCGTTCTAACCATTATAACATTAGTATGCCCGATGAGACCTTCGTTAAATATTTTAATTTTTTATATGTCTTTTTACCAATAATAAAGTCAGCATAACAGAAAAAATTATTCTCTTGCTTGTCGCTACCATTGTACGTCCATAAACTGGTTAGTAAAGGGAATTCGCAAATTTGATGAGCTCGCTACGTACCGATGCATCATTTTGCACTTTCATAGAATACCTCTAATTCGTTTAGTTTAAAATTCTAAATTCTAAATTCTTGGAGAAAAAACAAAAAGAAAATAATTAAAAAAGCGTCATCCCCTAAAATAGATAATTTTTTGAGTATTGTAGCGAAACATTCAGGAGAAACCGAGTTTTAATAACAAACATATAAGTCTTTTCGTTTTAGGATTGATAAACAAAGCTTTTAAGGTAGTATATTTTACCGAATTTTGTCAATCAAATTATTTTTTTTTTAATGTTATTTTTTGTAATAAATTTCATTCTGTTGGATTTTAGATAAAACTGCTAAAAGATTAGCAATTCACCATGTATAAGTTAATGACTTTGTAGTACTGATAAGGTAACTTTAGTTTATTTAGAGCAAATCACTATGCCAGTAACTAAAATTTTCTACTATAAAGGGAGTTTAATATGGTATTACAGAAAGTAATTGATTTAAACCCTTCACAAATAAATCTTTAATTGTACTTTTAACGCTTTAAAGTTTAAATAATGGGTAATTTTTTTAAATAAGTTTGGCTTCTTTTGTAATCGCCTTCTTTAGTCTTTTAGATAATTTTGAATTCTGTATTCAGTTTTTACTTACTTATTATTAGAACTCGTATTAAATTACCATCGTTTGCGTTTTCTTTCTTACATGTTCTAGTTTAATAGTTTTGCAAACTCCTTTTAGTCTGGCTTTCTCCAGAGGTCTATTAAAGTATTCTGCTCCATCGTTACGTTCTTTTTCGCTTTCAATGGGTCATTGAGAGACAATACGTCCTTAAACTTGGTTGTAAAGTCTGTCCAATGTGCTTTACATTCCGCCAAGAAATAAATAACGACAAGAATGAAATTTTATTTCATATATTGGTTAGTACAGTGAAGTCTTATTTAACCCAATATCCATTTTTTTACGAATTCAGTGTTTCAGAGAATTTTATTACTAAATCTGCTTAAAAGTTGCTCTAAATTACAAATATTTTTGAGATATAATCAAGACAGTCTTGTTTAAAACTGATAGAGAAAATTATCCAAAAAACTCATATGTGGTACATAGGTTAAAACCACAGGAAAATCTATATCATAACCACATACACTTTAATAACATTGCCAACTAGTTTCGACATTAATAGTCATCATCAGGTGTAAAATAGAAGTCATAAAATAACTAATAAAAGCACAGTCATAAGAATTTCCAGAAATTGTTTAAAAACAGCAAAATGTCAAATTCCATATTAAGATATGAAATTGCAGTATATTTTAGATTAGACGTAAAATTAAATTAAATTAAATCAGCAATAATAAGAACAAATGATTAGTAAACTTAAAACGATCAAGTAATATTTAAAGTAAACGCATGTCTTGTTAAAATAGAACTAAAGTGAGTCCACCCTATGAGTGCTGGTTTTAGACTAAGCAAACAAAACGATGGGCTTGCAAAATAACGTTCGATGATCAACCCAAAATCATTGTCATAGGAAAAGGGAAGCAAAGACCAATAAAAGGAAAATAAACTTACGTGAATTGGAACCAGAGGAAATACCAAAATGGGTTGGAAATACGTCAGGGTAAGTGGTTACACAAGTCATACAGCCAATATTAAAGGTAGAGACCTGTGTGAAAATTACCCCTATCAAATAGGGGACATTACAAACTATTCTTTATAGTTTCTAGTTTCAAGATGTTTTCTGTGTAGGCTTTTTACTGTTTCTCTTCACCAGTTCAGGAACAGCAAGGCCAATTATAATAAAACGCTAATTTGTTATTACACGTAAGGTACTAGGTAGGTTTTGTGATAAGTAAGTAAAAACACTTATTTTTCAAGATCATCAATACTCTTTGGCATGCGTTTAAACGAATTTTCAAAGTCCCAGTTCGAATGAGATAATTTTGATATGCGGGAATTAATACCTATTCATTCGATGTTTTGAACGCGCAAATTCATTTGTTTGATACGATATGTGAGAGGCTGTATTATCGTCGTGATGGAGAATGAATCTTCTTTGTCGGTTGGTTTATCTCATTTAACCGAAAACTACTGGCAAAAAAATGATGGTATTCCATTCAGAATTGACAGCTCTACGTTGATCTAATAACAAGGTGGTGACTGCTCGGTTTTTCCGAAGACACAGGCGACCATTTGCTTCGAAATCCTTCGTGCGCGAAAAGCTTTTGTTGAATTTGTGGGTCTTGAAAGACCCTTTTAATTTTAGGCTCTACGCATAGATCTATAATTCGTTATCTATCACGATCTAATGTTGAATTTTTTCTCTGACCAGTTGACACGACCACTTTTTTCAGGGAAATTCCTCCTAGAGCGAACGAAGACCACAATTTAATTCGAAAAACCAGCGAAACACGGAGGCTCGGGATGGTGTTTCATCACCAAAAGTCGAAGCGAGTTGATTAGCACACTGTTGTTGAGAAAATAAACAGTGAAAATCACAAGAAATCATAGCACGAACATTTTCTCGATTTAATTCCTTTTATTGGCCGAGTTAAAGTAACAGTGAACAAAACGAAAAGCAGTCGAATGATTTGAGAATTAAAATGCCATTTCACGTATTGGAATTGGTGATGCTATACCTCAGCATCACTTTACGTGTATAGATATATATAATCAAAAAAATCATAAATATACAATGTAATATCTCTAAATAAAATTTTCCTCAGCGCAAACACTATGAAAATTATTGTGTGAATATGGATGTTAAATATTCTGCTAAATGAAACAAATTTAGATATGAAGCACGTTATTAAGTAATCTCCACTTACAGTTTATAGATTATCAAAACTAAAAATAAAATAAATGAAAAATAAAGTCCTGAAACGGTTTCCGTACGCCAACTCCGATGCGCAGGACTGAAATCGATCAGAGACTGAAAATGTGGGAACAGCCGGCTACTTCCTTAGTCGTTTTCACTGTTGGTAGCGTTGAATGTGACTTTTGATTCAATTGTAAACAACTTCGGAAAAATGGTGAGTAAATATTTGTCTTCTTATGTTTTGTATCGCAAGATACTAGAAATTTGATGGTAAAATGTCAAATTTTATATTCCAAAACTTTTATATTTTGATAAGTAGGAAGAAAAATAACTTGTCAATTTGTTTGTTTTTTGTATTTCAATTTCCTACAGTAAATCACTTTTACGGATTTTAAGATTATTTACAGTTACAAATTAGTATTATATACCTAGATAATTAAAAAAGTTCAGGAAAAAAAGAAAAGCGAAAAAAAACCTGTTGAATAAACAGAATCACAATCAATTTTATATAAATAAATATGTTAACAATACATTCTAATCCATCTAATCCATTGATATATTTTTATATATGATCAGTGTATTATCCAACAATACTATATAAAATCTGTAGAAAATTGATAATTTTATTTACGCTACGTATTCTTGATAGACTCATTAATTCTATGATAATTTTAAGAAGATGGAAGCATTCATCTTTACTCGGCTTTTGTGATTTAAAAGTTTTATATCGACCCTAAAATTTTCATTTTTAAAAAGTTTCAAGTAGGTACTTGACAATAGACGATAGACAAATTATACTGAAAATATTTGTGTATCAAAAAATGGATTGATTAATTCGTGGCCTACCATAGTAAGGCATGGATTTTCCTTTTAATTTTTATGTTTGCTTCTAGTAACATCTTGTCACAGTTTAACATTAAAATTTTGTCAGAGTTTGTCAAATAGTTTTGATTTAGTGTCTTATTAAAGTTTGTAAGATGACGGTGTTTGAAAAAATAGAGAAAATTGAGATTCGAGCCGTGATAAAATATTTTTATATTAAAATTTAACACCTACAGAGGTTAAAAGTGAAATAGATTCTACGTTAGGTCAATCTTCTCAATCGTTCAGAATGGTTAAAAAGTGGATGGCGGAGTTTAAATGTGGGCGTACGATCATTAAAGATGCACCACGTCCAGGAAAGCAGAAAACCGCGACTTCTGCTGAAATGGTCGAGAAAGTCCATAGAACAGTTCTGCCAGATTGTAGATTAAAGTTGGATGCGCTAGCAGAGATTGTGGGGATTTCAAAAGAGCGGGTACATCGTGTCCTTCATGAAGTTGTGGGCATAAGAAAATTATCGGCTAGATGAGTGCCGCGACTCCTTACCCTTTGGGATGCAAAAGGAAATTTTTGTTGACTACCTTGGAAAAGGAAAAACAATAAACAGCGAATACTACGATAATCTTCTTAAACAGCTATACCAAAAATTCAAGAAAAAAGACCCGGGTTGGCCAAAAAGAAAATCTTCTTTCATCAGGACAATGCACCATGCCACAAGCCGGTTATCGCGATGACTAAAATTAGTGGGCTTTGCACTCACGCACCCTACCCCCCTGATTTGGCCCCGTCGGAATTCAGCGTATTCCTCAACTTGAAGAAATTTAATCGGGGAAAGAAATATGCTTCAAACTTGGAAGCAATTGAAGCGACAAACAGTTATTTTGAAAAGTTGCCAGAATCTATCTACAGGGATGGGATGAAGAATTTGGAACATCGATGGACTAAGTGCATTCAACTAGAAGGAGATTATGTATAATTAAATATAAACAAATTTATTCTTCTAAATTATTTTTTTCTTTGTTAGGCCGAGAGTTAATCAACCCATCCTCGTATTATATGGCAACTAGGTACATATACAGCGTGATGCATTAATTTGGTAAAGTTCGATATGACCGCTATTATTGAAGTTACCAAAAAACCTTATTTATAGAAAGCGTAGGCAATTTTAATATTCATATTTTAAAATTAGTCACAAATATAGAGGGTGTTCAGGAACGCATTATCAGACCAAAGTTATATTTTTTAAATGAATACTATATTTTTATCACATACCTATACATATAAATTCTGCTGAATTTCGTCCAATATGTTTACTACTTCCATTCCGAGTATTTTAAAAGTTATGACAATTTTTATGTTAAAATCGATACATATTTAGTGCCCTATGTCTGAAGAGTGAAAACTTATATCCATTTCTTTTTACCACTACTAGTATTTATTTACCAAGAAAATGTTTCTCTTAATATCCGTCAATGAATGTGGTATTTTTTAAAAAATGTATAAGCATTAAATTTAATTTTTCTCGGTTTCTTTAAAAACTGTCTGTCCTTTACTTGTGTGTCATGCATAATAAAAAATGAATTTCCTTCTAAATTTATTTTTCAAGAATATATTCATGAAATAAATTTATTGAATATATTTTTAGTTACATCTTATAATCTAATAATAAGGTTTGGAAATACTATATAAAATATAGGTATATTATATTTTGCCTCATGATTGACATTCCCAAGCGAGTACGATTATCTTTCGAATAAGTCATTTTCACCTGTGATAAATTCTTAGGCGAGACAGCACACCAATTTTGGAACCGCAAAATGAAAAATGTTACACGATGCTGACATCTAGTACAGAAATATCAATTTGGCACTTCATTTTTACTTTACAAACTGCCTAGTTTTTCCTTTCTGTTTCCATTATTCGTCTTTTAAATAAGAGTACAAAATGTGATCGAGAAAAAATTATGTTTTTAACGGGCCGTTAGATTTCTTTTAAAATTGTGTCAAAATATTAGACCACATTTGCAATTATATTATGTGTAAATTCAAATTGGTCAATTTCCGGTTTAATAAAAAATGATCCTAATTTTCAAGTTTTAAGCAATAATTTTACATATTTGGATTCTACAGGTTCATTCGTCAAAAGTCAGTTTGGGCATTATTTTTATTGAAAATTTTACTTAGAGTAGAGTCCTGCCACTTGCTCACAATTATTATTAAAAATTGTTCTGTAACTACTTAAAAAGTATTACCTATTCAAAATATTGGAGTTATATATTACAAACTCCTTATAAACTTCAATAGTTTTAGTATTCCAAAAAAGCTACATTTTTTAAATGGCCCCTGTTGGGACACTCTCCAAATAAAATAGGCCTCAAAATTATGAACAACAAAATGATATGCATATTACTTACCTTTTTACACACTTTACCTCAGAAATAATTTATGAAACTATAATAATTAACAAAATAATATCTCATTACTAATAAATACATTTAAGGTACCTAAGATTAAGCTTTCAAAACCAATTTGATGTGCAAATTATTTAGGTAATATTTTTTTTACTCGAAATACAATACTAATTACAAGTATAATTATTTTAAATATTTACAATGATTTATTTCAACAGAATAAAAAATATTACAATAAGACACTAGATAGTGTCCAATTAATTGTGCAAATTGGCAATTTTACCTGGCATACATCTGGGCCCTATTTACGGTACAGTGCAGTATTTCCCCCAGCATGTTTCTATTAATATTACGAAGAGCCTCTGAAACTATTTCTCTTAAATTCTGCAGGGTTGTTGGATGTCACAAATATACTTATTTTTAAACTAACCCCATACAAAAAAAATCAACGCGTCTCAAATTTGTGGTTCTCACTGGTCGTCTGATAGCAGCTACTTGCTGTAAATATGTATTTTTTGTTAAATGATATGGTTATTTCGGTGCGTTCTTTCTCAATTTCATTTGCTAAGCAATACAATTAGCGTTGGCCTGTTGAGGTCCCTTCGAAAAATATGGGTCCTATACTTTTCGTATCCAATATTCTACTACTGTATATTAGAACCAAAACCTCTTGAAATCTTTGTCGAAGCAGACGCGAATTTTCTGTTGCCTAATATCCTAAAACATGCTATTGCTGGTAAGTCTGGTCTCAGAAAAAAGGATTTTATATTGAAAATCAAATATTTATATTCACCGGTTGAAAAACTAATTATAATTTTCTTACATCCAATGTTCTTTCAAGTTCTCTTATTGAAGCAGTCAGTTTAATTTCAATATAAGTCAAAATATTTATCTTAACTTCTTTACTTACTATAAATCTATCATTATTTACTTCAATTTCTGTTGTAAATTTTCATTCTAATTTGTAAAAATAACTTTGTGAAATCTGTCTTCTTTTGGGATATCTTCGGCGTAGAACCGAGATGCCGCTGTTGCATTTTTTCTACTTTCCCGAATAATTAGAACATGTTTACCTGTTTACTTCTTGAAAATTTTGATGATATTCTACTTTTTATCAAATTTTAAACACGGTAATTTAGTATTGTTGCAGATTTTTTCAACAACTAACTGACTTTAAAATGGAAATTTGACAAGGAAGATTTGGTTTTCATAGGCTGCTTACTTAGTATGATGGGATTATTTTTAGTTTTTATTCTTAGAGAAACGAAATATAACTATTATTTTTAATTTCAATATTTTAAAGGCGAAAGTACGATTTCAAGGAACTACTACCCACAAACTTACAGTAAATGGAGACTTAATTTCTCCAAACCTATTTAATTTGGCTCTAGAAAGTATCCTTAGAAAATAAAGTTACACGACATTAATATTATTATAAATCAAATTCAAGTAATTGCCTTTAACAAGTAACAAGTACTAGAGAAAAACTGTTCTTAGAGAACAGTAAAAAGATTAGGAAAAGAAACAAAAAAATCAAAGAAATAAATGAGGATAAAACAAAATGCATGGTTGTATAAATTATATTTATCTGTGTTTCCACAGGATTCCAACGCATTTTTGTTTGTATTAAAATGATCACGGTTTTGCTATTTTCACATATAGCATTTCAGAGAAAATTGACAGATCTTTGACAAGCATACATTATTTCATGTCATAAATATTTCAACCAATCACCACTAGTAATCTATGTATACAAAGTACTTCTTTTTAAAAAAAATATTTTGGTTATTATTATATGGTTATTTAGTCCAAAAGGTAATCTAAGATAATTGAACTTCCCAGGTTTAATTGTGCGTTCAATATTGTATATTGAGGATATTTTAGGCATTTCTTAATTTCATATTCCTCCAAAAAATCAAGTTCCTCCTTCTTGTCACTTATATGAAGTATTTCCACTGTTGTTTCCCTTGTGTTGTTAAGTGTAGGTTTGTGTTTAGTCTCAATGAGGTGTTTTGCCTAATGTGACGTATCTGGTTGTTTTAAGCTATAAGCTCGTAAGTGTTCACACTAGCGTATGTTAAAATTTCTACGTGTCTGGTCAAGATAGATCGCGTTACAATCCGGATAATTTAGTTTATAAATACCCGATTTTGAAAATTTATTAATTTTAGGTTTCACAATCAATAAAAATGAACCTACATTATTTCTTACTTTAAAAGATATTGTTGAAGATAACGAGAAATTATTTTGGATATTTTGTTTGAAATATCCCCAAAATATATAATTGTTCTGTACGGCCCGTCATCCTTAGGTGGTTTCCGAAAAATCAGGTTAACGGTTCCTTTTTATTAATCAACTCATTTATTAAACGTAATGGATAATTATTAGAGGTAGCGATTTGTTTTATTATATAACTTTCTTTTTTAAAATCATCCTTACTCATTGGTATTGAAAAAGTTCTATGTATCATTGAATTATACGCTGCTAATTTATGTGACATAGGATGATTTGATATTTATATCTAAGAAATTTATAGAAGTGTTCTCTTCACTTTCAACAGTAAATTTTATTTTTGGATGTAAGTTGTTAATAAAATTAAAGAAAATATCTAATTGTCTATAACTACCTGTAAAACCAGCCAAAACGACAGATCTATACCAAAACAAGACATTTTTGGAGATATTTGAATCAACAATTTTTTGATCCGAATTATCTATAAAAATATTTGCCAAAATTGGTGATATTGGACTATCCATTGGCAAACCTTCATTTTGAATATCAAATTTATCATCAAAAACAAAGTAATTTTGATTAACACATAAATTAAATAGGTTTATAATTTCATTGACTAAAATTTGGTGCTTTTGCTAAAATTTGAAAGTGCTATATGTGAAAACAGCGAAACCGTGGTCGTTTTAATACAACTAAAAAAGTGTTGGAATCCTCTGGAAACACAGATAAGTATAATTTATCTTTTTCATATAAATTATGGATCGTTTCTACAAAGTAAAAGTTGAAACAATAAATTTAAGTTATCTAATTACAGGAAACAATAAATTCGAAATAATGTTCACTTAACTAGGTAGGAATAACAATAGGGTAAACAAGTAAATAACGAAAAAAAGAAAGAATTTTGAACGCAACCAAGCGAATGGCAGAAACAGAAAACAGAAAAGATTGGAAAGATATTACTATCCCAGATAAAACATATCCGCAACGTTAAACAGATAAAACAGGAGTTATCCACCTTAAAAAATAGATTACCGCCATAATCCTTAAGGAATGAAAGACGATGATGATGATTATTTGAAGAAATAATATTTTCTTAGTACCTAGTTACTGAGCAATTTTTAATAATTGCGATTATTCCAACATTAAAATTGAAATTGGCATTTGGTACTTGGGCCATATATATATTGACCTATAGAATCCAAATAAGTAAATGTAGATACATTGTCGCATTTAAAAATCGAAAATTGGCCATTTTGAAATTTCACGTGGTATAATTTTGTCTAATATTTTGATCCCAATTATAAAAGAAATGTAATTTCTAACGGGTTAAGCCGCCCGGTACGGATCCACAATGTGGCAAGTCCATCGCAGTTGCTAATTAATTGTTTGAGCAGCATGAGAAATCAATTAGATAGAAAAATATTTATACCAGAAAATATTTCAAAAAGACAAAAATTAAAAAAAGGATTTATTAGTGGGAAAAATTCACTAGATAAAATCATATTGCCATCAAGTTTTAATCAAATCACTCATATTCTTCATGGATAGTGTCAATAAGCGTTTTTTTTAAAATCTGGTTAATTTTATAGTTTAATTACACCTACTTACTACAACTTACAACATAAACTATATTGTGCTAGTTATTTGGTGTATACTTATAATCTCAAAAATGCATTGTATGAAAAGTTCCTTGTTAAAATTTAATAAAAACTAAACTAAACTAAGAGAATTTATTTTTCTGCCCAGTTTTCGATATGTTAAAATGCGACTAAAAGCTAGTGGTAAATTACCGTATACTATTTATGTCCTTAAATCCGTTTTTTGATGAATAAAGAAAATACTAAAATCTTACACTAGAAGTTAAAACCCAGTAAACATGGGAGCTATTTTGGTAGAATATTCATAAAAGCGAAAAACAAGAGAATATTATATCGTAGTTTTTTCACTTCTGCTTCAAACTTGCTGAAACAAAATGAATTTAGTGTTGCCATCGATCGAAATATTAATGTGTGTCTTAATATTCAAATTTTAAATCCCATCTAAATTTAATCCAGGGATCTATTTTAATAAGCATATTTCTGGTTTTAATAATGTTTATCTTGGTAAAATTATGCAAACTAGAGTTTTGGATAAACTTATTCTTTTATTTTCTTCCGGGTTTAAATTAAATAAAAATATTACAGTCCATAAAGGTAGATAGAGGCAATAATATCGGAAGTTAAATAGTAGAGATATTCATATTGGAAAACTACCTTTTTTCTGTTTAAACAAACTTAAATTCGTCAGTATTTTTTGTATCAATTTTATTTATTTTATATATAGCTATCAATGAAATATATTTTGCTTTTGCTTTGCAGAATTATTTTGATTTTAAGGGCGTCGGCTTTGGTGTTTTATTTTTATCCATTTTGTTTTACTGTTTTAGAATTTTTTTGGTTGTTTCAGTATTTTGACTCTTTTCCTCTAGTTGTTCTTTACTCTAAGTACTTTTTTTAAATTTTACTTTTTCCCTTTTCAAACTTTTTGTACGTGGTTATACCAGTTTAGGTTTCTGTTTTTAGTTCTGTTATAATTATTTTCTTTTTTATATTTCTCGCACTTCTTCATTTCACATTTTGTTTTTCCAACAAGTCCCCTAGGGAATTTCTTTTCTGACGGATTAAGAAATGGTTTATGTTTTTACTGTAGTATCCTTGAATTGCCTTATTTTTAATAGAATTTTGAAGGAGGCGTCTTTAGTTATTTTTAATGTTGTATTTCTATAATTTAATTTATTTAAAAATGGTGTGTATGCCTAATTTAAAATCTGTCTGTATATGGTTTTGTCAATTTTTGTGCCCATCCAGAGGTTTACATGCTCATTCTTATGAGTAAATCGTCTAAATACTTTTCAGTAAGTTCATTAAAATTTAGTTTAATCTCTTAAGAGTATTCCAATAAGTAGCATCAGACTGAATAGCTACTGAGGATAAATTGAAGAAATATGAAGGTTAAAAATAATGAATTGATATTCTGACGAATTAATGGTAAGCCTCCATGTGTTAAACCAATGTTCAGCTTTTGTGTTTGCTTTTGAAACATGCGGGTGATATGTGTTTCGAGAAATAAAAGCTATGTCATCAGTATCCTGAAGGGAATAATTTAAGATATTGATACTTACTCTTATTGGCAAAAAGTCATAACACAAAATGTTGTAGAGAAGAGGTGAAATGGGGGAATCTATTTGAAATGCTGTGAAACTGCATTACCATAAGCTGTCTTTTTCAAAAAAAAAATAATAAAACTATAAAATAGTATGAAGAATTAATGTTTTTCATTTTGTAAAGTCATCTTGTGTCAGGCTTTTTTGTGTCTAGGAATACTGCAGCAGATTTGAGGTTATTGAGTTTACCTTGTAGTAGAAAATAAAGGAGACAGATGCTCACTGAAATCAAATTGGAAAGAAGATATTTTATATTCTACGAGTATAATCGAAGAAATTTTCTGCTTAACAAACTTTTGTTTCCTAAACTGGGAAGAGGGTTATTGGGTGATAGCTGATTCTTTAGGTGTCTGCTTAGGGAGGAATGATGATAATTCCGATTTTTAAACATTCAGAAACGTGGCCGTGACAAGATAGAATTCAAAACTTGTGATAAGCAAAATATGAGCTTCGTAATCTTGATTTTTAACAATGTATCAAGGGAAATTGAATGTTTTTAGTGCCGTTTATTTTTGATATGCTAAAATCTTAGTCAATAATGGAAACATCCTGGTGTATGGTGTAAGTTTGAATAAATTGGTCTAACTATCGATATCAGGTTTGTGATTCAAATTGTAGAAAATATATTTTTTATATATTTTATTATTAATGAATAAATGCCATAATTTTTTTTCTCGAAACTCATAGTAATTATTACGACGCTCTTCAGGGATTTAACGATAGCTGACCTGATTTATAAAAAATATTTAAGAGAATTAGCGAATTGCCAGTCGGTACTTCATCGCAATATTTCTTACCATTGAGGTAATATGTGGACCAAATATATCTTGCCAGTTCTGTGACCATTACATTTTTTTCATTGGGAAGTGTAGTTTATAAGACGTAAGCAGAGTTGCTAGAGACTTTAGAAAAAAGAATTACAGAGGCGTATAGAAATGTTATTGCTGCAATTTTTAAAAGGTGGAAGGAAACCTTTTATAATCTCCTATTAATATGGCAAGAGTTCCTTAGTGGTCATTTTGAATACTTATTTTAGGCAACATTTTTGTATAATATATATAATGCAGCGTTGAAGGCCTTTAGGCCCTTGGCTTCTAGTAGCTTCAAATTCTAATTTTTTCTGTCTTTTTAAGTATCTTGTTCCACTCCTCTCTGTTCTCTGCTTTGGTTATAAACTACCACTTTCCTTAAATCTCCTGTTACAGCTTCTAACCATTTCCTCTTGGATCTCCCTTTCTCTATCTTCTTCTTTTCTTTTTCTGTTCTTGTTCTTTTTTCCTTCTTATTGTTCTTCTTTTTCTTTTTTCTTTTACTTTGTATAATAATATTATAATACTAGTAATTGCAATATAAAAAAATCTTGTTCTCGAAAATTTATTATTAAATATTCAATTTTAAGAATCAAAGCAACAACATAAAAAGTCTGAAAAGACCTTTAAAATAAGGTGTCACTCGATTCTACATGTCATTTGAAATGTTCAGGTTCGTAGACGTCCTGACGCCATCGTGGAAATACCGGGATAACTCTAACGACAAAAAGTAATATTTTTGACCCTGTCTTAGATGCATTTCGATAACTCACCGCTTTAAAAAATAATAGGGGGAAAGGCTATATAAACGCTCCGTATAATTAATATATCTACAACGTGTAATTGTTATTATTTAAAAATAATATTCTCCTATTTCCAGCCAAACTAGAATTCGTCTTTTTTTAATTTTATGTTTAATAAACTCAACCCAAATTTGAAAACGAATTTTTAACCTGAAACCTATTTACCATTTAAAATACATATAGTGATATTTCTCACTTTCATCTTCTAGTCTTGGTGTTAATAACAGTCAAGTGAAATTTGCAATTGTAATTTCTGGTTCGAGTCTCTCGAGGGTCGTTTCAACAAATGCACTTCATACATTGTTTTGTAAATTAAACCAAAGTCATTTGCATGTATTTTGAGTTGGTGGAGATGAAAATCTCTGCTTCGTGTGAAGCTTTCGAGCTCGGAGATCTTTTACAGTCTTTAGTTTAATTTAGGATGGATTAGCTGTCATATCAGGGCTCGATGCATTTACTATTTCTACCTTAATCTTAAATAATTTGGCAAAAGACGATATGGTACTATTTTTAATATAAAATATCCTGGGAATCTTTTTTGTACATAGTAAATTAGTAACAAAGAAATATATGGCGGGCACATAATAAAAGTTTATATCTTAATTTACCATTGTTTATTTTGTATCTTTTTCAATGTTCCTTAGATTAGGGTACATTAAATTTGCATTGGTATAAACTGCGTAAATATTTAATTTTTTTTAGAAATTTCGAAATATTAAAAAACGCAATCACATATAAAAAGATATATTTATGCGTATAAATAGGATGGAATAGCCAAATGGAATAAATTCATTATTTAAATTATTGTATAAACTCAAGAGCTCATAGAAAAACGTATTTTTGTCAAACTATGGAAATATTAGATAATAATATGATCCAATTAAAACATGTTTTGTTTTCTGACGAGTGCAATTTTATCAAAACCGTTATTTATTACTTATTAAATTTGTAGTGTGTTGTAACGAACTTTTTATGTTAATTTTTGTTTTAAGTTTTAAAACAACAATATTTGTCAATAGAAAATGAAGAGACCTTTCAAAGTATTACGAACTCCTACTTCTTATTCAAAAATGTGGGAGTTCTAACTGTCACTTGAAGGAGGTGATTGAGGGAATGAAACATTTTCGTTGTAGGATGTAATTTTAAAATCTAAAATTGACGTGTTTCGGAATTTTCTATAAACATGGACAATAACGAATTTATTGGCTGGTCCACACTGTACGGATTTAAATAATAAACACTGTTCTAACATTTCTAAAACATAATAATTTAAAGGATATTGTCGCTATTTTATTCATTACTATAGCTACATAAATATGAATATATTTCTAGCTTCAAAATAACATTTCTTTATTATTTTCAGTACGGATTTGTCAACTATGCTTTAGAAGTACTTGTGGTAAAAAACTTTGGAGAAGAAATATGGGAAACTATAAAGTAAGTAAATATTCCCTAATTTTCCGTATTTTCCGTGGTTCCAAGACTTACAAAATTGTTTTTAATTTATATTTATTATTATTTTGGTTATTATATTTAATTCACAATTTTACACCTGCTTTTAAATAATAACTATTATTTGTATATTCTATGAAATCCTGCAGACGCTAACTATATTATTAATAGGTAATATACGTCTACAACAAATTAAAAATTGGTAAAAGCAATAGTTCTTTTTTTCTTCCAATATTTTTTATTTATGGAAACCAAAAACAGTTTGATTATTTGTCAATTCTCAACAATGTTATTATTGGTATATTTTTATATATATATATATATTTGTTGAATTTGTAAATACTGAAGAGTAATTATTTCTAAATTAGTGTGTAAGTACATATGTAGTTTTTGAGATATTGATCTAATGATAAATATTAAAATTTGGTTGCTTTATTCACTTCCGGTAACATGCCAACATTGATGTATATAGACAGCTAAAATAATTATAGTTACTATTTTTGTACAAGACAATCACTAATATTACCTCAGTTTAATAAAAATAAATGTATGTGTAGCCCCGCAATGTAACAAAAAACACTAGGATTATTGAGCCAGACTAATTTTAAATATAGGGAAGGAGGACCCTTTTTCATTTGTGGTGGGAACCCTTAGCCAAACCCGTGGCAATTTCATTTCGTGACGTTTTTGAACCACATTTTTTCATTTTCACTTTTGAGTATAATGAAAATGTAATTTTCACTGCTCACAAATACTTTTTATATTGAAAATGGAAAGGGGAAAGGTTTTATTTTGTTACGTGTTTTAAATAGAACTCTAGAATTGAGTACTGGGAACATTGGAAAAAGTTTAAAATTTATTTTAAATTATTTTGTCAAAGAACAGGAATAGGAAAGCAGAATTGGACTTACACATAATCAAGAGCTGGTTGGATGCAAATCAACTTACTTTAAACACAAATAAAACGAAATTTGTATCTTTCTCAATAACTAAACGAGGCATGACAAACAAATAATATATAGTCCTGTATAACTCTGATTGCAGTCTTTCTCGGCCTTGTAACTGCAATGCAAAGATACTCCCCTCTAGCTCAATTAGGTACCTTGGGGTTTACTTTGACTGTTTCCTTAAGTGGGATGTACACATTGATTATGTAAGTAAAAAAATAAGAAAAGTGGTTTATAAGTTTTCTCAGATTAGATATATTTTACCTTCGCAATTGACTAAAATGGTTTATTTCGCTTTAGCTGAGTCTATCTTGAATTACGGTATCTTATGCTGGGGCTCAGCATGTGAATCTATATTGTTACCTTTAAAAGTGGCACAAAAGTATATTTTAAAAATGTTGTTATTTAAGCCGAAAATGTACCCTACAGATCTACTATTTAAAAATACGGAATTTTTAAATATTAGGCAGCTTTATTGTGTAAGAGTAATACAATTTTCATTAAAGTTTAACATATTTAAAAACATAGTTACATACACACCAGAGCTGTAGCCAGATCGGATCTTTGTACCACCCTGCAATCCTTTTCCTTTACGCAGAGAAATATTAACTTTACTGGACCAAGATTATTAAATATTTTACCTATACACCTTAAAAATAAAAACATATCTAAAATAAATAAAACTAAAATAAAAGTCTAGGTGAGACAAAGTTTTGATCAGATTGTTGACAAACTGGTCTGGTTTGCTTTAAATTGAGCAATAAAAAGACATATTATATAATCTAGAATTTAGTATTTAGGTATTTTAACTGTCAGGAGGAAGCACACACAAATTTATAAAATTCATCGTGCTCTCCATACTGGCTATGCAGTATTATATTATTGTTTTGTTGTAATAAATAAATAAATAAATAAATAAATACTAAATACTAAATAAATGACTCTTTATATTTTCGCTTTCAATTAAAATTACGTTTTCAGTATTAAAACAATTAAACAATGTTTCATGTTGACAATGAAGTGACAAGAATCATAATGTTTCAGAAAAAAAGCAGAATTTCAAATGGAAGGTCATTTTTTAGTAAGACAAATCTACGAAGATGAATTAACTTATAATTTAATTGGAGCAGCTGTAGAAATATTAAGTAAGCAACATTTATTACTTAATAGATAAAGTTCGTACTCTCAGCCTCATTACGATATTAAATAACACATATTTTCTATTTTTTTCTAGAAATACCTGCCAACACTATTCTGGAATTATTTGGAAAAACATTTTTCGAATTTTGCCAAGATTCTGGTTACGATAAAATTCTGCAGGTACTGGGTGCTACACCAAGGGATTTTTTGACGGTATGTCTTTTAAAATTATGTAAAAATCTTTCTTAATAAGGTACCATTTTAAACAAAATTTATCCTTCACCAATATTAATGTTATCCAATAATGATAAAATACGATTTTAATACATCGAGAAATCGACATATAAAAAATTCTTAAAATTCTTAGTAATAAGTGGAAAACAAAAAATGATCGTAATTGAGATAAAATAAGTCTAAAATTTTATAATTTGTACTTTCAATTTCTAGCATTATTTGTACAAAATTAAAACATATCATTTTCACTAATACATGGATTGTAAGTTTCTGAAAGATATATAATATAAAGGGCTTTTTTCATTTTTGTCTTCTATTTTTTCCAATTTTCTTCTTCATGCGTGTATTAATAAGTACCTTTCCTTTATTATTGTAGTTACTTACTTGCCCAAATTTTCTTATATTATTTATTATAATATTATTCTGATTATTTCAATTTTTATACAATGAGTTTTTAAACAATATCGTGAATTCTATATTTCTTCAAATTCACGAAACTTCTTTCTTTTCCACAAGTTCAAATATTCTCAGGACAACTTGCCTTTCTTCTACCTTCAAATTTTTTGGTATTATTCTCATAAACTGAAAACTTTGTTTTATATTTATTAATTTGTATATTTTACTTTTAGAATATCTTAAGTCTATTCACATTTAAAATACGAATAATATAGAAGAATGTGAACGCTTAACTTTAACAATATATTTTAATATTAATAAATAAAAGCATCATTTAGAAAAAAAATTTTAACTAGGTATAATAAATGACTTACTTGAATGCATTTATTATTCTGACTCTAATTCTGATATGCTTTAGTTTCTGCTGTCACCAGTTTTTATTACAATTAGTGCAATTTAAACCTCTATACTATTGTTTATTTCCCACATTTTTGTTTCTACATTTTGACGAACATGATTAATATAACCTGCCATTTCTCTGAAAAAAGCTTCTCATTAAAACGAATTTTCCAGTCGGCAAATTTTAATATTTGGTTTCTATTCGCTAAGTAGTGCTTTATATCTGCCCAAACTTATTACTTCGGATTCAACTTACAGTGTTATGTAGAGTAGAAGGTGTAATATTGTTTTGTTATTCTTTTGCCATTTCGCCTGTTTTAAGTTTGTTTTACAGGTTTTTATGCTGTTTAGCAAAAGCGAAAAGTTTTAATTTAAGCATTTTGTGGTATTCTGTATTCTTTGACAATAATCCGTTTTGAATTTATTGTTTCTTACACATCGTTAAGGGGAAATCTTTTCTAAAATGATAGGGTTCGCTATCCAATACTATGACACAATTATCTTTTAACCTAGACAAAGTGTTTGAAACCACTTGATTGTCTAGTAATTTCATCTTTGTAATTACCAAACGTTTTGGATTATATTATAATACATAATAAGCCTTTTTCCATTTCCTACAATTTATAAACATTTTTGTTTTCATATAATTTTATTTAAAAAATGTATCAAGAGTTTATATTTTCAAACAAAAATTTTATAGACATGTTTAAAGAATTGTAAATACTATTTTTTACATTTACAGGATGTTTCATTAATTATTATGTAACTGGAGACTCCTTCACTCTTTTATCACATTGCGATAGAGATAATAGTTTTCAATGTGTTTGCGTTTAAAAATAAGGTTCTTAAATAGTTTAATTTTATTGCTAACTAACAGTTACAGTGTCTACTTAAGTTGGAACCATATGGAAAACTTTTTTATTATTAATTTTAGGAAAAAAAGTTATTCTTTATAAAAAGTTCTGCATTATCTAAAACCTAGAATACAGTCATCAAATATCAAATTTTATTTTTTCAGTGGTATACGAGGTTTGTCAAAAAACATAAATTTTGCTCAATTTAAGAGTAAAGTACCTTTAAATTTGACAATATCGAAAAATGTTACTAAAAAAAGTTGATCAGAATTAAAAATTACGTTTAAATATGCAAGTACATCCATTTAAATTAAAACTTCAGATTATTTTATTTTTTACTAATATTTCTATTTTGAATGAACATTTATCTCTTGTGATTACGAAACACATGATAACCTTTTAGTTTTTCGATGTTTTCTGATAATTTTGCAATTAAAACGCGTAATAAGTGCATATTCATTTATTTTGCAAATAATAAAATTTGCATATTTAAGCGTAATTTTTAATTCTGATCAATTTTTTTTAGTAACATTTTTCGATATTGTCAAATTTAAAGATACTTTACTCTTGAGCAAAATTTATATTTTTCGACAAACCTTGTATACGGCTCAACAAATTTTAAATCCGATGGTTGTATTTCAGATTTTAGACCATGCAGAACTTTTTATAAAGAATAACTTTTTTTCATAAAACTAATAATAAAAAAGTTTCCCATATGGTTCCAACTTAAGTAGACACACACTGTATAATAGTAATTGTAAGTTTAAAAAGGCTTGTCTGGATGAAGAGATAGAAGTATCTACCAAAACTTACGATTTCTTATGGATAGCGTTAATTCAGGTTTCATCCACATAATATATTTTTTGTCATCATTCCTATGCTTTTTTATTTTTTTTAAGTAATTTCTTCGCTAAGGGAAATTTCTTCCTAATCTATCAATATACTATTTCTACCCCAGTTTGATATTTAAAGAAAAAAGAATTTATGCGAAATCTTTGGCGGAATCCACGTTTTGCTTTTAGCGCAATTTTCTTTTTGTTTGTGAGAATGTTTTATTTTGTTTATATTTTGTATGTATATGCACAGACCCTTTTCTAATTTTATTATATCAGCCTACAAATTCGCTTCACTCCCATTTTTTTTTATAAGTTAACTTCAATTTACTAAGTAATTTGATTCTAACGAGACGTACAAAATGTAATATCTATTAACTTTAAATTAGATTTCAAGAAAACTCTGAGTGGATACTAGAATTAAAATTAAATAAAGTGACTGTTAAATAATGTCGTGTTAGGAGACATCTCGGGATTAAATTATTTTACCAGACAATTTTCATCTCTCTCAAGAGATATCCTGGAGAGTAGACAATACTAAATATAGTAGCTGTAAGGCAATTCTCGGTTTAGTCAGTCATGTAGGATGAAAAAATAAAATATGTACTCAAAATGTGACAACACAGAACTAATCTTAAGAAAGAACTTCAAAGCAGATTAAATTAAAAAACATTTTCCGTTGTTATTTTAAGAATCAAATTAATATTGTGACTTTATTTATATTTTATCTTTTTTATACACTTCATTCTAGTAACATTAAATAAATAAAAAATATTCCACCTAATAACAAACACATTCTCATCATTAAATTTTAAAGCTAGTTCAGTGTATGATAAAACTAGATATTTTCTCAAAATTAATTCAATAAATTTTAATTGAGCTGGCCGGACCTGTACGCCGAAACATTGCAAACACTTCCACGTTTCTGATAGCCAAATCATAGTTAAACTATTCTGTAAATTTTCAAAAGTTGTGATAATATTCCACTTATGGGTATTTATTTATTACCTTTATTTATTACTATAACATGAAGAACAATCATCCAAAACATTACGTTTCTTAAAGGTACATGTATTAAATCGGACAAGATATTTGAGACAACATTGTAATAATAGTTATTGAAGGATCAGATTATCATTATTTATCTACCTAAAGCATAAGTTTGTTAATAGTTAACAGAATGTAAAAAGATTTTAACAACCTATTTTCAGACGTCTCAAATATGTGGTCGGGTATAATACCATTTACAACACAAAAAAATTATATATAGGATTTTTAGTACAAATACCGTTGCACGTCAGGAGTGACGTACCTCTTTCGTCACAGTACTGCCAACTAATTAAAATTTCCCTAACTAAGATAAATCATACGAAACATCACGAAAATTCACGAGGACTCATGAACGTAGTCACAGTACTAAAAAACCGAAAAAGTAATCGTAATTATTTTGATAATTTTAGAATTATTTCAATTATATTGGCTTATATACGTCTTATTCTTTATAATATAAAGTTTATAAATCATTATTATATGTTTAGTACTCAAAAAACCATAATTTACATTAAATAATTTTGAAATTTTCTACGCCCATGAGACTTGTATTTATGATGAAGAAATGACATTGTAACGATTGGCATGCCTTGATGCGACGTTGTCGAGTATTTAGATTGAAATATTTCAACGATTTCTGACGTCCGGCCGTCAACCAGTTGTGTGTTTTCACCACGTTTTCGGTAATTTTATAATATTGTCTTTATTTTTTTGCTTTGCTAGATAGTTAACTTATAAAAAAAACTGTTTTTTTTAAAACAAACATAGTGTGAATAAGCTGATTATTGAATTCGAATATTGTAGTTGAATTGTTTCTTATAAGAAAAATATATATTTTTTAAACAAAACATTGTCTTATTTTAATAACAATAAATAGTTTGCTATCTTTTTTATATGTCTCTATTTTATTTATTTAATAAAAATATAGTTCAAATAAACAACATAATATAACGATTTTTATAACAGATTATTGAATATTAAAAGTAGATAATACAGCAAGAAGAAGAAGAATATCACAGTTGTAGATTGCTAATGAATCAACTGAGAAAAACATTTTTCAAATGTACTTTAAAACTGGCAGGATGAAGTGTCTTGAGTGTGAGGATCATATATTGTTCATATACGCTTGAATAAATTAATTTTTCATAATAATAAAGCTAAACAACATAACCTAACCTTACATTTTTGAAACTTCCTACATTCCTCGACAATTTAGACAAGCCGACAACACTGCAGGGTCGTTATCTCATAATTGATATATGACGTGCAACGGGATTTGTATTAAAAATCCTATAGCACTTTTACAATAAACTGACGATGACGTTACAAGCTAACGAATTGCGGCATTGTCACGTCGCACTTTCTTTTATTTACTCCTTTTTAATGAATATTGTTTCGTGCTTTTTATTAATTTATTTTAAAACATTCGTTTTTTATAAATTTTATAGAAAACTAAATGAAAAACCAACATAAAACTAAGAAGATTTAACGGAACGAATGTCGATGAATGACAAACATTTTGTCAAGGTTGATTTGGCAATATTGCGAAGTGGTGCCAACTATTAAAATTTAATTTATTCTCTCCCTTAAGTATTGGTCGCATTTACTCTTAGTTTTTTATTGTTATTCTGTTGATTATAAAAATAACTAAAAAAAGAGCTACACCATATTTTCCGTAAGCCATTTTCTTAAAAATTGAGCATAACATTTTTAAATGGAAAATACATTTGGCAACCTGGTTCTTAGTCAATAACTGCTTCCCGTTGTAACTACTCGAAACACGGTGCGACGTTGTCGACTTTAGGTATTTATTTGTAGATAATAATAAATATATAGATATAGTAATTAATGAAATATATTTTTTTTTGAAAATGGCTTAAGGTTTTTTTTTTGAATTCTACACGTTTTTTTAAGGAACGCACAATTTCGAGGACGTACTCTATATATAATATTTATTTTTTATATTATCAGCCAGATTTATCCGTGGCCAGAGTCAAAAATCGTATAATCGTGTTCAATGACATTAAGTCAAAATCCCACACCTTTGCCAACGAGGGATCAAGCCATACTTTCATAATTGGATTAAAAATAATTCTATTGTACACGTATATTGTATATTTATACTTATTAGGTAAAAATATTATTGAGGAATTTCATTGAACTTACGGTGATATCACAAATAATAACAAATGTATACCAGTTCCAAGGTTAATTACTCTCCTGCAGAAAGTTCTGAACGAGAAATCTTTAAAAAATTTGCGAAATATAGGCTTAATTTTTCTAACCCTACTGTTTTCATTAATAATTGAAACTTGACCCAGCAGCCATAGCTTGAGTTTTAGAAAACAAATTTACATTTATAACAATAAATAGTAATTTCCAGAATAATATACATATTTCCTTATTCTCGAAAACGGGTGAAATTATCTTTTTTAAATAAAAGTACCAATACTACGTAGAAATGATGTTTACATCATATTTTCCAATCACAATCACTAAAAAGTTTCGTCAAAAAAACCTACCACTTGATTTCATCATCAGGAATAATTCACGTGGGGCCCCCTATAAAAAATACATAAAATAATATTCCTTATCCAAATCTCTGCCTCTGTGCCGATGTCGATAACAATTGATAAATATACTGTAATTATCAGAAAAAAACGAAAAAAACTTTAACGCCCTATATCTTATTCTACAGCAATATTTTATTAAGGTATATTTGGTCCTATCGCCAGATTTTGGTCCAAATAACCTGTCCTTAGCCTATGTTCCAATAGTTATGAATCACCCTGTATATAGCGGCATTAGTGCGTCGAAGTACGATTAGTCCGCTATTATTGAAGTTACGAAAAAAAAGTTTCAAATTTTTGATCACTCTGTATCAAATATTTTTTAATGCCGTAGCATAGAACTTGAAAAGTTAGGATAGGAACATGTAAACCGTTTTTATTGATTTTGAACGTTTTGGCTGCTACATACATCTAAATTCAAAAAAATGTGATTTTCAGGTGGCTGTAGATTCTTCATTAAACATAATAGACATCAAGTATGATACATCGTTCAAATTAGCTCGGCAAGAGGTTTATAAAATGTATAAATATACGGGGTGTTCCTTTAAAAAAAACACATTTTTTGTCTGGCACTGCGTTCCTAAATTCACTGTATATTTGGGACTAATTTTTTTCATGTGAATCTCAAGACTGCCTACACTTTTTGTGAAAACTTTTTTTTCGTAACTTCAATAATAGCGGACTAATCGAGCTTTGCCACACTAATGCCTCACCCTGTATATATAATACTAGTAGGATCACTTGCTTTAAATGTTAAGAAGAAGACCACTGTACCCGACAATTTATTAGACAAATCATTATTTCAACCACATCCTTTCATCATCCATGTCACGAAAACCTAACAATAACATAAGCAATGATTCACTTCGTTCAGCAAACCTTATCACCTACACCCTTTTGCATCAACATAGTACCCAACCAACAAGCCCTTTACCATCAAGGACGATTTCAGAATATTCATCGCACATATTCCAAACAATAAACTTAGAAACGATATTCTTCAATATTTTAAGAAACCATGCAAGATTTTAAACTAAAGATCTCATAATACTTATAAAAAAAAAGAAAACGTACAGTATGGAAATACTTTTACAATATTAACTTTACACAGGCACGGTTTAAAAGTAGTGGTTTTAAATTTTCAACTAATGAAACTAATAAAAAGATGGAAGCAGCTCAGGCTTTACTTGTTTTGAATCTTGAGAATAAAACCCTTGAGTAAACTATTTAATATCTGGTCAAGCCTTATATAGAAAATGCATGTGGAACTTTTCTCATTTAAATACTAAAAAGGATTAAATCTGTTGAAATGTCTAAAAATTGAAAAGGGAATATTAGATTCATATTAACTTTCTGGAAGAACCTGGTTCATACCTAGATTGATCATTGCTTGTACACTCATACGTCTGCCAGATTCTCAAGGTACTGGAAACTATACAAAACAGGAGTCAGGGAATAATATATGGAGCTTTTAGAACGATTATAATTACCAGCATACAAAAGATACCCTTTCCAATCTATATTTAATAATTCCTCCATATTTAGACAACGAGCAAAAACCTTCTTCTTCTTTACAGAACGTACAGATCATAATCTTTTTAGATTTACAAATTCCATATAGATTCTTTACAACAACTACCTTTCTGGATAACTCCTTCTCCTCTCCTTAATACGGAATTAATTTTGGTACCTAAAAAACTTTTCCTTATTAATACCTTTTTGACGGATTCAACTCCAAAAATCTTGTCTCACCGGTTCTCTTTGCAAATGAGGAAATCTAAAACTCAATCTAACTAACATTGACACACTGTACCGACAAGAGAAGTTTATGCGATTTATGTTATATAAAAAGAATATCTCAAAATAGTTTCCTGACTATAATGGACTCTACATATATTTTCCAAAATGTATATTTTTCTCCCAGTGACCAAACTAACCAAAAAGGGATTTGATATTATCAGGGAGAAACAAAATTCATATGGGTAAGGATAACCGGTAAAGTATAGGAAGATAAATATGCTCGAGGAGTTACAGATGATGCTAAATTTCAATTATTGACCAAAAATCCAGCATCAGACTTTTTTTATTATAAAGTTGTAGACTTAAGGATAGTAGCTCCAAAAACCTTCGAAATATGAGACATCAAACTGAGATTTCAACTATGGACTGACAATTCTAGCAATAGGTTTTCTCTAGTAATGAAGACATTACTCCAACTTGGTTGTAGTTACCTCAAACATAATTAAACACAAACAATATTTCCTTTGAATACATGCTTACTAAAAACAGCTTTTTCGTCTTATGTAGGTGATGTACCAGTGATATTTACTATTTTTATATACATATATTTTCTCCCCTAGTATGTATACAGGTTGATCCCCATATACCTCAATTGAAAAATGACACCATTTTAAATGAAATAATTATTCTCCGAAATTCGCATCTAAATATTTTCCGAATACTTTAAACTCAGCATCAGCAGAAATCTTCAAACTGATCGCAATATCGTAGAACTATTTTCCTTTAAACCTCTCTCCCAAAAATGGTTTCGTTTTAATGATTCTCCTTTAGCGTTTATTTTCACCGCAAATGTAAATAAAAAGATATTTCTTTTATACTCTATACCCACTGTTTGTTTTATTTTAGAATTTAGATGCACTTCACGATCACTTGGGCACATTGTACCCTGGCATGAAAGCTCCTTCCTTCCGTTGTACGGAAAGACCAAAGGATGGTGCTCTCGTTTTGCATTATTACTCCGACAGGCCCGGATTGGAGCATATTGTTATTGGAATTGTGAAGGTAATGTCTCTTTTAATATTAGTATATATTTCATTGTTTGTCTTAATAGTTTTACAATCACAAGACTTATCGTCATAATTTTACAAACAAATATGGAAAAAGTATTATCAAGCAGATAAGATCAGTGAATGTTTAGAAGATGGTAGAAACAAAAATAAATTACTCATGAATAGAAAGATGAGGATTTGTTAAATTTGCAAATAGTAATAAAATGAAATTCTAGAAATATTTCAGTAATCCGTTCAATTGCAATTTAAACATATAAATATATTTTCAGACAGTTGCAAGTCGATTACATGACACAGAAGTAGAAGTAGAAGTTTTAAAAAGTAAAGAAGAAAGTGATCACGTCCAGTTTCTGATAACTGAAAAATCTGGGCCACCAAAATCACAATTGCCAGAAATTGATGAAATTGAAACTTTTTCATTGGGTATGTTACAATATGTACTTTATCAAAAGAAAAATTGTGTTTTTAAAATTTTTATTTTTATAGCTGCACAAATCATTACTGGCAATTTAAATTATGATGCATTTTTTTATTATACCATAAATCTTTTATAGATTTATCAATAGTTTTAATAACATCATTAGTTTCCTTAATGATATCTGGTAAAAGTAAATAATAATAATATTTAAATAAGAATGACATAAGTCTAATAAAAACCACTTAAATAACAAAGTCGCTATTAGCTATTAGAACCGGTGGATTTAAATAGTTACTTTTTGTATTTTGATTTAGCTGTATTCACAAGAGAACCCATTTTACAGTTGTATCGATAATTTAGAAAGTGTACAATGTAAATAATAAATAATTTTGTACGCTCTTACTTTGTCATTTCAATGATAATTATGGTCATTTGACTACCACAGATAGATTTCTTTTATTACATAATATACTAAATTCTAATGTTACTTCCTAAAGTTAACCACCAGCATTCTAATATGATCTAAACAAATCTAAACAATCTACAAAAACATAAATTGATATATAGGGTGAAAAGTTAAAATTAGTTTCATGCATACAGGGCGATCCAGCAATAAATTAGACAAATAATTTAATTTATTTTAATTGAATGACACAACTTTTTTAAATTTTTAGACACTCTTACTCTTAAAATACATTTTATAATCCTATTTAAAAATGCTTTGCAATTTCGGATAAAACTTTGGAATAAAAAAACTAAAAATATATAAAGCTAAAATACCAAAGATTTTTTAAACCAAGTTTCCACTATTATTTCACCGAAAATCCTACAATCATCAGAATACATAGACAAGAAAGATGGTAATATTTGGTAAGGCATAATTGAGGTTCTTGCTATTGGACCGTATTTTTTGAAGGCAACTTTAATGGTCTGATGTATTTAGATTTTTTAGCAAACCACCTTCCTCTTCTACTTGAAAACGTTTCTCTTGCTGTAAGACAAACAATGTAGTACCAGCATGATGGGACAAGAACCCATTTTTCGCGAGGTGGCAGATGAATTATATAAACAGACTTAACAAAACCTGATTTTTTTATGTGGGGTTATATGACAAATTTTGTCTATCCCGACCTACAATACCCGAACATATGAAAGAATGGATTGTACAATCTTTTCATTTCATTACACATGATACGCTTAGAAATGTTTGTCATTCATTCGCCAAACCAATAAATGTTTACATTAGATAAAAAGGCTAACATTTGAGCCTCTTACACAAAATGTAGATTTATGTTTTTAGGTAATTTTCAAATAAATTTTATTATTTTAATTCTCTTGAAACTGGCTGCTTCTCGTACACAATTAAAAAAAATGTTTAATTTGAATTTTCTTTCTAATGACCTCAAACAGATATGGGAAAGTAGATGTGCAAAAAGGAGGGGATTAAATTTGCCAGCCATTAATGGAAAAATTTAAAAAACTTCTCTTGGAATTTTTGGAAAGTAAAATTAATTTTTGATCATCCTGTACAAAATAAAAAATTGGCTTAATACATTTGTAGATTTTTATTCCAACGTTTTAAATCTGAGAGAACAAAGCATTTTTAAATAGGAGTATGAAAATGTACACATATTTTTTGGTACAAATATTTTTTGTCCGAAAGGTGCGAGATATTAAAAGCAATATTTATTTAGTAGTTATGTACTAGTGAGTATGGAGTACATAAAAAAAGTTAGTTAACTCGATTTAAAAAAATTAAGTGATTTGCATAATTTATTATTGGACTAAGTTAACAATGTTTTAAATATTTAGAACTAAATGTAATAATAGTAATCTGAATCTGAATTTTGGCCATTAGAATTTATTTTAAAACCGCAATATAGACTTTTTATTACAAAAACTGATACACATAAATTTAAATTTTTTACGTCATAGCCGTACAGTGTTGTCTAATTGACGCAAAAGTTTAGAAATTCTCGAGAATGTTAGAAAAATATAAGGTTATGTTTCATTGTCATAGTTTAAATGTTTATTAATGAAAAAAGGATTGATTTTATTTAAATTTTGATTTGATTTCATAGTGCTTGAGCACAGCATAGTAAACATTATAATTTGCATTGTGATTTTCACTTTAATTATTTAAAAATTGTAAATTAAATAACTATGTTGGTCTCTTTGGATATAAAATCACTTATGTGCAAATTTGTATTTATAACTAACACCTATATATTTTTAGAATAAAAAATTTGTAATACTGGGTCAATAACGACATATAATAATGTAGAATTTAAATTATGCACACATAATTTTAAAAATGTGTTATTAATAAATAACTAATCTGTGTACCATTTGAGAATTTCTTTATATGCAGTTTTTCCATATTTCAACATTAACAATTTCAAAAGTTCAGACTTCTATGACCTTCCCTATCAATATTTTTATTGTAATACAGCTTTGAAGTATCACAGACATATTTAATAGGATTAAAAATTCAATGGTAGGGAGAACGACGTAACATTTTATGACCATATTGTTCAGCATAAATTATTTATCACACATACTTTTGGTGGTTTACTTCTAAAAAATAATATATTGGATATCAGATAATATGTAAGTAATATGTATATGTACAACAATTTAAAGAAGTTCGTATATAAACATATTAATACAAAAATGAATTTTCTTACTGGCTACTTAAGGTTGTATTTCTAATTTGTAGGAATATTTATTTGGTGTATGATGCAGTAACATACTATTATATCCAAAATAATTAGAGAGGGTTCAGTTAGATTCTTCAGTAACTAATAATCAGTCAATTCACTTTATACCAATACATAGCTTGTACACTCTCAATAAATAATTACTTCAAATTATTTTCATTTTGAAACAAATTTACCTTGGGCATGTTGGGTATAAATCTTCATATTTTGTGTCGAAGAAATCTCCAATTACTCCATATTTCATTCTTTCTGCCTTACCCTGTTATTATACACCTATGTTTAAACTTATTTAGACATACTAACTCAGATAACTCAGATAATGAGTATCCATTTAAATGAATTATATGTCTTTTAAAAATATGCGTATTTCAGACTATTCTTATGCTATATTGTTAGCAAACAATCCGTAATATTTTTATATAAAACTTGATTTAATTAAATTATACCCCTTAGTCCCGCGAGGTTCAAAGGATTTAATTCAACATTGACATATTCTCGGTATTTGTCTGAATGCTTAGGGTGAATCCTCCACGTAATAAATGGAAATCAGTTCATCACAGGCACCCTAATGAGAACAAAGAACAGAATTATATATATAAATTATTGCCAACGATTATTTATTACATATAAATAAGATGGAGGTACATATGATAAGACATTTAATTACCTTTACGTAAAACGATTCTAGCGACTTTGATCAAAAATTAATAAAAGATATATGAGGAGATATAAAGAAGATTAATAAGTTATCGATTGCTGTTACAAAAACCTAATAAATGTCAGGTCTAAGTGTAAAAATATTTCTTTTTATTCTAATAGAATAACTAACTAAATATTAGAATTGAGTGGGACGTTGTTCATATATACACTTTAATATTCTGTGAAGATTCTTCGTGCTTTTTCAATTTCAACTCCAACTCTATTCCTTTGTATAGATGAAGAATGGAATTCGAAAGCTTTGAGAACTATTAAACTATATTTATTTCCGTACGCTGTAGGAATACTTCTCTTAGACTTTTGTAATAAATCCCCAATTTCTAGGAGTCTTGCATCAAGTAGAAAAGTTAAAGTTGGTGCAGACATGGCCAGAGCGTAGACAAGTTTTATTTCAGTAGAGTATGTGGATCGAACTTCTATCAAGATTCTTTTCGAATCGCCTTCAGACTAGTACTTCGCAATTGCGCAAATTCCCATATGATTTCCTACTATGATGAAGACATCTGTAGTGCATACATTTTTAATATTTTTTGTTCAGTTCGCGATATTCTACAAATTATTCTTTTGATATATGTCTTAACTAACTTGTTTTAGAAGATAAAAGATTATTATCATATATCATATATAAAAAACGTAACAACCTTAAGAGTCAAAGATACCGCATTAAATCGTAAATTGCAAATATTTCTAAAAGGGACTGAGGTAAAAAACTGGGAGATGCTTTTTTAAAATACTTTTAAATGCCGGAAAAATAACAAAAAACTATCAAAACAAAAAAGGAAATGTGTGTCACTTTTATGCAGATTTTTCTTAACTTCAATAACAGCGGACTAATCGTACTTTGACGCACTAATGCCGCACCCTGTATATATATCAAAATATATGAAATAATTTCCAGACGAAATCACTCGTCCTACGCGCTGATGAATTTAAAAATTAATTCATGTATTTTTATAAACCTTTGTTTTCATTGTTAATGAAAATTTATCACATTAGTGTTGTGATTATTGATCCATTTCTCCTTAAATTATTTGCAATACACCAATTCTCCATAAATTTAACCCACCGCCAACATTTTCCCATCCATTCATATATGCGAAAAAAATATAATATACTTTCTATTAGGACCGGGCCTGTGCAGTGTGTATATCAAAAACAACGTTACCGAAGTAGTTTTGCTGGAGATCGTATTCGTTTCTATATTTGTTTCATGTAATCAAATCAAAAAAAAATTAGACGTGTTTACAGATAGTGTATTTGTAGGACTATTTTTTTGAAAACGTTAAGAGTCATTGGTCGGAAAAAGTCACTTGATGATGTCGGCTCTTGCGTTATTATAAGGTGTATTAATTAATTTAGTAAAGTGTAAAACTGACAATAATCACTTTTAAGATATTCATATGAGGTATATTTAACATCACCTTTAATCTAAATTGGAGCTGAAAAAATTTTGTCTATAAAAGTCGAAAGGTCTATATAATTGGGTTTAGCCTCCGATACACAACCCAGCTCCACAAGAAATCATGATGAACTGAGTATTTTTTAATATATTTAATTAAAATGACAAAATTACACACATACCTTTATAAGGAATTATTGACTTTTAAAATATTACGTATTAAAGATGGTGTCTTATTAAAAGAATACGTTAATAGAAATGAGATAGAGATATACGTTTGTTTTATTTTTATCTGTAAAGTGGAAGTTTTCGTTGGGAACTTCGCTCTGTTGTCAATACTTTTAATGAATAATAAAAATGTTTCGTTTTAAATTCATTCGAATTGTGAACGTTATTACTTGTTTCATTATAGTCCTATTTCTACTTATTTTATAATAGATGTTATAAACAGAGAGCTAGACATTCTAGTTTTAAAACCATTATATTATAAGGGTTTGATTATATAGGCCAACATCACTGGATCTGAAAACTAGGGTTTGCTTAGAATAAGACCCCGAAAATACAGAATTACTTTACCTGACTGCTGACAGGTACACCGTATATTCTCGTCAATTTCAATTATCGCAAATGTTCGAGAAGCGAAGAGCGTGTATAGGTATTGTAATAGGATTTTATCATAAAATAATTTGGAAATTCAATATGCCGAAATAATATTTCGTATGGTTATGGAGAATTCGATGTAATCGAATATGATTTTTTTTGGTTAATTTTTTTTACTTTTATTCATTTTAGCGCTCAACAATTTAATATAAAAATTATTATTGCCCCCACACATTACAGTACTAATAATACATATACAATGTGTCCACGTATAGAGTTTGGAAGAAGAAAAACTTTTTTATTTGTAGATTTAGAAGAAAGTCATTTTTTATAAAAACGTCGGCTTGTGTCGAAACTACAATTTTGAATATTAGATTTGTGGTTACTATACAGGGTTAGTTAGAAATAACATTTTTAGTTTTTTGGATTTCGTTTAAAACTAATTTTACGTAAAAACAAACAACTGTTGTTGCTTTTCTACTTAGAATATGATTTTATATCTGGTAGAATAATTATTTTGTTGTAAGAAAACTATTTCTTATTTGTATTTTTATTATTACATTGTCATAATTTCTTCATTTTATTCAATCATAAATATTAAAATAAATAAAGTTGTATTCAAACGTGATACCACCGAGTTCAGCACCTAGTTCAACTCGATATCTGTATTCCCGATAACAATTCCTAATTTGCTGTATTGGGATATTTGCAATGACTTCTCTTATTTTTTCTTTCAAGAGATCTAAATTATTATTAAAATTGGTTTTATAAACATGTTGCTTCAGATATCCCCACAAGTGAAAGTCCATAATTGTCAGATCGGAACTCCTAGGTGACCACTCATTTGGACCATACCTTCCAATCCATTTGTTCCCAAACTGATGATTTAGCCAATCACGAACAATTATCGTGGAATGAGCAGGACAGCCGTCTTGTTGGAAGTATAATTTTATTCGATCAGCTAAAGGTATATCTTGCAAATGATTTTTGATGTAACCTGTATAGTAATCGTAAATATGATATTCAAAATTGTAGTTTCGACACAAACAGACGTTTTATAAAGAAAGACTTTTTCTTCTAAATCTACAAATAAAAAAGTTGTTCCTCTTCCAAACTCTATCAGTGGACACATTGTATATATATATATGTTGGAGTGTAGTTGAAGGATTCTCAGAGTATATACGAGGCAATTGACGTTGAAAATAATGTAATTTAATTTATAATTCAAGTTTTGTTTATGGCGGGTGTGTGTGAGGATTTATTTACAATACTTGTTACAATATTTTATTCCAGTATCAAAATAAATAAGTAATGTATGGAATTTAAATGTTTTTTATTTTAGAACCTAAAGTAAGTCCAGCTACGTTTTGCAGACTTTTTCCTTTCCACATTATGTTTGACGCTAAAATGAAAATTGTTCAAACTGGTTTCTCGGTGGCAAGGATAATTCCAAAAATTAACTCACCATCGTGTAAAATTACAGATATTCTTAACCCGGTAAGATGATTTTTAATGGCTAATGATTTTGCATATTATTTTAATAAAATTAGGTATTACTAATTTAATAACACTCGAAACTCATTTTAAATATTTATATCTTTTTGATTTATTAAAATGTATTGGAACTATCATTCTATGAAAGTTTCCTTTTTAGGTTCGCCCGCATTTGGACTTAACCTTCGAGAATGTTCTGTCACATATCAACACAATTTACGTTTTAAAGACACGCACGGGAATAATGCAAGTAAATGCTCCTCCGGAGTATCGTTATCTCAGGTTGAAAGGTCAAATGCTCTACGTTCCCGAATCCGACTTGATAGTTTTTCTTTGTTATCCGAGCGTCGTCAGCTTGGATGATTTAACAAGGTGAGCCCCAGTTTCCAGTTTTTAGCTAACAAACAAATCTAATCGTATTAAAACGTCTAAAAATGCTGAATTTATAAGACGAAAATTATAAATCAGGTTAAATTTATTTCGAATATGAATATATATATTGGTGGTTTTTAAACCTGGTCCAGACACCAACAGCAAGGAACAACATTTTTTTTAGAAATACTTTTTATTCGTTTCTTGATAAGTGCTTCTTGATAATTATATCACCTCTTGCCACATTTGGGCCAGCATAATGACAAAATTCAGCCAATATTGAGCAATAGATGTATAGAATCTGTGATTTTGTTTAGTTTAACTAGAACATATTGAAGAAAAAATCTTCTTGTGGTGTGCACATTTATTTTTCTTCTACATTTGCAACATATGTTCTGAGACTAGAAAATTCATGAAAGACGATTGCTTTATATATTAAATTGATTTCAAACTTTTCATATTAGACAGTAAACATCGCAATCATCATTATTTCCATAATAGGGTGTTAATATTTTTCTTTTTCATCCATCTAGGTTTTATTTTGTTTGTTCCTCCATATTTACAAATGTCATCTTCTCTTACTACTTCATACTCTTTTATACAGGATGTGGCACGATGTTTTTACAGTCCAATATCTCTAAAACTGTTAACAAGAGAAGTATGAAATCTGTCAGCTATAAACAGTCGAGTCTGATGCTTATACATATTTATTATAAAAAGTCTTCAGTTTTTTCTGTTATTTCTGGTCACGTGACCCCGACAATTTTTTTTTAATATTTTTGGTTAGAAACCACACTTATCACGATTCTATCGTGCAGTAATAATAATATGGGCTATTTAAACAATTTTCGAGATAATGGACTATTAAACCGTGTATACCGGTTGTCCCATTAAAAAAAATGTTTTGAGGTGACGTAACCGGAAATGAAAGGAAACATGGTATTTTTATTATAAATACAAACATCAGTTTCGACTGATTATAGCTGCCAAATTTTATACTTGTCATGTGAACAGTTTTCGAGATATTGAACTGTTAAAATGCCGTGGGTCACCTTATATTTTGGTATATATTCTTCATTGTACCTCAAATTCATTACTACAATGCAAATGGCACTGATATGGTACTGATCTGTAGTTTTACATGTATGCATTGTTTCCATTAAAGGTCTCTCCTAGCTTTACCAGCGTTCACCATTGCTTAAATGCAGGTTGCACTTCATTGTTTCTGTCTGGATCCGGGTTTAAACTATAAAAAATAGACTTCTCAATTTGGGAAAAATAAATCAATTCTTACATAAGTGATACACTTGCATGGTTATTATTTTATTTAGTTAACAACTATTTTAAATTCTTTTTACTCCCTTTTAGAAGGGGATTATATATAAGTGATATTCCACTTCATGATGCAACAAGAGATTTGGTCTTAATGTCCGAACAATTCGAAGCAGATTATAAGCTTACAAGAAATTTGGAATTTTTGACAGATAAATTGCAGCAAACCTACAGAGAACTAGACAGAGAAAAAATAAAAACAGATAGGTAAGAGCGTTGTATATTTGACCCAGTAAAAAATACCTATTTTTCTTTTTCAAATCAAATAAATCTTAGTTAATTGATGTTTGTTAATTATTTTTTAATTATTTTGTAACACAATGAGAAAATGAGCAGCACAACAATTAATCGACCTTAGAATTAAAGAGTAAAGAGTTAAAATAAGACAACTTCAAGTGAATCAACTATGGAATGCGAGTCGAATAGAACCTTCGATATTATTAATGGCCAATATTAATGTCAGTAATTGATACCGTCTTTGTTACTTTATTTGATATATTGCTCGCTCGTATTCTCAGATTATTGTTTCCTTCATATAATAGCAATTTATATATACTTCTATAATATAATAACTAAAAGAAAAAGAAAAGAAAATATGTTACCTATACTTTTTGAAGAAATTATATAAAATTACAGTAGTTTATTACGTATTATAAAACCAGTCATATAAATAAATATGGAAAGATAAATACTTATCTTGAATTTCCACAGTCTTCCAAAGCATTTTACAATATACCATTTTCCAAGACAGATAGAAGTTTGACAGATCTTTTTTAAAAACGTAAATAAATTTCATGTCATAAACCTGACAACCAATCATTATAGGGCTGTCCAACAAAACAGCTGGTCGACTTCAATATGGTCGCTGGAGGTAAAACCATCAGTTTGCCATATATTTCTGTGTTATTTTATCGACGTCTAATTGAATTTGCCAGTGTTTAAAGTGCGTTCTGTTATTTTAACTTGACAAATATATCTTTGTGATCTAACAGATAAATAGTTTATAGTGTTTATAAACAATGAGTGAGTATTTTATTAAATTACAAGCTGAAGATGCTGATGTTCCTGAACGGTACATACAAAAACTTCGATATGAAAATGGCATAGATCCTTTTGCCTTAGATGATTCCAAATTTAGTACAAATTCTGCTGACTTTCCTCCAGTAACTAATACTGATATTGTCACTTATTTAGTTCTAACTACAAGTTACTATACTCAGCAACAGATAAAAGCTTTTAATAGTTTAAATGCCGTCAAATACTTTGATGCTTGATTTGTTACCGGATGTGGTGCTTTGAAAATCGACGAAATGATAGTTGTTGTCGGAAAGGTATAATACTTTTTTAACTATTTCAGAAAATCGTTTTGTTTTTTTATGCTGTGATTTATGTTGAGAACTCTTTTAATATGTATTTATATATTAATTCTGGCTCTACCATTTTTCATTTATTATAGGTGAAATATACCACCAGTAAACGTATGGGTTATGTGTAAGGAGGTTCTCTTAAATTATTTTATTATACTTTACTTTTACGATATAAGTATTTCATATACCTGTTATAAAATGTTTTGAACATATACTAGCAAATTTAAGTTTTTCTTCTAATAAATATTTCCTTTTAATCGCCTCTATCCACTTATTCTAATTTTGGAAAGTTCCTTTAAACGACGTTTATGTTTAAAGTGATGAATAGCAGGAAACCTAAAGAATCTCACCCTATCACGGTTTGTTATATTCCTACAGTTTATGACACAGCACGATGAAGGCATTTTATTTATTTAAACACACAAAATATAGAAAATTCTCCTAAGCTTGAATAGTTTGTTTTACCTCCAGCGGCCATATTTGTATGAAAATCACCTGATTGTGACAGGTCCTATTAAGGAATATTCTTCTTCTTCTAAAAATATTTTTGGTTAGTATTATTTACTTCAAAACACCAAACACAAACCTACAATTAATAACACAATGGAACCAACACTGGAAGGACTTCATATAAGTGACAAGAAAGTAGAAATTTTGGAGAAATATGAAATAAAGAAACACCTAAAATATGCTCAATATAGAGTATTGAATGAACAACTAAACCTGGAATGTTCAATTATCTTAGATCAACTTTTGATAGATAAGTAATATTTATTATGAATAATTTCCATAAAGTAAGAGTTGAAACAATTAATGTAATCATATAAATATGTATTTGTCATCATAATATTGCACTGAAGGAAGCTTTTTCAATATGACTGCAATATTATCTAATATTCTTATAATGTACTATAAAATAGTTTTCAGTTTCATAGCAATCATATTTGAAAAAAAAATGTTTTTTCACAATACAAAATAATTTACACAATGAAAGACAAAATCCATCTTCGCTATAATAAACAGAGGAGCGAGGAGAAGTTCTTGAAGATTTCATAACATAAAATAAATTTTTTATATTAAATAGAGCCAATGAGCATTCATATTTCTCTACCGAATATGGTAAAAATAACATCAACGTCCAGTTTGCAAGTGACAGTTATGCAGTAAGAACGGCCAATAGAATGTTTACGAGGACATAATCCAAAGCGATCATAAATATATAGAACTCATAATGGAATATGATAATGGTAGGGACGATATGCATAATATTAGTTACAAAAGATTTTATTGACGTGAATGCGGTCCCACTTGTAGGAGCATCTTGGGAACTTGCCCTTAAGGCATACTGAAGATACTGATATTTTTGTTATTGAAATTACATATTGATTAATATTAATCATAGGGCTGACTTGCAAAATCACCAAGAGAAAGAGCAGAGACACTCCTTGGTGGTCAGATAACTTACTTAAATCTAAAGAAGAAACACTTAAACATAGATACTTAGACTGGAGAGTGTCACATCGACAATACTTTGTCGCTAAATAGCGTTACACTGAATCAGTTAATTACACCAAATTGACCTCATGGACGTCAGAAGGGTCCGTGGAGAATAGTTTATAAGCTATCAACACGATGTCGAATATGCGCCCGTCCAGACCGATCCATCACCATTCTTCTTCAACATACGGTGAAAGAAATTCTAAACACATTGATGCCGGATAATACTACAGAGATGAAAACCGTAGGCATCCAGAAATAAAGTAGGCAGCAGGAAAAATATATGTGAGACCTAATTGTCTCCTTCAGTGTTTCGTGAACCGCGGTCTACCGTGCAACCAATGTCAACTCTTGCTTAACATATCAGACAAACTTCAAAGCATTGTCTAGTCTTCTTTTTAAACATATCCAGAGCCTTCTAAAACGTATGATAGCCGAGAGCCATAGTTCAACTAGAAGCTAAGCAGATTCTCAGTTCAATAATTTTCTTATTGAAAAAATGCTTGTGCAACAGTAAGGAGTGTTACCAAGCAACATACTCAGAAACCGAGAGATAGCGTTCAAAAAGCTCTCCCCAAGGGTTTGTGTTGGAACCCTTCCTATGGTTTACCATTATGGACATATTACTTGAGAAAGATTGGCCAAAGAATATCAAAATTTTCGCCTATGTTGAGGACGTTGCAATATCAATCCATGCATAAAGAAGAACAGCACTGGAAAAAATAACAAACATATGACTTGGAACATTCAATGAACGGGAAATCCAAAATAAATTAAGAATCTCCTAAGACAAGACAAAACACGCTCTACACAAAGATTTCAGTTTTTAAAATATTTGAGTATTATTCTAGGAATAAGAAGCAACATATAATTATCAATGAAAAAGTAAGGACAATTTTCCAAGAGCTACGTCGATACACCTAGAGAAATTGTGACAACTTGGACAAACTTCAAGGGTTAATCAAGAACATATATTTGTATACAATCAGTCTAATACTTTCGTATGGGATAGAAATAGCATAGTGCTTGACATCGAATAAATTATTTTGTGTGCTAGTACAATTACTTCCGCTTCACTTACATCTTCAGTAGTTATAGACCATAATAGTGCTAAAGAAAAATGGTAACACATTCCTGTAGGGTACAAGAATTGATAATGCAGAGCTTAGAGATTGGATGGTGGTAAAGTACTCGTAAATAGAATTATTCTTAACAAATGGAAAAAAGAATCGAAACAACTGAGACAAAGGCCAATACTCATATGAAACTATTATTCCGGACATCAGAAGTTGGATTGATCATTACCAAACACATTTAGAAGGGAAGAATACAATGTTGCTTAGCAGCCATGGTAAGGTTAGTGAGCATCTCTTCCGAATAGGAAATGGTGACATGTGAAATTTGTAATTAAACCGATAGTTCGAGTTATAGAATTATTGAATACCAATTATATGCCGATCAGATTAGAAATTATTCAAGTGTTATTTACAAACACAGCCTATAAGACCACCAATCTCTTTGGCAATAACATTAATATATTAGGTTTATAGAACCTTGAAGCAGAAACCGGAGTTAAAAAATCATTATTACAACAAAGCCTTAGATCATCATCATTAAAGAATTTTGAATGTATTATTTATTTTGATTTTTACTAAAAATAAATGTTAATTTCATTACATGTTACTGTTGATAGAAGTTATTATTATATTCTTTGCGAATTTTGACTATATGCAATGGCAAGATAGATGCGAATATGTATGTAATAGTTCAGGGGATTAATTGTAGGTACCTGCTAAATAAAATGCTGAAATTGAATTAGCTATTTACTATTCTTGACACATATTACTTGTGGTGACTTCAATGTACTCATCCTAAATTAAAAATAAAGATAGTGGCCTCCCCGCTGTTTTACTTGAATCCTCTTGAATGTAATTGTTTAAGAGAGAATTTCCTCCTCTTACATTTTTAACTAAGGTCTCATTTTTATTCAGAATTGTAAAATGCTAAAAACCTTTCAATCACAATATTAAACATATTTTAATTTTAGGTTACTATATTCGGTACTGCCTATAACCGTTGCAAATGAATTGAGACATAAAAGACCAGTTCCTGCTAGAAGATACGAATGTGCAACAATTTTGTTTTCTGGGATAGTTGGATTTTCTGAATATTGTGCCAAAAATTCAGATTCTAAAGGTGCTATGAAAATCGTTAAATTATTAAACGAACTTTACACAAAATTTGATGACCTGACTGATTCTAAAATAAATCCAAATATTTATAAGGTAATTTGGAATATATTCAAATTATTTAAAAAATTTGTTTATATAAAACCTTAAATAACTACGTGTGATAAATCTGGTAAATTAGGTCCGATTGCACCTAGACCACTTAAGCTTAAGTTCAACTTAAAATGACTGAAATTGGTTGCACCACTTGTTAAGTGGAACTTATAAAACCTCAAGGATACTTAAATTTAAGTGATAGGAGACTGACACTAGATAAGTTTCACTTAACCTTAATTTTTAGATTTTGCCGGGTATAGTTAAAAAATATTTGTTAACGTTCATAATTAAAATACAATAAAATCAAAAATATAGTGTTGAAAAGATGGAAATTGATTTGGATTTGAATAGTTTTGATGATGATTTGTAAATCTTTGAGATATTGGATGTTCCAATTCCTCGAGAAATATTAATCAGAGCAGATCATTTTAACAATTTGGATGATCTTTCGTTTTTTACGAAAATTTCGGTTGACAAAACAAACAGCTCTACAGTTCTAAAATGAAAAAACCTTAGGTAAATGCGGCGTTGCCAGTATAATTTCGTTTTTTTGCAATCTTAGCTTAAGTGAAACTAAAATACCACTTGTGCAAGAACTTATATTTTAAGTGTTACTTTAAGATAAGTGGAATATTTAAGGAGTCGAGGTGCAATCGGCCTTTAGTACTAACTGATATATTTTAATGAGCTTTTTATACATTTCTAAATTAGGCCTAAACTTACGAACAAATTTGTAAAGCTTTATTTTTAGGTGGAGACTGTTGGTGACAAATATATGGCTGTAAGTGGAATACCTGAACCTTGTCCTACCCATGCTAAAAATATTGCCAGATTGGCATTAGACATTATGGATCGAAGTAAAACTGTTATGCTTGAGGGAGAAGTAGTGGTAATTATCACGGCATTATTATTAATATTTAATTAATCTAGAAAACCTGCACTTAAAAAAATTAAACTAATACCTTGTTCGTATGAATATAATTGTGTATTCTGTTCATGTAGAGAATAACTATTGGTATCCATTGTGGGGAAGTGGTTACAGGAGTCATAGGTCAAAGAATGCCAAGATTCTGTCTCTATGGAAATACTGTAAATCTAACAAGCAGGACAGAAACAACAGGCGAACCTGGAAAAATTAATGTTACTAAAGATGTCTACAGGTAGGTACTAATTTCAAACCCTTATTCATTTTCAGTTCCTCATCTATTTTATGCTTTTTAATATTTTGAGTTGAGTTAGGGTTACATGGCCATATATTCTTTATGTATTCTGTCACTTGTTATTATTATATTCACTTTTTTATTTCGCCATAATCTTCACCACTTCCAGTTCAATCCATATAGTTTACCTCGTGCCCTAAATACTTTAAAATACTTTGTTTCCTTTCTATCTTCGGACATATTATAACATTTTTGGCAGTCTTCTATATCGGATAGTTAATTTGTTCTTCAAAGATTATTTTTATCTTTTATCATTTCTTTTCTATTTCTATATTTCGTTTTCTGATATTTTTTAGAGCTGAAAAATATTTTTTTTATTATTTTAAATCCTCTGTTATTTTGTGTTTATCATAACTCAAAAGTCACTGCAACATACTACTACCACTAAATAGTTTCATCTATTTTTTGAAATTTTTGTATTCAATTTTAATATTTTAAACTGTTTATATACGTTTTCCTTGCTCTAATATGCTCTTTTACATATTTACATTATTTTTTTAATTTTAATATTAAAGCTATTTCAATATAATATGTTTTTCTTTCATTGTTAATTACTCAATAAAACATGTATTCGGGACTTGTATTACCAGTTTATGTAATATTCAGTTAACCATTTTTTCTTTTCAGTATTTTGTGCGAAGCCGAAAATTATGATGAACAATTTCACTTTGAATATAGAGGCCCAATTTCAATGAAGGGAAAATCCGAACCGATGGATGTTTATATTTTGTCAAGATTTTAAAATACTAATAATATATTTCACAAAATGGTATTGATACGTCAACGTCGTTAATTTATTCATAGATTAAATATATGTCGGTTCATCTTTTTCCAGATTCAAAAATTACGTATTGAGATATGTTTTAGAACTTAAGTAGCATATATAAGGCATGATTTTTCCAAAATTTTCTTTAATATTAGTAAACAGAGAGATATTTTCTACTAACTTAAAATTAATCTAAGGACTAAAGCCGCTTAAATAACAAATGTGATATGTTCTTAATTATTTATTAAAATATCTTTAAACTATCATATATTGTTTATATTATAGTTAATTTTTTGTCTTTTTATATACCTTCGTTATTATTTAAATAAAAAAAAACTGTAAATGTTGCGTTAATGAAATATATGTAGTAGGTTAGAGAAATTAATGTTATCTTTTTTATTAGTCACAAAAGTTTATAAAATTTAACTAGACACATTTGGATCTATCATAAATTACAACAATGTAAACTTTAAATAAAATTATGTAAAGAGAAGCTAGACTATTCATTTAAAGCTAATATACATTTTTGCCATTTAATGATTCATTGTGTAAATAAATACCTTGACATTCAAATTTACTGTGATACTTGATGAAATATAGAAATTAAAATTTTGATCACTGCTCCTAATCTAAAGATAAGTCTGTGAACGTGTTACAAACAAACATTTATATAAATTGTTCTTAAGCGTTATATAATTCGTTACTTAAAACAAAAGAAATGAAAGAATGTATTTTAACTAGAGGTGATTGACTAAGTATAATGATGAAAGTTTTCTCTTTATAACAGTCAAAGTATTTTGAACATTATATCGTAAAAACAATTAAAAGAAATTAAATACTAACTTACAATTTGACTGCTTGTTAAATAATATAAAATTCTTTATACCATTGAATGGTATACGTCATTTTTTGACCAATTATCATGTTCCAGGCATATAATTCATTTCTACAAGAGTGATGATATTTTGGAACGTAGAGACGTGCTTACGATATGCTGAGTAATTTTGGGTTAATGTGTTTTATGTAAGCCTTATTTACTCTGTTAATAGCTTAAAAATTCATTTGATCTCCTGACATACTGACTTAAAAATTTACTGGTGCTCTGTATTAATAGTCTTCCTCCGATCAATTATTGATGGAAAATACATATTTGAAGTCCGTTTTATGTGATTTCTTTCACGATGTCAAATAAGCTGAATAAGGGTTAATATTTTTATTTTATACAAATTTTTAATTATTTTGTCAATAGACATGGACTGAATAAGGTAGTATAATAATGGTGAAATAAAATATTTAATACACTTTTGGAAAATTATTAGTTTATTATGTTTTTCATCATTCATAATTCATGTTTGATTAAATAAAAATTTTGATTAAAATTTAATTCTTAGCATTTGTATAAAAATCTTATGCATCGTATAAAAATTCCCGTACAATATGTAAATATATATACAGGGTGTTTCAAAATTCGGGTGCCAAATATAAACTAATATATAGCTTTGATGAAACATTGAATATTTTGTCAAAATACCTTTTATCAAAGAACCCACTACAAGATACAGGGCGTTAAAAATTGTAATATCGTCAGTAACGCAAAAAACGAATTGTGATGTTAAGTTTAAATTTGGGGTACAGTTAGAGCATTAAAGATAGTGCTAAAATAAATAGTTATCACGATATATTTTTTTAGGAATCTTAAATCATAAAGTTATAAATTTCTGTCAGTCTATTGAATTAATTTGAAGTGCAGTTTCAAAGCACTAATTGCTCTCATGAAATAATAAATAATTTGCTAATATAGTGGTTTTCAAGGATCAACCGCTTACAAAATACAGAGCGTTAAAACATAAAAATAACTAGGGCTTTAACTGACAACAATCTCGAGGCATGGAATAAAAAAAATAATATAAACAATTAATTTGTTTACTTACTAACTAATAACTAGTACATATCGGAATTGTAATATTCTTTATAGTTTTTAAGAAATAGAATAACTTTGTTCCTCTCCTCCACTGGAAATGTTTAAATAACTCGTTTTATTTACAAAAACTTTTCAAAATGTCTACTTTCTACATTCTCGGACAACGTAATTTTTTATGGTAAGGATAATCTAACGTTTCTAAAAATATTTTCTTTAGATGAAATTTCCTCTACAGCACCATGTATTCTTGCAATAAGAACTTGTTTATTTTCCACGGGTGTACTATACACAAGTTCTTTCATGGCTCCCCATAGAAAAAATCCACTAGAGTTAGGTCTGGAGATTGCAGAGGCCACGACCTACCCATTTCTCTAACATCAGCAGTGAAATTTTCTGAGGCTGCAGCATGTTGAAGCCACATACTGCTTTTAATATTTAACAGAATATTCTCTAGAATTTCATCCAAAGCTTATCTCAAAAAATTAATACAAATCTTTACACTCAGCTTGTTAGGTAACAAAACAGGACACAAAATGCAATTACCTATTATGCCAGCTCAAAGATTTACAGAACATTTTGACTGGATTGAATGTTTATGTGTAACGCAGGAATTTTATCTGCCCATACAATACTATTTCTACAATAAAAATACCTTCTTTTATAATAATACTATTATCGCCTTTTAAACTATTTTAATTAACGAATTGAGAGAAATTTAAAAATTTATGATTTAAGTTTTCTAAAAAAAAATCTGAAAAACCAAAATACAAGATTTCTAATTTCGTGAGTGGTATATAAAATAACGAAGGAAAAGTGAACTCAAACTCTTATAGCATGCCAATAGAAAAACACTTCGATTTTTTTATGGCATAATATTTATATCTTAATGTTCAAATCGTATTCCAAATTTGTCATGTCATTTTTGGCTTAAGCTTAAGATCGATATTTGAGTTCATTTTCGAATTTTTATCGCCCTACATCTTCTAAACAGGAGATTATTGAGAAAAGGTATTTTAACAAAATATTCATTATTTCATGAGTGCTATCCAATTATATAAGTTTGACACCCGAATTCTGAACTACTCTGTATCAACAGGATTTTTTTTTTGGCATTTGGAATGGGTCCATACAGCCAGGACCTATGTTGAAGCAGTGTCCTATATAGGTATTATTAATTTAGTATAGTTTGGTGTTTCGATCTAATAATCTTTTATTCGGTTAGAGTTGGAGAAAGTGCAAAGTGATGACCACTTTTTTATTACATTAATGCAGTTTAATGGTTGAAGAAAATAACATTGTAAACAATATTTCTTAAATTTTCATCTGAAATATTACAGTTTTGACATTTATACTATGGTTAATCTTTTATTGTTAGTTTATATGAGATTGTTGTTCACTTTTTTGGTAATTGATGCTATTCATGCCTTCTTTTCTATATTATTGTAGTTCTAAACACTAAGTTTAATAATTCTTTCTTTGTTAGTCACAGTTAAAAAAAAAACCAACTAAACTTTAAAAATGTTAGTTAGCTAAAAGTAAATTTTGAAACCTCCACGGCTGTTTTGTACCGTCTCATCATAGCCAATCTGGAATGGACCACTAATGACGTTCAAGATTTCATAATGCTTTGCTTTAGATGAACGCAAAAATATTTCTTAAGGTACTGATATAAACATCGCTACAAGCATCGATGATACGAGAGTGTGCTAATATTTGGTACGTATACTCTCATATAAATTAATATATTTGTGTTAGATCGATTGACGTTCATCTCACTATCAGTCATCGATAAACCCTCATCAAATCATCTTCGGCATGTAAAAAGAATAGTACGTCTCTAATATGTAGAAAATAAGGCTATATATAGAAAAGGTGAATAAGTATGATAAAAAGGAGCTTTTTTACATTACTTTATTGAGCTAAAGCCTAATTACCTTCTTTTTAGCTCAATATATGTACGTATTTCTAAATCAATTTATTTCTGGCTTATATCAATAAAATTGTGCTAATATAATAACAATTAATCAATTTAAATTGTTTGTTGCAAAATTAATAAAAAAAAAATGATGGTGGCTAAAAATATAGTCATTGACTAAGGAAAAAAAGGAAGGATTAAATAACGGAAACAGGAAAATAAGCAAAAATCCTAAAATATGAGCCATTTACATTCTAAATTTCTTCTTACCAATTTACTTATGCATATCTAATATAAAACAGTTTTTAGGCGAATACTGGTATAATTAACGTTTTATACTTTAATTTATGTAAGTAGTTCAATTTTAACATTCATCGCCACAAAGTAACCGTGAATAACGTAACCACGCCAAAATCGGCTTAGTTAATTAATATAAAAATTCTTATTACCACTCCATTAACCCTTTACTTAACAATGGAGGCCATAGCTTAAAGTTCATTGAAATTATGTGAGCATTTCTCCGGAAGCACGGAAGGAAGAGTATTTATGAATTTAACTTACATTGAGAAAATCAAACTTTATAATAGTTAAATAGTAAAAAATAAATAAAGTGGTACTTGTTATTTTGTTTGTTTTATGCTAGTTGATATTTGTATTAGCAGAAGTATGGATGTGAAGACTGAAACTTTGTAACTAGCTCTGTGCATCTCCTTAATGTTTGTTATCCAGATTCTTCACTATTTTGTATTTCCACTAGTTCCGCCCACCAGGACTCCTTTATAATTTAAACCTTAACCGTACTTTAGAAATAACAGTTAATGTCGTCCGCTTCAATCTGTTACTATTTAATGCTTATGTACTAACTCCTCAATTAACAGTATAAGATTTATTTTCGAAAATTTCAAAATGTTCTCACAATTATTTATTTAAACTTTCGTTACGCCTAGATTCAGAATTTACCAAATTTAAATTCCATCTTCAAGTAATATAAAAATGTAAAAAACATGAAAAATAAGTGAGTTAGTATTCATCAACGAAAAAATTCAAAAATATAAAATTACTTACAGACAAGTTATAAGAGTACCACTGCATTTTAGAATGTCTAGTATTGAAACAATCTATAATATTTTTGTGTGGAATTCAATAATTTAGAACATCATTAATATTATAAATTTTTCATGACATAATTGCAACAACAGAAGCGTATTAAAACGAATATTAGTTTTTGAGAAACATTTTATAAAATAAGAACGAACTTGCATGATCAAACCACAATATCATTAGGAGATTTAATATCTTCCTACACATCTTCGCCTAAATCCTTCAGATGTCTTAAAATTGTCTGTTCTTATCTGTTTTAATTAATAATAGTACAACTAATTAAGAAGAAAAACTTGTCCTCCAAAAGATGCTTAAATCCTCCTTGTAACAAGTTTATTTTCTTCTTCGTTACCTTAAAGTGCTGAAATCGATTAATTCTTCTTGGTATTTTCAAATCATCTTACTAAATACAATAGCTCTCCAGTGTAATACAACTATTAACAAACAGCTAATTTTTATTACACAAATATTAAAATATCAATTTCAACTAATTTTAGTATTTTAAAAGTCAGAATGATTAACATCGATAACATCTTAGCAACTAGTTTAAATAGACATCAGATATTAAATAATATATTTTTCTTTTGTGGACAATTTCGTATATAATTCATTTTGATTTTAAATGTTATAATTATTTAGGACTTATTTATAGCAGCCATGCGTGTTTACAGGTCCGATAACTAAATATGGATAAATAGGTAAACATTGTACATATCGGTATATAAACATACATTACTTGAACCATATAATCAAATAATTCCGTTATTCACTAATAACCGATATTAAATGTTTATGAAGCTTACGTGTCACCATATGAATCTTAATTCAAACTACCGTAAAATTAAATACATTTCAATCTAACTCTACATTTCATAGCGTTGTCAACCGTGCAATGAACACGGCTGGTCAGTATGACGCAAAGAATATGTATATCAAATAAAAGGAATTATTACTACAAGTATTAAGTAGCACATAATAAGAAATAATGGTGGTAGAATAATATTAGACTACTAGAATGTATATTATGCTTGGCTGGAAGTGTATGATGTTAATATATTTATCCGATTAACACCTCGTTGGTAGGTGCACAACTTGTTTTGTTTGTTTTCACCTACTTCTAGCGTTTGTAGGTATTAAATTAGAGCAAGATTAAAATGATCGAAAATTAAGTCTCTTATACTGTGTGTCCCACGACGATTAAGACAAGTAATATATCAGAATTGGGCAGTAGTAGAGAATTATAATTTTGGGGGTGTAAATTAGAGCAAATGTTGCATCTTTTCTTGTTATTGTGTTACCCAATGAGGTATTTGTTTTTGGTCACGTGACGTCGCATTCAAAATTATTAATGGGACAATCTGTATATTTGTGCCTTTCTGTATTCCTCCCGATAAAACAATTCCAACAAACTAGCACACTTGGGGTCTAAAGTGATTTGAGAAATGCATTTACGAAGATGGGCATCAATTTGAACATCTCCTTTAATATTGTAAGTTTTTTTTGTGACAGTTAATTTGAATTTTTATTAAAAATTATAATATTGGTTTGTCTTAATCATTACGTACGAATGTAAGATTGCCGAAAATTACAAGGGATTCAATTATGAATTTTTTAACTTAAAATCGTTTAAGTACCTGTAGCTCTTGAATTAATCACTTTAGACCCCAAGTGTGCTAGTTTGTTGGAATTGTTTTATCGGGAGGAATACAGAAAGGCACAAATATACAGGTTGTCCCATTAATAATTTTGAATGCGACGTCACGTGACCAAAAACAAATACCTCATTGGGTAACACAATAACAAGAAAATATGCAACATTTGCTCTAATTTACACCCCCAAAATTATAATTCTCTACTACTGCCCAATTCTGATATATTACTTGTCTTAATCGTCGTGGGACACCCAGTATTTTACTTCGCTAGAGAAGAAATCGCGTGTTCTAAAATAAATATATTTTTTGTGGATTTTTCCAAGCTTTAATTTTTTTTAATATTCGAATAAAAAACCATCAAATCTCTACCCAGGGGATTAATTATATGAGTGCAGGTAAATTCATACCCCAAAGTAATTGATGCCCAATCTGGCCGGTGAATTCACTCCGAGATTTGAAGGGTATGGTAATCCCGCAGGTAAATTCATTCCCAAGACACGTAGAATGAAAGTAATAAAATAATTTTTAAAATTGGGAATATCGAAATATAGAAAGAAAGCACCAAAAATAACATTCTGATTGGTTGTGTAGATTTTAATTTACTTAAAATTACACGAGTAAATTCGTTCCGAAGATTTTTGTTTTACCTGAAACTGCACAAGTAAATTCACTACAGGTTAATATATTAGATAATGAATAATACTATAACACTTTACAGAATAGTTCAAGTATTTTATTAAATAATATGAAGTATAACAACATATTATTGAATACTGAATTTACATATATTAATATTTACAATCTTACTTACTTCTACTAAGTATACTTTTAAATGAGACAAATCTAACCTAATCTAACCGCCCCAATCACATTTATTATCAGTAATGAATACGTTTTTAATGAGACCAACCTAACCTAAATTATCCTGATCCAGCCACTCCAACGATGTTTATTCCCACTAATGAACACATTTTTAAATGAAGCCTAACCACCCCAATCACAGTTATTATTTGTATCACAAGTAATAATTCTGATATTTTCATCAATAAAAAATGGCTTATCGCTATTTGTTTTAATACCTGACGCGTTTATTATACTATGCACTTCACTAATATTGATAGGCAAAAGCTAAAATGTGTCTTCTTATATTGTAACATTTTTTTCTTATGTCCGTGGAGATTACGCTGCCTGGAAGATCGTCTGACAAAGTATGTTGTATTGGCTGGATTTTTTGGTAAGTCGTGAACTGCTAATCTTTTCTATGTGGTGGTGATCACTTCTCTGTTCAATAAAGTTAAGCCGACATAATGGTAGTGTGCTGATACTTTGTTATAACTACTTCGAAGACTGTGAATTTTGCACTTATTTTAAATTCAATCTAATTTAACGATTTTTACGACTTTGTAACTACTTTTAAAATGTAATTTATAGGTATTTATCACTATTAAATTTTACTACGTTCTCCTATAACAAACTTCACAAATATGATTATATAAAACACGGACACGGGACACGGACTCTTTGAATTTGGTTTAATACTTAAATAAGACTAAATAATATTTGTTAACAATATGTCTAGACGACTTTGTAATTGTTATTGCTACGTAATGAGCTTGGTAGTAAAATTTTGCAGCGGGAGCAAATATACCTGTAGGATTAAGTATTTTAAATATGAAAAACTATTAACGACCTAGGAGTAATGGAATTACCAAAACCGAATTACTTCTCGTAAACCTCCTTCTCTGAGTTCATAACTTGATTGGTAAGGTCTATTTATTGATCTTTGAAGCACTCTAAGCCGTTTAGTCGATAAGAAGAAGTTATATTTTTCTACAAAAATACTGGACATCTATCCAAGATGCAATTTACTTTCTAAGTCTCCTTAATTTCGGTATGTACATCTTTACTTTAAAGACTATTCTGTTGTTTAAAGATCCTAATCGCTTGTTAATATAAACTTGTTGGGTCCCCAAATTTATGGGAGAATACCGTTTCGTCCCCAAACCGAAAACTACCTGACCAAGCACTGGACCGACTCGTCCCCATCCGTCAAGTCACGTACGCAGGTCATTAAGAGGATTATCGGATTCTCTTTTATACCTGGCTTCGCATGTCACGTGCCCGTGCGCTGCGTTCGGTAAATCGAGAGTGAACATTTTCTCAAAAACCCGGAACTAGAGTCTTGTCGCGTTTTGATTAATACTTTTATTACTTTTATTGCTTTCAAGTTTTCTGTTTATAAATCTTTTTGTCAATTATTTTCGAACTATGTAATATTGGAAATCCCATGCTGTCTGTTTCAGGCTATACAACCATTTACAAAGACAGTAATTCAGAGGCTGGATTCTGGCTAAGGTGGTGTTTTGGGTTTTGTTTCCTTGAGCCACAAGAAGTAGAGGAATCATTTCTGGATGACTTGATGGGGAATTGTCCCAGGAAATGCAACCTTTTTGTGACTGTTTACTGGAAAATTATATTGAAAAAGGATCCTCATTTCCCCCAGAAATGTGGGCCTCTAGAAAAGTAACGTCGAAAAGAACTACAAATGCGTGCGAATCGTTTCATGCAAAATTTAGTGAATAGTCCTCATCCAAATATATATACTTTTCTCGAATCGTTGAAATTATTTCAAGAAAAAGTATTTATTAACATAAGGAGCGCAAAAGATTTACCACGAAAGAGATATAATACAAACTTTCTAAGAAAACTAGCAAATATAAATTTGTTTATACATGATTATGTGATAAAAGGTGGGAGTAGATTAGAATTCATCAAAAATGTGGCAACCCATTACCTACTTGCCAAAGGCTTGAACCTAGGAGAAAATGTTATTGCTTGTTATATTTAATAAAAATGTTATGCATTGAAGTGCCGAAATTATCGTTGTTTTCTTGTGTAATTTTTATTTACATAGGACAGCCAATAAAATTAAATTATAATCTGGGATTAGGACGGAGACGAAACGGTTCAGCGCTCCGGGGACGAAACGGTGTCGTTTTGACGTGCCCGGGGACGAGTCGGTAGTCACCCAAAGTTATCATCAGGAGAATTTTTAAGCACTTGCTGGCATTCCCTCCCCTTTTTAACTTTTTGTACCTACTATACTATTTCCAAGAAAAGATACCAAACATAGTAGTATCCTTTGAGAGTAGAAAGAACATATTAGAGCTAAGTTTAGCATAAACTAAAACAACTTTCTGTTACTCTAGAATATAGAAATCATTCTTTTAGATTAAAAAAAATTATTATTGTGTGTTAATTAGCTTAACTTTGTATCTTTGTCTATAAAGGAAATAAATGTGAAAAATAAAATACACTTAATTTTCATAATATTCTATGAAATTTTTTAAATATTCTTGTGACAATTGTTAGCAATGTTTTTTGTCATCGACTGATAAGATTTGATTTTGTTCACAGATATTCTATCCAATAGTATTCTTCAGTTTCTAAACATTTCGTTAATAATATTAAGCCACAAGATACTCTAAAAGAGGAAAATCTGGATTTATTTCTTCATTTAGTACCTTATATTGAGGATATCCTAGATACTATATCTTTATTTCAAATTTTTACAAAAAAAGTTCTTGCTTCTTATCGCAGTCTAGTGTTAATGAGTAGATTAGCATAATGTTACTTATCGAGTTGTTTTCACCTATAAGCGCCTAAATGTTCACTATATCAGATTTCAAAAATTCTAAGGGTCTGCCCAATAAAGATATCATTACAATCAGGACAATTTAACTTATAAAAGTCTGCTTTTTTAAATTAGTACCAACATTTTTCTTTACGTTAACCCTTTAACTGCGGGTGTCCTAAATAAACGATTCGTAAAAAGTCTAATATCTCTTAAAAGTTAAACGCAACGCCTATGTTTGGCTCATGGGTCACATTTTTTTCATCACGTCAAAAATAAACTTTGCAAATATTTACTAAGTAGTTACTAAGACGTTTTATTATACAGTACCTTTTTCTAGTTCTACTTCTTCGTATGTTAGAACTGCTTTTATCTTAAACCACTTAACACGAGTAAATATACTTTTATATACGCGCGTTTTGCATAATATGTTAACATCATCTGGGGATGGCTAAGACTAATCTTAACATAGATAACTATTTATACTATTTTTATTTTTGGTGGAGAAAAAAAATCAGTCAATAGCAATACAATATACATTGTATAATTATACACTGTGTACATAAAGTATTTTTATTTTAAGCCAATCAAATAATTTGAAGGAAAAATCTTGAGACAAGTAGGTTTTTGATTTTAATTTAATATATTTTTACACAACAATGAAAAATACAGGGTAAACCATTTGTGAGTAACGATGTCATCGACATTGTTTTAAAAATCACACCCTGTATATTTTCTTTTTTTTAGATTGTAAATTTCAAGACAATTCAAAAAATATATCATACTTGTGTTCTATAATTAATAGTTTTGAAGATACGATAATTTTAAAATTAATACCGGCATACCTTTGGTTATCATTATTGAAAGAACTCGTCAAATATAAAAAGTTGTGATAATAACTCAGTGGGCTACTCTCTAATACTGACTAATGACAGTGACACTTGTGAAGTGTAGTACCAGTTTAGTTATTCTAAATTTTCTTGTTGACACTTTAAAAATGCGTTTATCTATAAAACAATGAATTGAAGTTCTTATGTTAATTGGATGTGGCGATAAGATGCGAACTCAACCAGAGGTATGTGCTATGTTTAATAATAAATATCCAGAACAATCTATAAGTCAGTCAACAATGAGCAACATTGAAAAAAAATTTAGGGAGTTTGGTACCGTAGAAGATCTACCAGAAGAGGAAGTCCAGCACTTGCCGAGGATACTAAATTAAACGATTTATTGGCTATGGAAGAAAATCCACACAACAGCGTTCAGCAAGTTAGTTGAGAACATGATTTTCCTTATACTTCTATTCATAAAGCATTAAAACTTGAAATGTGGCATCCCTTTAAGGTGCACCTTGTACAAGAACTATCAGATGACAACCCGGATTGTAGAATGGAATTTAGCGAAACTTTGATAGATAAGTGTAGTAATGATCCATTTTTCGCAAAAAAAGTTAATTTTTGTGATGAATGCACATTTACATTAAACGGTGAAGTCAACAGACAAAATTGTAGATATTCGGCAAAGGAAAATTATAGTTTTCCCCAATATGTGGATCGGTAGACGACCACCCATTGTGTTGTCACCAAGATCACCGGATCTCACGCCATTAGATTTCTTTTTATGGGGTCATCTAAAAAATGTTGTGTATAAAAGTAAACCCGACAACATAAATGATTTAAAAGATAGAATAAGGCAAGAAATAAATAACATTTCGCAGGAAACCATTAATAAAGTTCAGCAGGAATTTATTGAAGAATACAATTCGAACACTGTAATTTATTGTTACTGTTGTATTATTTTGTTATTTTAATTTAATTAGAGGTCTTCAAAAATACAGATTTTAAAATTATTGTATCTTCAAAACTATTATTGTGCGTTGCGATTTATAGTAGAAAGCGCAAAGATCTGGCAACCGCTTGAAACGTTCGCCAATATGCTGATCAGAATCGGCTTAGGTTGTAGTTGTCATTTGGTGCTCAAAAAATGGGTTACTTGGAAGATTTTAGGGTAGTTTTAAACATTGGTATTTTTATAGATCTCGAGGTTTAGATTTCGAGAATTTGATTTTTTGTATTTGTTTTAGTCGAGGTTTTAGTAGTAGTTTTAATAAAAATTAATAGAATTTTTACTAAAAAGTGAGTTTTAGGTAGAATTTTTTTTAAAGAAAAAAATATTTCCTATTAAATTTTTACTAACTATTTAATGACCAAACTCTGACCTACACAGTAATATTTAATTGAAACTATAAAAAAATAAATAAGATTTCCATTGGTATGAAAGTATACATTTCAAAAAGATTAATATTATAGACATGTTTAGCTAACAAAAATATTCAAACTAATTAAGTATTATTAATAAAAAAATAATAACTCGATTTATTTGGTAGAAATACCTATACCTAAATGTCTACATTTCTAAATCACTTTCACAGTCACTAGGTTCCGAAATATCACTTTCGTCTGTATCGTCCAAATTTATTATAATTTTTTCAATGGTATTATTAAATGTCATATATTTGTCTTCAATTTTTTTAACATGTTGGATTGCGTTTTTCCAATTGTCAACAGTTATATCGTTAAATGCATTTCTTATTACATTGATGACACAAGAAGTGGACTTAGGAGAAGAGTTATTTGATCGAGAAATATTTTTTAACTGTGCCCATAACAATTCTATAGGATTGAGTATGCAGTGGTAGGGTGGTAAACGTAAAATTTTAAATCCTTGATTTATTGCGATGTTGTCAACAACAAATTCTGGTTTAAAATCAACTAACTGTAAAAGTTCCAACAACTGTTTTTTCGTGTAATCTTGTTCAAAAAATATATCATTCTCCATCAGAAAGTCTTGAATGACGGATTTAGTAGAATTGCTATTTGGTTTTTTTCGAACCAACCGGGAATGATACGGGGCGTTGTCTAAAACTATTACACTGTTAGTTTTCAGTTTTGGTAATAATGTAGTCTCCCACCACTTTTCAAATAGAGTACTTTCTATGTCCTGGTGATAGTCTAAACTACTATCCCGTACATCCTTTGCAGACAACAAGAGAGCTCCTTCTACCCAACCTGATTTTCCACCACAATGCAAAATACATATTCTTTTTCCTCGAGATGGAGGAGTGTCTACATTACATTTTGAGCTTCCATCAGTCCAACATTTTTTTTGGATATCGTGAGTGTCGAACCAGGTTTCATCTAAAAAATAAATATCCCTGCCTTCTCGCCGATACTGAGTAATAGAATTAAGATACTCTATTCTCCATTTTACTAAACGGCTGGATTCCATGATGGTTTGTCTTTTGTCAATGGTTTTAAATTTAAAACCGTTGGATTTTAAAAATCTCCATAATGTCGTTTTATGACAGTCTTCTATTATCATTTTTTGTTTTAGACGTAAAAATAATGTGTTTAAAGTAGGAAAACTATTTACAGAGAACATATTATAAATCGTTTCTCTAATCGGTTCTAAAAGAACCTGTGGAATAGAATGAGATGACCCAGAATCCTTTCGCCTTTTTCTAGGTTGAACCCCTTCATGAATAATTTTGTATACAGTTGACTGTGGCACTTTTGTTAAAAAAACAGTTTCTTTTAGGGCTTCGGAGGAAGACAATTCATTTTTTAGCCCTGTAAATAAGACTTGTGTCAAAATCAAATATATTTTTATATTACATACGTAATATGTTTTACAGGTAAGTATAATTACAATTACTCACCAGAATAAACGTTTAGAACTATTTCCTTGCCATCACTAGAAAGATGACTACGCTTTCGCTTTTCGAATTCCTGTTTGTCCAAATTTATTTCGGAAGAACACTGATCACAATTCACTAACTCATTCATTTTCTATAATTATTTAAAATAGTACCGAACCACATAAACTTCAAAACTAAACTAAAGCGACCATGGTAAATTCGATCCTAAGACTACCTGTTCCCTTAATCCGGTAGATAAATTTCACTTTAAATTTGAATGCCTTAATCGTAATTGAATGCCTTAATCCATTTATTACAGTGTTATTAAGACAATTTGTGTTTCTAAATGACAGAAGAGAAAGCGACTTGACTCGGGGTTTTTCTGAAAACTTATCGCTGTCTAAGTTAATGACTATTCAAGTTCAAGAAAAACATCGAGTAAATAATCTCCTGATCATGAATTTGTAATACAGTTGTTCGTCAAGTCTTTAGTATTAAGAGAGGTAGATCAAATCCTGAATTTAACGTCATCAATTATTTTTCCCCTATACCTAATAGTCATTAACTTACGGATCGACACCAACAAAATCTGATAAACATTTTTACCTAATATTAATGTTATTACTATTTGTTCCCTGAACAACTATAAAACGGGATTTGACATTAATAAATTTTCGTAACCCATCTGGGCGCACCCTCCCTGTTTAGGCCAACGTACAAGCTTGCTTCATCTGTAAATCGAAACGATTTTCTACTATAAATCGCAATAGACAATAATTGTCGAACACAAGTAAATGTTTTTGGAATTGACTTGAAATTTACAATCTAAAAAAAAATACAGGGTGGGCCACTTAAAAAAATTGTAGATGATATCGTTACTCACAAATGGTTTATCCTGTATATTTTATTGTTATGTAAAAATACATTAAAATAAATGAAAAATCGACTTATCTATGGATTTTTCCTCAAAATTATTGTTTAGCTTAAAATTAATTTATTCCATACTTTATGTACACACTGTATATAATGATCAAAATTCGAACCAACCGATTCAATAATAATATAATAATAAGCCATCGTGAATGTCCTATTTAATTGGGAAGCATTTATGTATGTTAGAAGTTGAACAGAGTTTATATGACTTTTGTAAATTAATGTGTAAAGTTCTTTGTTTTATTTATGTACGTCTTCAAAGATGTCTAATAGGTCCTAAGGAAGCTTTAATATAAAGCGAAACATTAGCAATCAGCCACGATTAATAAATATTTAAGTTGGTAAGTTAAGTTTAATTTTAATCTACTAACATAGTTAGCAAAAGGCGCATCAAAAAAAGTATTTTGATTTGATATTGTATAGTTCAAGACTCAAGCAGTTACTACAAACCAAAGGTTTCAATTCCCCATGTAGACGAATGCTGGAAGTTTAATTTTTTTTTTATGTCAACATAATTCGTTTAAAATTCGCACACGTTTCTGGTCTACTCTAGTTTTTCCTCATTTTTGGCATAGTTTCTATTTTTTTTTTATGTGTTTCGTATGTAAGTAACCTTGTCCACCAAATTGTTTTAATTCTAGTTTGATTTTGATTGAGAGCTATACTGTAAAAATCTTACTAGTCAGTAAACAATTAAAATTAATTTAACATTTTTATATATTGTTTTATTAAATATATTAGTATGGGTAACAAAAGCTTTGCACATTCAGCGAAATCCCTGATTAATGATGTACAAGTAAAATTCCATCAGTAAAAAGTGACTTGGGCCGTAGTTGATCCTCTGCAGGCGACAAGTGTTGTTTACGATTGTGGAATAAGGTAGTTCACCTTGTGAATAAGGTGGGCGAAAGCCCGAGGCACAAGCAAATGCCTAACGTTTTCAGTTATAGGACTATTCCAACATCGGCCCTTTTCATAATGAAAAGGCGGAGTTTACTTAATTATTCTAATCATCATCATTATTGGTGGTTGTTTAAAACCATCAAGATAATAAATGTGAATATATGTAAATGATAGTTATTGGTTAATACAAGACGGGGAGAAAACTAAAACAAAACAGATAACAAGTAAGCATATGTTATTAGTTGGTTGGAAAGCAGATAGTTCATTTTATTATATATTATCTTATTATATCTTCCTCCCTCCTTTGGACATACTAGTTACTATTTCACACAAGTTTACTTATACTATTTTTGCTATCATGAAAAATTAAAATATATTTTTTTACACATTAAATGATGAACTAATCCATTTCATATAATGTATTTCGTATGAATCCCATATGCTTTTCAATTTGTCTTTATATTTATTTGGCTGCACTGCTATTCTAAATTCTTAAAATAATTATTTTACAGAGCAACGTAAATAATTCTTGATCAATGGTGGAATGAAGTTTACATCACTAACCTTTCTAACTTTACCAGCCGTTTGGGAGCGAGTTTCTTTAGGTAAAGTTTTATGGCATTCAAATAAAAAATTTCTGAACCTTCAGGCGCATTCTTCCCAGTGGAACCTGGCCTTTAGAATATTCCAGTATAACGGCTAAGTTAATAAAAATATCCGAGTAAATTATTCTGCGTTGTAACTTAATAAACGGCTCGTTTTGTTATTTATTTATACTTACATATAACGTCATTGACGTTGATTAATAAAGAAGATTATAATTGTAAAGAAAACAACATATTAATTTAATGAATCAAATTCTTTCGTTGTCAATTTTTTTAATAGGTTGATTATTTGGATGTAAAAACGGTTTCTTTATGTAACAAAAGTAAACATTTGGTTATACGCCTGTTCAAATTATTTTCATACAAATTACCCATAAACTTTATTTCTGCATTCTCCACCACAACGGATACATGAAAGACGCAATATCTTCAGATTTTCTGTTATTATAATATTACGTTACTATATATGTACATGTATTTAGTTAAATATCGCTCTGTACATAGAACTTATTTTTTATTTAATATTTTGTAAACCATAAAAATTCACAGTTTATATAAAATTATGTTAGCGAAAGTTTTGGGGCAAGGTCACGATCGGATAACAAATAAATATTTTTATTAGAGTCGTCTAAATTAATATACATAGAGACCTTCTTAGTTGGAAAAATAAAAATAGATTGGCAGTCAAGTTTGAGTTGTCAGATGAACGAGACGTTGATAATGCCTACATCTGTGATTAAATGTGATATTTACAGATGTAAGTTGCCCTAATATTTTGTAAGAGTTATTTTTATTCGTATTTAAATAAATTGTTATTGTTTCACTCAGCCTCTTTAATTTCCATTAACCAAATTATATGGTGTGTTAAAACCCCCTGAAAATTATATTTAGATTTTTCCATATATTTATTGAAAGAACAACCCAATACCTAACAATAATAAAGCAATTACATTATAAACACCTAGATTTAAGCACATTGCTGTATTTTTATATAAACATTATTAAGATATTCATTTTATTATTACCACAATTGATGCTGACGTCTTTGTCACAGTGGTTAAATGCAGGGTGCGTCCTACACTGATCGGGTTCATCCTTTTATGTTTATTAAAGAGTCAGTTGTGAACGCAGCACTGTAGATGCACTCTAATTTTAAAGTCAGCAGCGAAAGTGTTAAAGTTCATAATTATTTTTAATATTACTTTCTTTGGTAATAATGAAATATTTCTATCATGAAACGCGAGGCAATATATCGTTCTAAACTATTCTAAAATATTAATGTTTTGACGGAAATACTGATAACCTATTTTCCACTTGGTGCTTACGGCCAAGAAGAATTTTCTTTTTTGTTTACGGGAAAAGCGTGCCAATGTATTTCTAGATACACAAAAAATATCTAAGGAACATAAAAATTTTTCGTTGTATAAACATCAACTGTAAGTGGATTTTAAAAAGTGAAATAAAAATTTTTTTTTAGTATAATATGGTTTCACGTGACGGTAAATGGAATAACACCAGTTTCTAAGACACAGTAAATATATTGATACTGATCCAAAGTTCCTTCCACAAAAACCCTTCGATAGTAACTTGTAGACCATCATATGGACGAACGCCTTGTATATATCTGACCATATCCTCTCCAGACTCTCAATCTATTTGAATTCTATTAGAAAACTTCATCTGTGAATTACACAGAGCTCGCTTTATGAAAGCCCTAATGCAAATGTCATATGTTGTGCCTTAATATTAGTCCACAATTTCAACAAAGTAACATGGGAACCCTCAATATATATCTGGTGTGCAGACCAGCATCATGTAGTATCCTCAAAGTTTGACCACCCACACATTAATCTCGTTAGACATTTGCTAATGCCTCGCAGAGCTTACATATTGTTCTTGTCGGAGCGTATTTGCACGTTAGCGACCTCCATATTTTTCAGTGATGTCGCCGAATTATTGATATCGGTGCCAAAATCATGAAATCACGCTCAGCGAAACGTCAAAACGACGTCCAACAACAACTTGCAAAAGACTCCCACAATCCTAATCGCAATACTTAGGTACCATTTGCACACGTGCTAAATGCCAAAGCTCCCTAATAACTGTTGTCCTTTCTTCTTCTTGTTTATTGCTCTTAAAAGTCACATTAGCACGTGGCTTTTTCCGTCTCAAAACACTGAAACAAAGAGAGAAACGGATACGGTCCCCAGCAAAACTACTTTGGCAACATTGTTTATGTAATATAAATACATCTTCTAGAATATTGCATAGGTCCGATTCTATTAGAAAGTATTTTTTTGTCACACATACGAATGGATGGGGAAACGTGAAATATAAAATATTTTTTTTATCAAATCACGAGATTTACCGGAAAAATCAACCTGTTATGCATTTACTTTACCGAAAAAAATCATAGCAAGTTTTAAAATTCGCGTATATATTGAATTTTTTAGACAAATAATTAAGCATAGGGCATTAAAAATACACGGTAAAATATTTTTTTACTTTTTTTTATAATTTTCGGTATAAAAACTTTATTCACACACTCCATGATTACTTAAGTTGTTTACAATTTCTGCAAACCGTACTGTATAGTATTAACTCAGCTTCTACCAATAACGTGTTCTAGGCCGCTGTGAAAGTCAGGCCAGAAAGCATAACCTGCAAAAATACATCCGTACTATTGCCAGATTATAGATTTTTATATATCTAGAGCATAGACGCATAGACGGTATTGTCTAATTTTTTCCAGTATTTAAAATGTAATTTTACTGCTAAGCGGTTGAAATTAAAAAAAGTTGCATTAAAACATTAAACTTAAAAAAAAACTGCACTGTTTTGATAGTTTTTTTTTCATTTTATCCGGTATTTAAAAGTATTTTAAAACTGCATCTCTCAGTTTTTGATCATCTCATTATCTCAATCCGTTTTCGAAATATTTGCAATTAACAATTTCATGCGGTATTGTTTGGCTCTAACAGTCTTGTTTTAGTACAACTTTAAAGTGTATTAGGGGTTATCTTTAAATTTTAAGCACTTAATCTAGAAATTTACTTTTGTCTTTGTAAAAAGTGCAACCAACTAATTCATACTAATTGCATACTTTGTTTTATAGAGAAGAAGTTTACGAATCAAATGGTATGTATTTACAAGTTTACAAGTTTTTTGTTAAAAAAGTGGAATATTAGTCATGTTTCTAAGACGTTTTCGATGTGTGTATTTTGTACTTCTTACCATTAAGTACTAACACATCGTCTTACAATCGATACCTACCATATGGTTCAGAGTTACCATATTCTCCTTACTACGTGCTGGTCTATTACGTAATTTCCGTACGCATTGATACAAATTTCATTTCAACAAATTTAGGGAAGTGTATGTTTCTGAAAATAATTTAATTCAAACTGTTGAAGCCGTCACTTAAAGTATTTCTAAATTTGTTTAAAAATATTTGCTACGATAATAGTAGCATGTCAAAATGTGACGAGAAGACTGGAAAGCTGATTTCTACCAGGAAACTAAAATTAGAGATAGTGACAGTAGTAATCCAACCTTTGGATAAGCGAGTTGAAAAGTTGAATTAATTGTTTCAACTCTTACTTTGTGGAAACTATTCATAATATGAAAAGATAAATTACACTTATCTGAATTTCCCAAATTTAGGCTTTACAATTTTTATATTTTATCTATTTTTATATCCTTAATTCCAAAATAGAGATATTTTTCATTCTTTTGTTGTTTTTTGTTCTACTTTATCCACAAATCCAAGTACAACAAAACTCAAAAATAAAGCTTCCATTTTAAATTTGCAACAAAAAATTTTAACAAAATGTTTTTCTAACATTATTAGTTTATTCATTTTTCACTTTTAATATTTACTGGAAAATTTATACTTGGCAGCACCTCACAGTTTTAATAAAAATATGTGTTGTGTAATCAAGGAACATCTACCTTCAATAATTTAGAGAAAAATGGCGTTTTATTCAAGTCAAGGGTATTACGACATGTTAATTAATCTAATCCGCGATGTTTTGTATCAGTGTCCCAAATAGTATTGCAAATTGTAGTGTAAAACGTAGTAGTAGAAGTCGTTCGGATCCTGTAATAATTGCAGAGAATACATTCTTCACACTTTTACAACCCCTGTAATCGACCCTTCTAAATATTTACGTAAACTAAACAAAAAACTTAAATTTCGAACGTTTAAAAAACCATTGTTTTTTCTTGACTGAGTTATCAGTGTTGCCGGCTTTAGTTGCTTTTCAGTAAATAATATTTTGATAGATTTAAAATACTAATATTTATTTCTTTGAAAACAGCTATCTATAGAAAAAAATATACGGCATTTTTATTCTACATATGATTTTATACCTCATCCATACATATGTGCATTATTTTCGAGGACGCCCTGTTAATTGATCCTTAGTTTTGGCCTTGTGAGTACTAAATTACTCCTTGTGTATAGAATTTTATAAAATATTTCAGCAACGGCTCAATAATAATTGTTTTTATAAGTTATTTACGTTTCTTGGTTATTGCAGAATATGCCTAAAAGCAAATACCACCTGTTTGAATGCATGAGTTTATTGAACGTTCGGTCAGATTGCGAAATTATTACTTTCAAATATTCATCAGTTAATATGAATGGTAAAGAACGTGATAATTATTAAAGGATTATATAATGATCTTGAGATACGGCGGCTAATGTGATATATCAATTTATACCAAAAATGTGCCTTCAATTATATATATATATATAAAAGTTGCCGAAAGCTATGAGAAAGTTTAGCGGTTAAGGAGATATTTTCTGTTATTAGCAATAATTGGGAAGGTATTGCATTGTCATTCAAAAGGTTACTAGTAATCTTAACTATATTCATTTTTAATTTTAAATAAAATAAAATGAGACATTGAAAGCGAATCAAAAATAGAATCTTATGTTTTAAAATAAAGTTACAGGTTATTTTATTTAAACTGATCGAAAAATGAATACGCTGTTTAAAAATTATCTTAATTTCCTTATTTATCAGAATAAAGGACGTAAATAAGGGGGGGGGGGGGTAAAAATTCTACATGAACAGAGCTGATCACGTTTTTCTTTGACACACCTACATTACACGTCATAATCTGAATAAAAACATTTCACAATCGATATGAATGTTTTTATGAAGATGAAACGTTTATTCCCCAGATAATTGTCAATTTTCTTTCAAGGACTGACAAATTACCTAAACGGAATGGAACAATTACCTACATTCTTCTACACCTTTAAACATTGTAATGGAAAGAGGGATATAGTTCGTGACAGGCCGTACCTACGATGTTTGTCATGTTGTGCTAGATTAATTAATCTGCAAGTCTTATCATATTTAAATATGTAAAATTATTTTTTAAATAGTTTAAATAGTAAATAAATTTAGTAACTCAGGATTTTATTCGATTATCGGAATGGATATACAAATAAAACTTTTAGTTCAAATTTTCTAGTATGTTTCATATTTAAATTTTATACTCTGCCTTAATTTTACTCTTCATTTAGTTTTAATTTATTTTTTGGTCTACATATAAATTTCAAGAAAATGGGAAATTATACTCAATTTACCCTTATTTATGAGTTTTTGGGAAATTTTTTATATTAAATGTCTCTCTTTTTCTTCAAATTTGGAATCGATTATTCAGGAAGATTTATTTTTTATTTTTAACTAATAGTATCTACCAGACGCATTGTGTAACTTCCTGAAAAAAATTACTTTAAAGCCACAATTTACTGTTAAGCTGTAAACCATTGATAATACTAATTTCAGAGATTTCTTTTCAAAGATATCTATCATAAAAATTAATTAGACAGGTCGCGGTAAAATCTTTGCGATTTAGTTTTTTATTTTGGTTCTCCATCAATAATTTTTACACAAAAGAACTATTTCTCAAGTGAAAGTATCTAGTGGTCAGTAAAGCTGAAAATTTTGTTGGGAGTGTGAATCTTATTTAATATTTCTAATAAACAAGAAATTAAATGGGATTTTAATTATAAGTAAGGTTAATTTTCCGTGAAGCTATTCAATTCGGCATTAAAGTGAATTTGTTAAATATTCATTGCAGAAATATAAAAATATTTCGTTAAAATAAATAGAAGAAGTCAATGAAATATAAAAAGAAGAAGAACTGGGCGAAAATCAAGAATGTGTAAGATTATTAAAAAAAATTATATAAAAGTGTGTTTATTGTAGTAATTATGCATGCTTAATAAGTAGTATTTCTAGGTAAACAAAAGCAAAAAACAAGTATCATTAATGAAATATTTCGAGAAAAATTGGAGTAAGACCTTTATTGTTATAACTTTTATTCTATGAGACAAATTCTGTATTATTATTGTATATTCAATGTAAGCATTTATGAAATGGGTCTGATTTTCAATATTCTAAAATTATTATACGAGGATCTTTTTTACCCGCTTTCTTAATTTTTTATGATAATTTAACATAACAATGACATTGTGTAATAAATAGTGAGAACTATGTGAATTTAATAATAGCATTATTTCAAATTAAAATTTAGAACTAAATCCAAAATATTAAACTACTATTTTTAGAAAGGTCCTAATAAAAAGTTCTTTGTAGTTTTTTTTTACTTTAACAAAACCATATTGGTTTTCAAATGTAAAAAATACGTCGTCAGAAAATTGGTTAAAAAAAATATTGCCATATTTTTGAGAAAAAAAAACTTTTTCTTTGATTTTTTTAATTTAAAATGTCCACATCTTGACAATTTATTTACATATGTACAGATGTATTATTCTCGTGTTCATTTACTTCCATTACTGTTTTCTATTCTTATTCGTTAACATAGATTACACTTTGCCAAATTTTTAAAATTCATTGTGAAACTTTTTTGGAAAAATAGTTATTATGGGTGTGATAAATGAACTAAGGAAATATTATGTATATGGATAACTGTAACACCCTTTTTTATAATAATTATTAAAGACCTCTAAATCGTAAAGGTTTAATCAAAATTTAAGAATTTCAAAGTTATATCAATATAAGATGATAGTACTATAATACCTTATAAACTTATACGGAAAATGTAAAAGTTATCTACGAAATTGAATGAAAAATTGAATAATGTAAGAACGCTGTTAGAAATTACAATATTTTTTTTTACCTCTTTATTTGTTTAAATTTCCTTTTTTACTACTTTAATCTTGTTATTTTTGTTTATAATTTTAGTACTCAATAATATATTGCCTTAGGAAAGTATGCAAATTAAAAGTTTTATGCTTCTAAATATCTCTTGTTTGTTTCTTTCTTTTTCTGATTTTGATTTTTAATATTTAAATATTATTTGATTCAGTAATTACTTGCAGTTTTTTGTTGCAATGAGTAAGTTTTGTTTTGAATTGTTGTATTTCGCTTTAGATGTCATTCTTAACGGAAATCTGTAGATTCAAAGAGAGAATGGTAATTTGAAAATTAAATAATATTTCACAAAATTAATCAAAGTGTTGAAAATACTTGATTACAGTAGGAAGGAACACATTAAGAATTTGGCAGCATTTTAGTAAACAAAGGTAGTTAAAATAATGGTTTCAGGAACTAATGATGGAAGAGAAGAACAAGTAAAACTAATATAGATAAAACCAGATAAAACGCGAGATATAGAAATATTGAATATAGTAGTGATTATTAAACCCATGAAACCATAATCATTTTTATAAATTAACTTATAATAGATAGAGTTAGAAAAAAACTTTCTTAAAGTACCAAAGAGTGCTAGATAGACGAGGAATAGTAAGATATGGAAATTTGATAGATCGAAAAAGATGAAGATATTGGTTTTTTTTATTAATGGCTTAGGCACCATTTAACCAATTAATATGTCTAAAACTAGTCATCGAATGTAATTTTAAATTGAAGGGATTCACCACCATTTATACCAGGTCCATGCTCACGCCAGAATTCGAACCTGAGCACCCCGGAATCCTTTAAAACTAAATTCAATGATAATTCCTACTCAATTGAGAATGATATGAATTATATCAACTAGAAATGAAAAATTTTGATGTTCATTAGATTTTTGGAAAAAACACTTATGTTCTACAATTACTTGAATACTTTAAATCTATTTTAGAGGAAAACAACATGATACTAATTGGCTAATCTTACTCTGAATGTGAAGTCGCCAGGCCTTTCGATGTGCGGTAACAAAAGAGATCAGGCCAGTCTGATAAACAAGTATACTTAACTGAACTGGTCATTTCTATTCCATTTGACTGACTGTGCAATTTACCCAAGAGTATACTACCCTCTTTGTCAACCGAATACTTTCTCATTCTAACTTCGCGCTTCTTACACATTTTTTGAAACTTTTGAAACGTTTGCCAAGTACTACAATGTTATATTTAAAATATTTATAAAACTTAAAAATGGAAAACGTAAATTTTCGGCCAAAAACACATTGATGTAAAAAACTATGAGTACATGTTACAAAATTATTCCGCATATTCAGAAAGAAAAAAAGAAATATTTCATGAAAACACAGAATCTGAGCTTTCGTTATATACCTACGTACATCAGATAATAGAGAATATACTTAATATTGAAACAAATTACAATGAAATACTTATCTACTTATAGATTAGAAAAAACTGAAAGTAACGACTACTTTCATAAAATAATTAACAGGCATTTAATCACTACAAACTAAAATAAAACTAATCAATGGCTTCAAAATACGAATAATGATCAAGAAAGTATCGTAACTAATTCTTACAACATGTGGTTCACAGAAATGTAAATATTGATACTACTTACAATTATGTTTCCGCCTAACACGAAGATTAAATGAAAGTAGGTAAACTTCATTTTCCAAATTTGTATTGAATTGTTTTATAAGCGCATTTGAGGCCATTTAAAAAATAGGAGAAGAAATATATTTACAGAAATATCCCACAGAAAGCTTTTTTGGTAAAATTCTTTCGGTAGTTTTCCATTGAATCTCTGATGTGGCAAAATGTTTGGATTATATATTCTTGGAGTAAAAAACAACCATCAACATTTTAAGCACTTGAATTTACACATCATGAAAATTTCACTTATCGTCTTTGCATATGTTTAAAAGCCTTTAATGGTTTTCTGCCAACGCGTGTTTAAGTTGTGTTTTAAACTTTAAAAATGGAGTAAGAAAAACCAAACCACACAAATACGTGTAGGCTAATAAAACGATTATCATTTATTTTTATGCATTTAGCATGAGACAAAGTTGAAAAGATATTAATTACTATTTAATGATTATTTATCTCTATAGATTTATATATGTGGTAAGTTCCTTTCTGTAAAACAAATAGAAAAATCGCTCTATGTTATAATGCAATTATTTTCTAAATTTGATATATATATATATATATATATATATATATATATATAAACAATCTCAAACACTGTAAGTAAAATGATTACAAATTGATATATTTTTGTAATATTTAATATCTTGTAGAATCACTGACGAAGGAATAAAGTTTTTCTGAAAGCTCTTAAATTAAGTGAAAAGAGTTTCTGAATTTTCACCCATTAAAAACTTAACTGCATCCCCAAGATTTTAAAAATTTCGTTGTTTAACTAGTCGGCCGAGATTTCTTTGGTTTTTTTCTTATATATATATGTATATACATATATATGTATAATTATTAATAAACCACACGAAATATAAGTTTAATTAACCTCACGCTTATTATGAAATTGATAATTTTATATAAAGTAGAAAATAAAGTAGATGATTGTTATTATTAAACCAAAACAGTAATTTAAAATCGAAAGTCAATACATCATAATAAGGAAAAATAAGAATTTACTAAACTAAGGTTCAAAAAACTTAGATGTAACAATCATTTTTATTTTTGAGATTAAAAAAAAATATTGGTAATGAGTTGAAAAGCGTATAAAAAATATGGTGCACCAAGTTTTTAGCTTAACCTCAAAGCACATAATTTTATTGGATCCGTTTATCACATCTGGCATGGAAAATGATAGCTCATTTGCATATTATAAACTTAGGCGTACTCTCTGAATACTTTCGGTATTATTTTATTAGTTCTTGTTCACTTTTATTATCTAGAAATGCGTCATAAATAAATTGTAGTTCGTTCACTCGATTAGAGCATATTCCGAACTGTTATAGTGACGGAAAAATGCAAAGCATTAAAAAAATTTCTGAGAACCGAGTACAATTTCAATGTCAAGGTAGAAAATAGAAACGTTCATTCACAGCTCCCGTTATAATCGATTATACGAGGAATTCTTCAAGGAACGTTAGGCTGTTATTACACGTGATTACTTCACACGTGTAGAATATAAAGAAAATCTACAGGAATAGTAAGAAATGAAGTTAAAAATTGCATTTTGAAACTTTTGTGTCATTCATTATCTGGAAAAATATGGGCACAGACTTACTTGCAAGTTTATAAGGGTGTAATACTTTATGACTATTTATTTTAAGCGCTTAGAACTTATAATGTATTACTGAAATAAATGTAGGTTTCGAATATAGGCTGTATATTTCCGTCAATAATATTCAAGATGAAAACGATTACCAACCTTTGTTGAACCAAAAAATTCAGATGGTATTGGTGTATATTTAGCATAGACAAGAAAGAGCAGCTCAGAGTAATAACAGATTGGAAACCACAGAAGAGCTAATAGGCTGACCAAGCAGAGATGGATATGGAACCTTAGATATTCAAGGGTGAAGAAAGCAAATAGGCGATAGAAAGAAATAGAGGGACAGTATTTAAAGAGAAAACATTAGTGCTGTTATAAATAAAATGAGAAAAATAGGGACCGATGTCCCTATAAAATATGTATATCTAGAACAGTTCGGCTACTAGACAACTAATATGTTAAATAAATTAAGAGAGTTTGTAATACTATTGAAAATAAGTACTAGACTAGTCGAAAGAGAACTTATAGTGAGGTATAAGCAAATTTTCAGAAATAACAACGATGCCAGCTAATATATTATATATACTAGGAAAGAAGGTAGAAAAAGCTGAAAACATTACTTAACTTTCCTTAACCTAAAATAAAAATAAAATTTTAGAAAGTAAAATTTTTTAACAGATTAAGAGATAGCATAAATGGAAGTAGAATTTTGAAATGAATGCAGGGATAAAATAAGATTTTTAATATAAATGGATAAAATATAAATGAAACAACAAAGTTTTTTTAGAAAAAAAGGAATTGGGGATGGTATACTCCAATATTATTTCATGAAAATGAAACATTGTTTATAGAAAATAGAGTTGAATAAAATGAATATGTTCAGAGAATATAAAAAAAAGAACTAAAACTGACAAAATAAAGAACCAATAAATTTAGAATCCATAATAAAGAAGGTAATTAAAAAGAATCACTTGAATAGTTTGTTTAGAAGCACCATGCAAGCGAAAAAAGCTGGAAAATAAAAGAAAATAAATACCAAGAAAAGCGCGGTTGTGTCATCTAGCGTCAAAAAGGAAAATCTGTGGATTAAAAGAAATGAAAAATATGTATACATCTGACACCCCATAGAGCGAATAAGATAAAATATTTTAAACGGATTTTTAATCTTTATCACATTGTACTTACTTTATTATCGATAACTAGATATATATAAAAATAAATATTGACATTAATAAAATAATAAATAAACAAAAACATATTAGAAATAACCATCTAAGTTTTAAGAATTTTATTTCACAGGTAATTATTGTTAATCTTTCTTCTCGGCTTCTACTTTTGCCTTTTTCGGCTCGTACCCTAAAATTTTTGACATTAAAAAAGACATTAATTTCTGTTAAAAAAGATTATTTAATATTATTTACTACAAAAAAAGAATTTAAACTGAACTAAAAAAGAATAATGAAGAGATTGAAACGGCTTTACCTGGTAAACCACAACACATAAGTTTATGTTTTATTTCATCAATATCCATTTCTTTAGTACTTGCTAAGGTGTTTAGGAAATAAAGAAATTCAGAATATTCAATACTTCCAGCCTGGAACTTGATATAAATTAAACCAGTATCAGTTCTTGTTAAATTCCTCCCAAAAAGCTTCGACTGTTCGAACCAGAAATCTATTTGTTTTAAAGTAATTGTCTTTCCGACCTTTTCAGTCTTTTTCTTATCCTCTGGTTTAGTATCTAAGGTTTCCCTTCCTGTTTTTATTGTATATTTTGCAAAATTTTGAAATTGTATGTCAAGATTGATAGGTGGTTGTGTCATTACTAAAATCAAACAACAAGAGAGAGGTTATTTTAAACCCCTCCCTCTATTTACATAAAAAAAAATTAAAGGTAGTTGCCAACTGTAAATAAATATTTGACTCTAAAATTAATATATCAAAAGTTAGTTACCAATGATTTGTTTTCAATTCATTGGTCAGTTGACATTATATAACCAATCAATTGTACGGATTCGTTTATCTTCTGGTTTGTCTTCCCGTCTTCCTCATTTTTTCTTCACAATAAAAAACGAAAAGACAAAATGCAAAATGTCATTATAAGATAATCCAGCATATTCAATAGGTAAAAGAAAAATAAAGGCAAACAATTACGTTCGTTAACACAGTTATTATGAATAAAAGAAAAGGAAAGAGAGGTTATGAGACAAAGTGTTCGACAGAGAAGAATTCGATAGAGTAGAAGAGTAATGGAAAAAAGAGTAGTTAACACAGTTATTAGGCATAATAAAAGGGAACACAGGTTAAAAGACAAAGTGTTCGAGAGAGAAGATTTCGATAGAGTAGTAGAGTAATGGAAAAAAGAGTAGTTTACACAGTTATTAAGAATAAAAAAAATGGAAGAGTTTAAAAGACAATGTTTTCGAGAGAGAGAAGAATTCGATAGAGTAGTAGAGTAATGGAAAAAAGTATAATTAACATAGTTATTGAGATTAATAGAAAAGGAACAGAGTTTAAAAGATAAAGTGTTCAGAACAGAAGAATTTGATAGAGTAGTAGAATAATGGAAAAAAGAGTAGTTAACACAGTTATTGATATTAAAAGAAAATGGAACAGAGTTTAAAGTGTTCGGGACAGAAGAATTCGATAGAGTAGTAGAGTAATGGAAAAAAGAGTAGTTAACACAGTTATTAGGCATAATAAAAGGGAACACAGGTTAAAAGACAGTGTTCGAGAGAGAAGAATTCGATAGAGTAGTAGAGTAATGGAAAAAAGAGTAGTTAACACAGCTAATAAGAATAAAAGAATATGGAACAGAGTTTAAAAGACAAAGTGTTCGACAGAGAAGAATTCGATAGAGTAGAAGAGTAATGGAAAAAAGAGTAGTTAACACAGTTATTAGGAATAACAGAAAAGGGAACATAGTTTAAAAGACAAAGTGTTCGAGAGAGAAGAATTCGATAGAGTAGTAGAGTAATGGAAAAAAGAGTAGTTTACAGAGTTATTAAGAATAAAAAAAATGGAAGAGTTTAAAAGACAATGTTTTCGAGAGAAAGAAGAATTCGATAGAGTAGTAGAGTAATGGAAAAAAGTGTAATTAACACAGTTATTGAGATTAAAAGAAAATGGAACACAGTTTAAAGTGTTCGGGACAGAAGAATTCGATAGAGTAGTAGAGTAATTGAAAAAAGAGTAGTTAACACAGTTATTAAGCATAATAAAAGAGAACACAGGTTAAAAGACAAAGTGTTCGAGAGAGAAGAATTCCATTGAGTAGTAGAGTAATGGAAAAAAGAGTAGTTAACACAGCTAATTAGAATAAAAGAATATGGAACAGAGTTTAAAAGACAAAGTGTTCGAGAGAGAAGAATTCGATAGCGTAGTAGAATAATGGAAGAAAGTGTAGTTAACACAGCTAATAAGAATAAAAGAATATGGAACAGAGTTTAAAAGAGAAAGTGTTCGAGACAGAATAATTCGATAGAGTAGTAGAGTAATGGAAAAAAGAGTAGTTAACATAGTTATTGAGAATAAAAGAAAATGGAACAGAATTTAAAAGACAAAGTGTTCGAGATAGAAGAATTCGATAGAGTAGTAGAATAATGGAAAAAAGTGTATTTAACACAGCTAATAAGAATAAAAGAATATGGAACAAAGTTTAAAAGAGAAAGTGTTCGAGACGAAGAATTCGATAGAGTAATAGCGTAATGGAAAAAAAGAGTAGTTAACATAGTTATTAGGCATAAAAAAATGGAACACAGGTTAAAAGACAAAGTGTTCGAGAGAGAAGATTTCGATAGAGTAGTAGAGTAATGGAAAAAAGAGTAGTTTACACAGTTATTAAGAATAAAAGAATATGGAACAAAGTTTAAAAGAGAAAGTGTTCGAGACGAAGAATTCGATAGAGTAATAGCGTAATGGAAAAAAAGAGTAGTTAACATAGTTATTAGGCATAAAAAAATGGAACACAGGTTAAAAGACAAAGTGTTCGAGAGAAAAGACTTCGATAGAGTAGTAGAGTAATGGAAAATAGAGTACTTAACACAGTTAATAAGAATAAAAGAAAATGGAACAGAGTTTAAAAGACAAAGTGTTCTAGAGAGAAAAATTTGATAGAGTATTAGAGTACTGGAAAAAAGAGTAGTTAACACAGTTATTGAGAATAAAAGAAAAAGGAACAGTCCTTCTGCACTTTTAATTTCTACTTTTTGTATTACACATTTATACATATTTTTGTGTCTTCAAGATTAACTAGACACTGACTTCTGTTCAATTTGCTGTGAATATTGAACCTAATGAATGTATTTTCCAATTAAATCAAATTTTTTATTAAAAATTGGGTTATGCCGACCATCAGAGACCTTAATACGATTAGAGAGAGTGTGTCTCGTGAAAGCCAGCGAGACGTTCTTGCAGACCTACCTTCTGATCGGGTGTTCACCAAGTCAAGTGGGACAGCGCAAAGCAACGGACAGTTGCCAGTCAACCTTCAACGGTTCTCTTCTTTGCCGTTAAGACGCGATTCTTCGGTTTGGTGTCTGAAGATCGAAAGAGAACGACGACGTTGGATTTTTCTGGTGATTCCCGCTTAGCAGGATGCTATTCGGGATGGTTGGTTATCTGTAGCGTGATTTATTTAGTGAATGTGTGTTACGTTCGTATGATTTTTGGATTTTAATCTTCATAATATAACGTAAGTAGAAGTAGTTTAAAATGATTAGATGAAACTGTTACAGCGGTAAATGGAATATTTTGGTTAGATAATTGTTATTAAGAATAGAATGTGTTAAAACCTAAATCAGGCTCTGTTAATTACACATCTTCTCAATTTTAATGGATGTTCTGTCTTACTGTTAGAGCTTCTTTTTAAAGAAAATGTAATTGTAAGATTGTGTGTAGTAAAAGATAGAAACATAAAATTTATTATTAAAAAGAAACTATTTTATAGATCTAAAAAATCTTTGATAAGTACTGTTGATCATTGCCTATTGCTGAAACTTTCAATAAACTTATAAGAATATTTAGAAATATAAAAAAAATACTCCATAAAAGATAATAATTGGAATGATTTGAAATAAATATCGATATACGAGTTTTGCACTAAGATTTTACATAAAAATGTATAGTAAATTTTACATGGATTACAGGATACACTACAAATATAATAACATTATTAGAGTAACCTGATATTTAAAATAAAATAAAAATAATTGTAAGCAAAAGTAATTTATTTATAAATTAACCGATAATAAAGAAAAACTACCATCTAGCTGCAACCCATGAAAAAATATGAGTAGCATTTAAACTATTACATAGAGTTCAAAAGTCCAAATAACATAAATACATAATAGGTAGAAGAGTAACAACTAAAGGATTGGGTTTTAAATAAAACACCATAATAAAAGATGCTTCTATGAGAATCCTACAATATGTATAAATTAAATAGATTTATATTTCCTGAGATATTAAGAGTTACTGCAAAAGTCAACAAAAATTAGAAATTAATGCAAATAGCTCGTTTTTATGTATAAATATATAAATAAATTAAATAATCACAATGTCTAGAACGTTTTATGTTTACTTCACAGAGTGTTCTTCTCATGTCTGGTATTTTTATCATTTTTAACACGTTGAAGGACAATATAGAATACATACCGAAATTGACAATTTTTGATGTTTGCCATTTTCTTTTTTTTTGACGTATGAATACATGTAGCAGAACCAAGGCGCATATCTGCGTCAGGCAATTATAAATAAATTTTAAGGTAGAAATAGAGCAAATCACAAAAACTGAATATTTTATTTAAAAAAGAAAGAACTAAAACGGAACATTTTATTTAAAAAAGAAAAGTACGAAAACATCTTAGTCATCTGACACATGCCAGGCCTCGAAACCAGTAGGGTGCAAGGGTGATTCCTCTGGACATACTCTGTACTTCATAAAAGCAGATTTCTTGCCAGATTTTGGACCAGGAACACGAGGAATTTTCTCAGGCTAATGCCCGACGTTGGTTTCAGGTACGGGATTATCATCTTCAAGAGGGTTATACACGTTAGTGCGATGTCGTCCGCTATAATTTTTATTTCTCATTAGAAAATCCGCAGCTTGTAGATTACATTGGACTTTTATCAATGATTTTATAAGAGTATCTCTAAATTTAATCATCATTGCTTTGAATTACCTTTACAAAATTTACAATAAAGGTAAAATGTATTCCAGACTGTGACGTCAAGCATATGAAAAATAACTTTCTTTACCAGCGTATGGTCTTACGAGGAGTAGAATACGTACATACCATTTAATCACAACGGTCTATCCCACTCATGTATTGATTATAGGTAGTTACTTCTTCAGGTTTTTGTTGTTCTTTTCTAAATCTGTTTTTTACCGAAATCATGCGTGGGTGGTTTCGGGTAGTTATTACTAGCACATTTCTCTTATCTTTCCATTTTTACACATACACTTGCTTTTTACGAATCCAGAAATGATCTACTCATTTTAAGGTCTTCTAACTAATTCCTTGGGATTTGTTTTTTTGTCGCTTCTAAGGGTTCCATTAGTCTGCGTCTTCAACTCTAAAAGCTTTTGTGACAACTGAACATTATTATAGTAATTATCCATATATAACTCATGGCCCTTCATTAAATATGGTTTCATTAAGCTTAAGACTACAGCACCCGTTTTAATCTAGTTATAATTATTATCATCAGCTACAGCACCACTGTACATTTCCATGTTCAACATATAGACGTCGAAGGTACATAATTCAACAAACTTGATTCCATACTTAGATTTCTTATTTTTGATATATACTCTAAAACCCAATCTGCCTCAATAGTGTAATTAATCTATGGACAGTTGCTTGCTTGGTCCATAAGCGGCGGGAAACTGGAGAATCAGGGAATCTATTAGAGTTTGCACCTTTTCTCTGTTTTTTGCGTTAAGAGCAGAACAATCAAGTACTCTTAGTATCTGTTCAAATCGTCTACCAGACTTAACATAACTGTACACTGGAAGGTAGTAAAGGAAATCTACATAAGAAAATAACGACGCATATTCTTCGTAGAAACACTGATACAAACACAAACCAAAAAAATTTTCGTCAACTGTCACAGGGAGAAAAGATGTTTGTCTGCTGTCTCTTCTCTTAGGTCTTACGTTATATATGTTTATCGTACTGGAATGTTGGTGCATTATTACACCAGGATAAGCAATTTTCAACCAATTTATGCATACGTACTAACGGTACTCGTATCTGTTGATATGTAAGCCTTTATTGTGAAGGCTACATTTATGCTAGGCTGCAAGGAGAAATATTGAATATGGTCGATTTCTTTTTACAGCTAAAATGTTGGGCTTTTTCTCCCTACTAATAATATCAACCGAGTTGTTTGTACGTAAAAATCAATGACTTCACTTTGTTTTATTCAAACTTTTAATATAATTTGATAGAAAAAATAAAGTATAAACCCTATTAACCAATAACCTTTTGAAGTGTATTCTTTCATAATAACTGTCCATCCGCCTTTAGGTATAGTGCATACATGCCTTATTCTTCTATAAATGTAGGTTTATTTTCTGTTTCTTTAAGTGATTTTTGTAATTTCTATTTTAAAGTTTTTGTACATTAAACAAAAATGATATTTTTTTTAGCGACTACATTTTTATGTAGCTATGAAGAGAGTAACAAATTATTACTGAATGAAAGACGGCACAAAACTATAATGTATACTCGCATAATCAAATTATGATTTACTGTTTAATTTTTTCCAATTTCAAAATTTATTTATTTAAATTTAAATATATATAAAAGTTGTTATTAAGATACTTTAATTTATTTATGGATATTAAAAAATTTATTTTTTGATGTAACCCTGTAAGAAATATAATTTGGAATCGACGATATAATTAATCATTTACGGTTTTTTATGACCTGTATACAACCGTTAAAATAGTCTATCAAATTTTCTTATCTATTTCCTCAATCTATTCAAAACAATGGAAAGAAACGTATTTTTTACTTCCTTACAACAAACATACTTTTAATTACAACTCACCTGAGAAAACATATCTATATGAATCAATTACGACATTTGAGTGTTACTGCTTTTACTCTCATGAATATTTGTTGTGCTTTACGATTTAGAATATTAATTTTAAACACCAAACTAGTTTTGAAATATCATAGTAAGAGGTTCCCACAACAGTTTATTTTTGAAAAATAATGGTTTGAGAAAATATTAAATTCATTTATTGGGAATTAAAAATTAAGTAAACTTTGTAAATACGTAACCATTCTTTTATACTGTTGATCTACATTATTATATTAATATAGAGGTTATAATATTTCCTTCTTTTTCTTACTTAACAATATGTAACACTTTCTGACATATTTGAATTCCTTATTTTATTTCTTTACTCTATTTTATTCATGACTGTCATTTTTTATGAATGAATGCTATCTATGGAATATAAAAAATACTAAGCTTGAAAAACAATAAATTCAGGTTTTATAGTAAATGTTATTAAAAAATTTTTTGTTTAATTTATACTTTATAAGTAATGTATCAAAATCAGTTATTTAAAATAAAGTACCCTGAACTTTTGTCTTTTGTGGTACCCTGCACTTTTAAGAACAGGTTTCGCTGCACCATGTGTCTATCTTCCCTACTAAATTTAAAACTTTTGCTTCATCTAACCAACCTTTTGTGGTTTCCGATATTCCAATGTTAGTATACGACTAAAATAATAAGTTTGTAAGAAAGCCAACGTAGGGGTGAGAAATAAAAGAAAGTACCTACTATCTAATTATTTCTCTTCTTGTAACAACAAAAATGCATTCTTTTCTTCGGACGTCCTCTAGATAAAAGTGAAAAGACACATTATGTATAGAAAGTGCTGTTGTTAATCGATCTAATTAGCTATTTCGACTATGCTAATTCAAAAACAATGTAGGTAGGTGTAGCGTCATAGTGGGAATGTTTTACAGTCCATTAATTAATTTCTATGGCCATTACCAACTTTGCTCATATAAATTAAAGATTGCATACGTTTAGTATATCTAAAAATTATAATGAATGATTTTTTAAGATATATTGAAAAAGACAATGAAATTAATGGTAACACTCATCCTTATATATATATAGAAAGATTTTTTGTTGTATATTCGGTTTATTCCCATTTCGCCCCGTGCCAAATCGTCACGCGACGATAAAACATATTTCAAGATGTCCCATCTCGCCACACTTAATTAGTAATTTAAAATAAACAACATTTTTAGTAGGTCAGTACATAAATATGTATACCGAGATGTTATGAATATGTACAGAAAACTTTGTTTAGAATCTTTATCATGTCATCAAGTAATAAAAAATATAAAATATTGAAACTTTTGTAAAGTAAATAGATTTTGATGAGACTTGATTCATTTATTTATATAAAATCTAATTTTTTATATTAAACAATATAACCGACCGTTATTTAATCATCTAAACAATCAGAATTTATTACTGCAATGCAGATTTGACTCTTCAAATGACTAGGAAACATTAGTTTTATGATTGTAAAAAGGCTCTCGTTTAAAACTGTCACTCTGTCATAATTCTATGAATTCTATAAATCTATGAAAATTTATTCAAATTTAGCATCAATTTGGAACTAATTCCAAAGGCATACAAATGCTACCTACGGGGGTAGCGCGACTAGTTGATACTATTTTATATAGGGATTAAAGTTAGTGTGACGAGATGACACTAAAGCAGGTAAAATTCCTTCACGTGACAAAATGGGAAGTGAGGAATAAGGAAAATACCATATATTTTATCATTTAATGCGAACGTAAAGTGTAATACCCCCTCCCCTCGTCACTACCTCTCTGGTACGACATAATATTTGGCTCGAACAGGTTGACTATTATTTCTTATTAAGCATATTTTGATTATAAAATTATCATTCCAAAAGAAAATAAATTCCAGTAAAGGGTTGCTACTCCTTTACAAATTTTAAATGGAAGTGAAGGTTAAGTGATAGCTTATTTCAAAGAATTTTTGATTCTTTATTCAACAGCACAATTGTTTATTTATTTTATTTGCTTTTAGTAGGCAAAGTCATCGACATTGGTGTCAGGAAAATCCGTGACTAATACATGAAAATCACACCTGAATTCCTTAAAAGCCTAACGTTTGGACAGGAAATACCTTCGGACTGTATAATATTCTTTCCTATTCGTGATCGTTTTTTATTACAATTTTTTGAACAAATTATTATTTCGTTTAAATTATAATATACCATGAATCAATAGACAAGCAATATTCCTAACAGCATTGTGTAAAGAAAAGTAGTAGGATAACCCTAATGGAAAACTTGTTTCTGACAGTCAATTTTTCATATTGATCTATTTTTGATTATTTAGACCAAAAATAAATTTGTATTTTAACATTTTATCAAACTGTGGTGGCAGATTCATTTCTTGTCGTGGTTATGCATATTCTTATTTTTCTTATTATTGGAAATAATTCTTCATCCATTAAATAAGCTAAAGATTTACGAGGATAGCTCAATAGAAACACGTTTAGAAGCTATGAAGTAGTGTTTATTCAACAAAATGTAATAGAAGTTTCCATTAACATTATAGCATGAGTCCCACGGTTGGACTAGTCTATGGCTTCCTTGTTGGTAAAATCCTTGCGGATAGTTGCGGAACCATTTGCGAACAGCAATCTCTAGCTCAGCGTCCTAAGTGGACTTTCAATGGTTATTTTAAAGAGCTAAATACATGAAAATTGCATGAGGACTCTAAACTGGACGATGTAATCAGACCTTGAATCGAGTTAATTGGGGTAGAGCAATCATGCAAACGAAAGATTGCATAGCGCTCAGAGGTAATGTTGACACCAGGTTATTTAAAATCCATAAACAGCACCCCTTGGTAACAAAAAAATATAGTCAATATTACTTTTTCTGCAAACGGTTGGAATAAAAAATTTTCTGTAGCTCTTGATGAATTTGTTTAATTCAATGACAGCGTTTAGAAAAAAGTAATAATTTTGATAGATACATCAGTACTTTTATACATAAACAATATAAACTAATGAATTCCGTTTCCATTGCGGCTAAATTATAGCTCGGTTGATCAAATTTCCATAAATAGGATTCTTGTGCTTTTCATTATAAAATAGTAAAGGTAAAGTAAGTACAAACAAATTTACACAATGAAAACTCGAAATCAACTCCAGCTTGAGAGCACATCTATTATTTATTATACTGCTTTGATGGGTTCACTTTTTTCACCGGAGATGCATCAATGCGATACGACGACAAAAACACCGACTAAAGCTGACTTAATACTCCAGCAGATACACAGCGGTACTCTGTGCCGCATATTTAATTATTAATATGTATAACTAATTTTTTTCATACACACCCTTGTCCATCTAGATATGTCGAATCGACTATCGTAGGAATGCTATTTGCAATAGTTGCATCTTCCTACTTGTTATATTAGTCTAATATTAGGTGTTGAAGTTATAGTTGTCAAGTTGAGGTATTCCGTGGATAACGGATAACTAATATACTAGTTACACTTTAGTTGAATATCTTCTGCAGAATGAAGTAACACTTCGCGGTACTTTGAAGAAAAACAAAAGAAATCCCTCCAGAATTTCTTCCAAATAAATTACTGTTGAAACTCTCTATTCGGATTTCAAGATGACATGTCTATGTACCTAAAAGAAATAAAGGTGTACTGTTGCTCTCTACCATGGACGATATAGAAGAAATTGATGAAGTTACATGAAAAACACTCATGATTTTAGAATACAACAGGACAAAAGTTGCGTCGATACTGTTGACCAAAAATGAGATACAAAGAATTACCAAAAGATACCCACTAACAATTTTATTCCTCATACTAGATTTAGCTGGAATAAATTTTGAAGTTATATTTAATAACAAGAAGCCACGAGAAGTACCAGTAAGGAGGCGAAAAGTCTTAACTGAATTAGGTTTCTCCCTTAAGGGATCACTTAAAAGACCAAGCGAAGATAATAACACTTCCAAAGGTATAACAGAATGTCTTCTTCAGTTTCATTATATTATACATTCTTAGAGACGGATCGTAAAATTTTGCAGTTTTGCATCCTTCAGGATATAATTCACAACTTCCATCCATTTTTTATAAAATATGTTTGATATTTCTTACATCTATTTTTCTATGTACGGTAAAAGTGCCACGCGTGTCGATTCGTTTACATTGATGAGGCCTGGCTGCCGGAGGGTTAATACATTTAAAATAAGTCTTTGTGACTTATATATTTAATCTATTTTGTTTCTTGCATTAATGTTTTCTTAATACAAAATTGAAGTTTTCTTATAAACCTAAATGCGTGTTGTTCTATTCTAATTATGTCAATTAAAATTTATTAAGTTCATACATCCTAGTGTTTTAGGATTTTTATATTCCATTATATTTTTTCCCTCTTTAGAATTGACAGCACGGCAGCGTTATAGCGTAAATTTCTTATATCCTGTCTTATTATGATTATAGTTGTATACTAAGCATCCAACCGTCAAAATAAATATACTTGCGAGATCGATACGTCATTAGAGGTTTTCTGTTTCTTATTGGTCAATTGATAACCAGTAAGAATTTGTAACAGTACTTAAATTTATTTTATGCATTTCCAAAATTGAGGTTATATTTATATTTTCTATGAGTATTGTACATACGTTTGCTACTAACACATTTTCATAAATCGTAATAGGTACACACTAAATTTTCAAATTAAAATATGACCTAAAACCTTTTATTTAAATTTAATATATTTTGTATTGCATATTTTTCTGCCTGAATAAAACAAACCATTTATATCAATGTTCCATTAGTCAAAACAAGGAAAAATACACGTACTTTATAGATATATTAATGATGCATGCCATATATAGAAAACAAATAAATTGGTGATTAAAAAATATGACGGTCTAGATGGTATGTACCATATAATGAATATAATGTTTAGTTTTTTCAGTGGAAAAATAAGTAAAACAAAACAAGTGAGACAGCATTTATGATTTTGCTTTAAAATTTATTCTAAAAAGTTATTGATTTAAGAACATCCAAATAGTTTTAAAATGTGAGTAATGGATTGAATGAATGAATTTTTCATAAGCTTCATCTAACCATCAACCATTTTGTATAAATCTTTTTTTTTCTGTATTTTAAATATGGCCAGCATTGATTCTCAGGAGATCAATCAACCGGCATAAGTCCTCTTCTTTATTTAAATATTGAAACCTTTTTTCCTCGTTGATGATTAATTCAAGAAGAGTGAAGTTTCATTCAAGAAGAATGACTCACTGAAGCCAAAAGAAATTTGTTAAATTCGTCAAGAATTCAATTTTACACTAAACATTAACCTACAACAGAGTAGGTCAAATCGTACTAAAATATATGGAATTCACCAACAAAGAGTATACTAGTGAAATTAAAAATATACGAATACTTTCATGTCAGGTGTAGAGTTATTCGAAAGTAATATCCGCACATACCGCCGATACACTTTAATTAAGAACGCTCATGTATTTTAAATATGGTTGAATGACCAGTTCAAAAATAAAAGTAATAATTAAAATTGGACTATATAATATGATGCAAATGCATTATTTCAACAAAGACACGTTAAGTTTAACTTTTGAAAGGCAATCACAAGATGGAATGTTTATTCCTACAGGTCAAACCAAAACTGTTTATTTAGTAAAATGCAACAAATTATAATAAAAACTGACGACCTTCAGCAGTGATTCAATGAGAAGAGTGGGCAAAAAATTATTCTCCGTTTTTGAGAACTTCAGGGATTAGTTGAGCCATCTCCGTTCTGATACGCTTCTTCTGGATCATTTGGTGGACTTTGACCTTGGTGACCATTCGGTCGATGTTTTGTTCCTATATACCTACATCGCAAAGCATTATTTAAGTAAGTTAATACATTCGACATAGCCACGGGGCCGCCCCGTCCCGTTATTAGGCCTACTAATCAATACTGTTTGAAATTAGCTCAGTAGTCAGTTGGGCCAACAAATATTGCTGAAGAAATTCTAGATATCCTGAACCAGTAAAGTCTTCCTTAAAAAATTATGGTCTTATTTTATAGTTGTTTGTAATTCTGGTCCAAACATTCATATTATGTGGATATTGTGTGCTATACTTCTCCATCCAAGGTGAATTTACGATTCCCCAGTTCGATACGTTTGGCGGTTTACGTAGTAATTATGCAGAGAACTATCTTCATTTGAAAATGTTCAATAATGATGTCGTAGAATTGGACTCTTTTACAAAGTCATTTTCTAAGAGCTTTTGGACTAGATGTACTTTGTATGGATGCCACTTTCCCTTTTTAAGCTCTTTAATAACAGTCTCTTGCTATAAATTATTATCTAGTTCGACGTTCTTTGAACTGTATGGGGTTTTTATTGAAACGGAAGTTTTTGGTTACGTGAATCCCTTACTTTATCTCCATAGCCAATGGTACTTAAAAAATTTAGAGTCGTTCGGTTTCTGTAGGCCTCATTACTAAATTATAGTCGTTTAAATATATTTATGAAAATAATAACAAGTAATTTAAAATCACAGTGTAGCACTTTTATCTTTTTTCTGAAACAGTAATCTACAGTATAGTGTATTGTTACCAGTTGCGGTCTTTAAAATATTTTAGTCCAATGAATTATATTTTCATTCTAGGATTACGCTTCCGAATTTTTGGGACGATATTTCTTAACGTTTTGACGTTTGTTTAAAATTAAAATGACGCGATCCTCCGGAAGCAGCAATCTTCAGATACATTCTGGTCATGAAAGACTACGAACTTCAATTTCGTTCTACTTAACTAAACACATAACATTTTAGTTGTATTTTAGAAATAAATATTCGAATATGTAGATATACCGTTAGATAGAACTTACAAATGGTGTCACATAACCATTTGTTTGTCGATTACGTCATTATGTCAAGACTAATGTAACGTCTCTTACATACACATTATGAGACGGCCTTTGAAAAAAATTAAAATAGATATAATAAATATAAAAGCAAAAGTATACTTATCTTGAATTTTCACAGTATTTCAGAGCTATTTTTTAATATCTTTCTCTAACCTTGTTTCGCTAAATCGCATTTTCAAACCTGGTTAGAGAAAGTTATTGAAAAAAATAGCTTTGAAATACTGTGGAAATTCAAGATAAGTATAATTTATTTTTTACATTTATTATTATTATATTTAGCTCTTTTTCAAAGTAATGAATGTACGAATACAGAGGAGCTCTAAGTACGGATACAGACCCGTTTAAAATCAATGGTGGAGGCGTCGTATACAATTTATATTTATTTATTTTTAAGCAATTAATTGGTCCACTCTTCGATAGTTTTTATATTTTAATTTTTGCTCGATAAATCCATATGAAAAACATGTTCTAACTGGAAACGTGTGGATAATATATTAGTTTATTAATGTAAACATTTCAAAAAGGACTATTTCAAATATAGAAAAAGAAACTACTAATCATAAAATAGACCATGAGGAAAGTGATTGTCTTTTATTTTAAGAATGCAATTTAACGATTTAAGATGCATCGACCATCGACGTTAAAGTACAAACAACTTTTACACTACGATATGCTTTCAGCATTTTAATGATCATAAAACGTTACATTTATTTTAAAATAATATAGAATGATCTCCTAAAAAATGACAAACATATGTTTCTCTTAGGATTATTTGTATTTACCACCTGTAGATGTACAATTTAGAACTAAAATCAAAAGTGATTAAAAAATATTGCCTTTACGACGAAAGTTTCTAATTGAAGCTATCTCCAACGATGAAAGCCTATGCATTATGACACAAAAACAATTGGTTCAAAAACTTTCCTTAACCGAATGTATAATAATGTATTAAAATATGATTTGTAGGAAACTAATTTATAATAAATTAACACGTATAATTTATGGAGAGTATTAAAAATAAATAGACGAAAGTCGGCAGCTGTTCCATCATTTTGGAAACGTGAGTTTATAATTTTAATAAAATTATTTACTTAATGATTCTAAAAGAAACGTCACTTTCTTTTAGAAATATATTTTAAATAACTTACACCATGCACGGATACGTTTGATAAATATGACCTTAAATCATTTTTTAAAAGGACTCTCATTTGCTTTTGTTCCAAGAAGAAACTTTTCACGGTTCTTAGAGGAAATCCACACTTTAACATCGGCTACCATGAAATCCAAACAGCCACAAAGAGCTTGTCCCATCCCTTTTTGGGATGAATTGTTCCACGCGACGATCGACTTTTGCGGTCTTTTTATTTAAATCGTAACATGGAGGAGATCTTGTTAAAATTACAGAAATAATTAAAAAATTAAGTGATATGCAAATAATCACAAAAATTGTTTATTGTTTCGATTAAATCTTACTCTTGGTTAACTAATAATGAAATAGTGGATAACATTGCAACGAACGATCTGGCTAATAATATTATCGTGTGAAAGTATAAAAATATACTAGAGACGGTGTGACTAATTTTACAAAAACCATTACAAAAGACAAATTGAAAACAGATTATGTTCCTTCTGTTTCTTTGTTTAAGCATTTGATAATATTTAAACTCACGTTATTCACTATTTGCAGACTTAAGACATCATCATTTTATGCCCTGCACAACTCCACAAAATAAATTTTAAAACAGATCAATTTTGTGAATGTAGAGAAATAGGAAAAATAAAAGATGTTATTTTAGGATGCCAGTTTATAAATGCAAAGATCGACATATTTGATAATGTAATGTACCAAGTTTCAGACATAAACTACATATATATAGTTCAACTATTAGAAATAGCAAATTCCAAATATTTCGAATTACTATAAAACTCATCTTATCCTTAAAAATAACGTTATAAGCAACATACTGTACAACCCTTACTTGTATTGAATGTTATTTTTAAAATTTCTTTGTGTCTTTTCTGTGTCTAAAACTTTTTATTTGTATTCCTCCTGTATATACAGGGTGACGCATTAGTGTGGCAAAGCTCGATTAGTTCGCTATTATTAAAGTTACGAAAAAAAGTATTTACAAGTCTTGAGATTCACATTTTAAAATTAGTCCCAAATATACAGTGTGTTCAGGAACGCAGGGCCTGACCAAAATTTTGGTTTTTTTAAATGGAATACCCCGTATATTTTTACATGTTTATAAACCCCTTGCCGAACTAATTTCAACGATGTATCACAGTTCATGTCTATTATGTTTAATAAAGAATCTACAGCCATCTGAAAATCACATACATGTCCTTGTTCTAACTTTTCAAGTTCTATTCTACGGCATTAAAAAAATATTTGGTACAAAGTGATTTTTCACCACTCGGTATAAAATATTTTTTAAAGACATAGCATAGAACTTGAAAAGTTAGGATATAGACATGTAGGCCGTTTTTATTGATTTTCAACGGTTTCGCTGCTACAGACATCTGAATGAAAAAAAAAATATTTTCATGTGGCTGTATATCGTTTATTAAACATAATAAACATCAAGTGTGATAAATTGTTGAAATCAGCTCGGCAAGAGTTTTATAAAAATGTAAATATTCCATTTAAATAAACTACTTATATACATATCTTTTTTTTGGGACAACCCGTATAAATGCAAACAAATTTTTGATCATGTCTTTTTTGAATTTACACAAAAAAGTACTCTTACAAAATTTTCGTCAATTGCACCGTTCTGGAGTTGTGGACCGCCGCGTCTACGGTGACTCACCCTGTATATAAAAACTAAAAAGATAATTGATATCGTTGATTTTTTTTATGTATCTCCAGGGATGATCAGAATATTTTGTATTTTATCATTTAATATTATTTGTTTCCTAAATATACAACGTTTCCTCCATTAACAATACTACTAGTATTAAAATGTATTTCCGTTTTATCACATTTGTCCAGAAATTTGTCAAATTTCTTTCTTGTATAAAGCATTGAAGGTGTAAAAGACTAGTTTTACATTAAATATATATTAAACACAAAGCTTGTGCCAGCCAAACTATTGAAAATCAATAAAAACGGTTTACATGTCCCTATCCTAACTTTTGAAGTTCTATGCTACGGCAAAAATATTTGATATGGGGTGATCAAAAATTTGAAATGCCGTCTGATTTCCAGGTAGAAATTACTGAATTTGACTGCATATTATAGAAAGTTTGATTATAAAATTATAAGCTAAAATTTTGAATTATTTATTAGTTTATGTCGAATTCTTTGGATATTTATATTAGCTATAACTTAGTCTATTTTTAAACGAATTGTCATTTGAATGAGATATCCGAAACTACATGCATGCATTTTTAATTGGTTTCAAACAATAATATCAGCATAATTAGCAGGTAGCAAAGTAATGATTAAAAGTTATTTTCTTTCTATGGCAGAAAATGAAAATTTTTAAAAGGGTTCCTTGGCCTTGATATATTTAACTAGAATTTAATAGTAGAAAAAATTAGTTATTAAAAATCTACGCTAATATAGGAAGATATTATAAAAACAGTACATGTGTATAAATGGTATAATTTAAAAACTATTCATAAGTATCCGGCGGTTTATATTAGCGCAATATTTAATAGTCAAATTTGACGTTTTGTTTACTTTTTTTTTAAAAACAATATTCTATTCTTTTAGGTGATAAGAATGAGTACCGACAAGTTATTATAAATAAAGGGTGTTAAAAAAAAATCGAATAGTTGAACAGGGTCTTTTGATTTGTCAAACGGAAAAATATCCGTTATAGGGTAACAATTTTTCAGTTTTGACAATATACAGCAGTAAAGATATAAATCGATTACTACGAAATGTTTTTATAACTTTTCATAACTTCTGCACTTTCATTTAATTTTTCTAAAAGTGTAAACTTGATTTGCAGTTCTTTTTTTTTAGAAGTATAATCATCCAAATTTAGAGAGTTATTTTTCTTCTGGGTAGTTGTCTCTTTAGTAACTTTACAAATTTTCCAGAGGGACTCAATTACTGTTGTTATTTTGTGACCTGTAGTGATGATATCCCATACTGCATATTATAGATACTCTGAAATTATTTGTATTTAATTAATGGATTTTTAATTATTTGATCGATTGCTAGATTGATTTTTTGTTTAATACTACGTACATTTAAAATCGGAGTTCCTACCCCAGCGTACTTCTTTCTATCTTTAAAATGTTTAGCTATATTATTAACAATAAATATGGCTATAAAGTCAGGTATTTTTTTTGGATATGTCGGTCAATAAGTTGGTTTCCATATTGTCAGGTAATTATATCAAATTTTTCTTACTGCCTCTAAAAGCTTTATAGAATTCATATAATAGTTATCATTGTTAATTCTTAGAGCGATTTATTTGAACCCTTTACGCTCCTATAGAATGTTTTCGTTGAATAAATGTTACAGTCATTTATCATTATGAAAAGTTTATTAAATGGAATAAGTCTATGCATATATACATATTAGGCCCAAACGCCACATTTTTTCTGCTTAGAAGAGTGATCTAACCTAACCTTCTGGTAGATTATAAATCTGCAACTAATTGCTCAGACAAGCTTAAGTTATTTCTGTAAAACTATATTTGGAAGGAAGAGAATACATGTCAGCTTAACATACTAACAAGGGTCCTAACCGGTCCTAATAAATAAAGAAAAAAGTAGATTAGGTTCTATTTTAGTAAGAAAAAAACCCTCGATACAGATTCTTTAAGAATGTAGTACCATACAGAACACAAACCACTATAGTATACCAGATCGAAGAGGGAGACATTATAGCTCTTCAATGAAATAGGGAAAATAGCTACATTTAGGACGAGAAAGGAAAGAAGTAAATCTCTCGGATAAAGAGGCTAATTTACCCAATCATCAAATTCTACTTTTAAGTGAGTAATTCCAGAAAAAATAAGAAAAATAACATTTTATGTTGACCTGGAAAATATGATCCTATTCTTTTTCATTTAAAATAATTAGCTGGAAGTGATTAATTGAAAAATACCGTCCTTTTTTATATTGTAAATAATTTCACCCATATTCAACTATTTTTCGGCATTTGCCAAATTATTAATTTCTTGAATAGACGTATTATGTCCACCCTGCTATATCTTCTTACTAATGATTCTTACGAATTAAATTACCAAATCCATAGTCGGTCAAATCATAATAGGACGATGATGTAACTTGTACATAATAGAATGATACCCCTAGAATGATTTCAACACAACCTTTTTTTCTTCTTCGATAGTTTTAATTTTGGGGTTCTCTTGATACTGGAGTGATCGTTGCTTTCGCACAATAATACAACAACAAAAATGCATAATTTATATGTTATATTTTAATTTAGATTAAATTAACCATTCTAACAGGATGTTAATTGTTTTTAAAGTATTTTTTTCAGTTATTAGATATCGATCTACCGCTACAGTTAATTCTTGTTTTTTATTCAAGGTTAGAGGTAACACTTGTTCTAATTAAAAACAAGAGAAAGATATTAATTATATTCACACTATGTTATTTTGAATAATTATGAATATAATTTCAAGATTTAAATGTCCGCCACAGAAGATTGCTCTTAGATTAGTATTTCGAAAATATTACGTTATAATAATATATTGAGTAATCTGAATTGTTAAAATTGCGTTCCTTTTAAGTAAATCATATTTATTAAGTAAGAAAATTTTCGTCACGATTTTTGTTCACACAAGAGTTTAATCGTGTGTTATGATTTGTAAGGTTGGTTTTAACATATTGGAATTTCTTGGGTTGTGTTTGAAAATTAATGGGTACTACCATATGATAAAATGGTTAGATATGCACTGAAAGAATAAACTTGGCTGACCTATCCGACCTATTTTTTATTGTATTTTTTAATGGATGCATGGAACTACATTCACTCCTTGGAAGGATTTATTTTTATCTATCGAAGGTGGTGCGTAGTCTTAAACCATATTTTCGGTACTTTCAAACGTTGGCTTCAATCGTCATTCTAATTTTTGTTTGTTTATCAATAAAATAAAAATTTCCTTCAGCTTTTATTTACTTTAATTTTAATTTTACAAAAGAAACTATTATTCACGCAAAAATCTTAATACCAAGCTCAGCACTATCCTCTTTTACGCGGAATTTGCTTAATTTAACGAATTTAAGCTTTATTCATTACGTTTTGATTAGGATAATATAAGAAAGTATTTTTTAAAAGGGTTCAACTAACAGATTAGGTGTTTTAAAAGATAATATATAATACTCCCAACTAAATTAATTACTAAAATGTTCCCGAAATAGTGAAGACTTCCAAAACACTATTCTCATTTGAGCAATAATATACTGGCTTTCTTAAAGGGGGAATTTATAGTCATTAAACGAACACCAACTGTGCCACACCAAAAAAATTGCACTGATACAAAAATATCAGAAAGATAATAACATCCGTTAGTTATACCTTTAAGGTTTACTTGCCAAAAAAAATCAAATAGTCATAAAAATAGACGTTTCCCTAGAATTGACGCGAACGACCCATATATTGAGGTTGATTCTTACCTGCAAAAAAAGCTAAGTGGCCAATCTAAAGCTCTTTTCCTACTATTTAAAAAAATGTCTAAGTAAACTCTACTAATCTAGTACTTAAAAAAATTATGTAAAGCTCCTCTTTACTTCAGCTGACATATCAGAAATATGGTTAAAGGCAAAATCTAGACCTTTCGAGCTTCGTGTTCAGACTAGACAAGACTCTTAGAGTCTCTAGAACATACAACGCGAGTTCTTCAAAAAATCTCCTTCGAGCCTTTAGCAAAACTCCTTGAGTGTCTAGACCATACTTTTTTAAGATATTTCTGTCCCATCGCGAAATCTTTTTCTCTTTACCATAGTTTATTCTGAAATTTTGCCAAAAAATATATAAGTTTATTCAAAATATAATTGCAAATCATTAAATATTACAATAATTGGCGCCTGTAATGTGCTAAAGTTAATAAACGAGATAAAAAATTTGAAAAACCCAGAGTATGGAAACGAGAATGAGGTCTGAAAAACGGGAAAGAAAAGGTGCAGAAGGGGTACAAGAAACACCGAGAGGAGATAGAGAAGAAATAAGAAAGGAATTGAATCTACAGAAGAGGCAGATAGAATTGATGATACAAGAGAATAACAGGAAGGTTCAGATAAAGAAACAGTAGCCACTAAAGGAATGGAAGGATTATTATTTTGAATGATGTATAGTAATGAACAATAAATGCGATGAAAATAAAAAAATTATGAATAACGAGATTAAAAAAATAGAGTGCAAAGTAATGAAGAAACTTGAGAGTTACATAGAATTGATGTTGGAGATGTTGATAAAAAGATGTAAGAACAAAATGTTAAAAGAATAATTGAAAAAAATCTGAGAAATTTGAAGGTGATATTGTGAAAAAGGTAGAAGCTTAAGAAGAAAACAAAAGTAAATTCTCTATATTTCTATATTTCTCTACAAAAAGTAGAAGAAAAAGTTAAAAGTACTATGGCAGGAATACAGATAAGATTGGCAGAAACCATAGAAGAAGTGAATGTAAAAAAAATAAAGAAAATTATAAAACTAGAGAAAAATGTTTAGACAATACAGTAAAATTTCATGGAGATATTATAAAGTAATTTTCAGGTGGCTGTAGATGCTTTATTATACATAACAGACATCAAGTGTGATATATCGTTGAAATCAGCTCGGCAAGAAGTTTATAAAAATGTAAAAATATATGGAGTGTTCCATTTAAAGAAACATAACTTTGGTTTGGCACTACGTTCCTGAACACACAGTATATTTGGGACTAATTTTAAAATATGAATCTCAAGACTGCCTATAATTTTTGTAAATTACTTTTTTTGATATCTCCTTTAATAACAGATACATATATAGTACTTGGACGGACTAATGCCGCACCCTATATATATATATATATATATTTATATATTTAAATATGACTTTAATTTGCTTTAAATCCGTAACGTTTGCTACTCTTGTTACTTTTCGTATTTTTTACTGAACGCGTATCAATAACAATTTTTATTTTATGAAATATGTTTAATTTCAGTTTTAAACTTCTTATTTTAAAAGGCCGATCTCTCTTAATTTCAATAACTTTTTATTATTCTCCTACTATCTTCCTACACTCTCAGTTGAAAAAAAATCACTAACGGCAATTAATGTAATTTAAAATGAAATAGCGACTGAACTGTTGAAGTTTGGAGTTTGAGTATAAACTAGAATGAAACAATTACCTCTATTTAGAAATAATAATTAGATCTTCAATATTCTCGCTGATTCATATTTACTCTATATTGTTTTATTTGTGTTGTGGGTTTTCTTCTTCATTTTAATAATACATTCCTTATGTGAAATATATAACAAACCGATTAATTTTATTCTAGATTCGTAATCCACATGACGATGTTGATTATAGCTTTACCGTTAACAAAAAAAGTTTACAATCCTGAAAACCAACTGTATTTGTTAATTTATAACAAAAGTATCAAGACAATAAATACCCATCTAAGCACTACTTTGATCAAAATAATATACCAGAACGTAGTTTTCTCAGTAATTTTCCACAACTTTTAATTTTAATGAATTTAAATTAATAATTTTATAATATCTGTTGGATTTTAGATCACTAAAAAGTTAGTGGTATTTTCTGAACCGCGTTATAATAAAAAAATAGTATTGTTATCTTTTGGTAGAAATCGCGTCTGCACGATGTTTTCGTTTGATTATGACATTTTCATCTTTGTGTTTACATTCATGGGTAAAACTCATTAACTAGAGGAATTTCATGCATGAAATTATGAAATCTTAATTAGCTGAGATTGCTCCTAAATCAAACAGACACTCCTTTTGATTTTAGTTCTACAACTTTAATGTTCAGAGAAATCGGTAGATGTATTTATAAAATTGGTTACTACATAATGGATATTTAGTTAGTCATGAGCTGTACATCTTCTCATCCTTGTTTCAAGATAATTGTAGAGTTTTCTGCTAAATATAATTTAAAATATACACCTGGAAAAAATATTAAACATACATTTCAAATTGTTAATAATAAAACAAAACCAAAATAGGTATGTAAGGAAATAATGACTCCCAGATTGAGGAACTCAGTCATTAGGCTTCTAAAATTTATAACCTAATTAGAGTAGGTTAGCAAAATTTTATTATTTTTGAAATACCATATATATGACATTTTAGTAAATTAAATTTTATAATTGCATGCAGTCTATTTTTTGTTCTGGATCCATATTCTGAATGATTAAATGATTTTTTTAGTATCCACAGATAAGTATAAACGTTTTATAAAAACTAATTTTTAAACTTTATCGACCAGATCTCAGCCCATAATCTGTATAATTTGATCTCTTAAGTCACAAAGTATTAAATAATAGCTGATTATTTTTAATCACTTCACTGCCTAAACTGTATCAATTCATTTCCTACTTCAAACTTAATTACTTAACAAAAAATATACAATGATGTAATGGTTAGTGAACATTAGCGCTCAGGGCAATTCTGTTTATTGTTCACTTAAATTTAATCGTAACTTTTTGAACCAAAGGAGGGTGTTGCCCAGAGTCAAACAATGAAAATACTTTCTTTTTCATTCTTGAGCAGTCATTTGTTTAGATAGGAAGGTATATATCTAGTGTATAAATAATAATATTATGTTGGGAAGTTTGTTATGTCATCAAAATGCCAGTATCAGTTGCAGTATAATATTTTTACTGCAAAAGATGGAATATTTTTAAAATTTAATTGTGAAGTAAGCTATGACGCATGGGTTTAAATAAATTACAGGAGTTGTTGATCGAAACAAGTTTTCTTTACATAATCTATTCTATTCACACACACACACACCATTTATTTCTTCTGTAATAGAATTTTGTAATAAAAGGATTAAGAAAAATAATAAACGTGTTTTTATGTATTTATTTTCGTTTAGAGACCCTTTGACTACAGGGTGGATACTTTTTACCATTGTTATCTTATAAATGGTATAAATTAGAATATTCATTAAACTGGAGAAAGCTTAAATTAATAATATTCCGGTCTTTCTTGGAGATATCCGAAAAAATAAGCATTTATTTCCTTTAACAAAATAAAAAATTCGAGCTAACCAAATGAAAAACGGTTTAAAATTTTTGTAACTCCTATAATATTAATAAAGTAAGAATTCACATGTGTTTTTGAATAATGATATCAAGACCTAATGATTAAAGTTACAATAAAAACTGAATAAAAACTTTTTGTTTTCTTTTAGGAAACCTTTCATTTGCCTTGAATTATATCCAGGGTGAGTTACCGTAGACGCGACGGTCCATATTTCCAAAACGGTGCATTTGACGAAAATTTTGTAATAGTACTTTTTTGTGTATATTCAAAAAAACCATCTAAAATTTGTTTCACCTATACAATATGTTCCAAAAAAAGGATTTTTATCTAAGTTATGTTTTTTTAAATGAAATACCCGTATGTTTTTACATTTTTCTAAACCTCTAATTTCAACGATTTATCACACTTGATGTTTATTACGTTTAATAAAGGATCTGCAGCCACCTGAAAATCACTTTATCTAAATTCAAAAAAATATTATTATCACGTGGACGTAGATCCTTTATTAAACATCAAGTATTATAAATCATTGAAATCAGCTCGGCCAGAGGTTTATAAAAATGTAAAAACATACGGGGTATTTCATTAAAAAAAAAACAACTTTGATAGGTACATATATTTTTTTACGGTGAATTCCCTTTAAAAAAACATAACTTTGATACGGGTGACTACCGACTCGTCCTCGGGCACGTCAAAACGATACCGTTTCGTCGACCGAGCGCTGTACCGTTTCGTTCCCGTCCTAATCCCAGATTATAATTTAATTTTATTGGCTGTCCTATGTAAATAAAAATTGATAGGAGTGTTTTTGTGGAGAGCATTTGATTACACAAGAAAACAACGATAACTTCAATACATAAAATTTTTATTCAATATAATAAGCAATAACATTTTCTCCTAGGTTCAAGCCTTTGGCAAGTAATGGGTTGCCACATTTTTTATGAATTCTACTCTACTCCCACCTTTTATCACATAATCATGTATAAACAAATTTGTATTTACTAGTTTTCTCAGAAAGTTTGTATTATATCTCTTTCGTGGTAAATCTTTTGCACTCCTTATGTTAATAAATACTTCTTCTTGAAATAATTTCAACGATTCGAGAAAAGTGTATATATTTGGATGAGGACTATTAAAACATTCACTAAATTTTGCATGAAACGATTCGCACGCATTTGTAGTTCTTTCCGACTTTACTTTTCTAGAGGCCCACATTTCCGGGGGAAATGGGGATCCTTCTTCAATATAATTTTCCAGTAAATATTACAAAAATGTTGCATTTCCTGGGGACAATTCCCCATCAAGTCTTCCAGAAATGCTTCCTCTACTTCTTGTGGCTCAAGGAAAGAAAACCCGAAACACCACCGTAGCCAGAATCCAGCCTCTGAATTACTGTCTTTGTAAATGGTTGTATAGCCTGAAACAGACAGCAAAAAAGGCACTTTTAATATTTTTTTGTAAAGATTAATCAATTACATATTCATGGACAAAGATGCTAGTAAAATATTATGGTTCTCATAACCATTGTTTGAGCAAAAAGTCCTTAGTGATATAGAATTCTGAGATTTTTTCATATTGGGTGAATAAAAAATAGCACGCCACTACTTGCGAAAAAGGGGCCTTTTTTCACTTTAGTAGAAAAATGCCAACAGTTTCCGAATTTTTTAATACTACTTGGAATATCTAACCTGCAGTGACTTCAAAACCGGTCTAATTTGGTCGTAAAATGATGACCGAAAAATTACAAAATTACCGCAAAAAGTTCTCTGACATATAACATTTACTTTAAATTTCATATTGGAAAAATCAATACGCCATCTATCGTATAATAGTTAATAAAATATCGAATACTACTTACCAAGTGTTTGGATTTTCCTCCACCAAGCTTGAGTGAGATGGAACCGACAGCCCAAAATTCTGACTCCTGGCCAAGTTTGCCGCAAAGTGTGAATTGCCATCTCGAAATCCACAACCACGGTGAGTGGATAAAACTGTCTCCCGTGATCCCGGCAAACCCGCACTAAATGTTCAAACGCCTTTTCATAATTCGTTTGCCGTTTATCTGGCAGCAAACAAAAGGCCAGCGGAATATAATTGCCATTCTCCACAGCATGGATGGTGAACAATTGTAGAAAATATTTTGGACAATAAGTGAAAGTGCCATCCATGAAAATCCGCAATCCTGGGCGCTCCGATAATTCACATAAATATTCCAGATTTCTTTTTGTACTAAAAATCACAATATTGCTCTCTGGATCGTTGACTGCTAGGAAATCATCTCCATCGGCACACTGAATATTCATTTTTGCTAGTACTTTGTGCACTTCATCCACATTTATTGGGAGTGGTGGTAGTTGAGCCCGTCTTGCTCGATGAACATTCCTCTTGGCTTGCGCCAAGTCGACGCTGGTCAAATTTTCACGAATATTTCGCGGAATTTCCTGAATTTTTTGACGCACTAACTTTGTAGGCCTCGTTGATAAATCGACGATCGCCTTCCGTTTTACACTATTCGCGATAAATTGTCTGTAAATCCTATCATCTTTTTCGTGGTTGTGAAGTCCTGAAGGTCCTTTGAGCAAATTTTTACCATCTAAATCGGTAATAATGGACACGTTGCACCCGTTGCGCCTGCAACGCCACTTTTGCCCAGAAACAAGTTTTTTATCGCGAGTATTCTTAAACTCTTCCAAAATTTTCATTTCAACATTCCGACTACTGATCAAAGAATACATTTTGACTGGTCAAAGCTTATCAGACTTAGCGACAGGTTGAATTATCAAAAGGAACTGACCAAAGGACATCAGACCGACGCGACGCCGCATTTCATAGATTAGGTGAATTAGGGGAATTTCCAAAATCTAAAACACCGGGCAATAAAACAGGACAAAAATGTCTACATAATGCGACCGGGTGGTTTTTCCCATGGGATTTCCAATATTACATAGTTCGAAAATAATTGACAAAAAGATTTATAAGCAGAAAACTTGAAAGCAATAAAAGTAATAAAAGTATGAATCAAAACGCGACAAGACTCGTTCTGGGTTTTTGAGAAAATGTTCACTCTCGATTTACCGAACGCAGCGCACCTACACGTCACATGTGAAGCCAGGTAGAAAAGAGAATCCGATAATCCTCTTAATGACCCGCGTACGTGACTTGAAGGATGGGGACTAGTTAGTCCAGTGCTTGGTCAGGTAGTTTTCGGTTTTGGGACGAAACGGTATTCTCCCTTTGATACATATCTTTTTTTTGGGACAACCCGTATAAGTGAAACAAATTTTAGATCATAACTTTTTTGAATATACACAAAAAAGTACTTTCGTCAAATGCACCGTTCTGGAATTATGAACCGTCGCGTCTACGGTGATTCACCCTGTATATAAAAACTAAAAAGATAATTGATATTGTTGTTTTTTTTAAATATCTCCAGGGATGATCAGAATATTTTGTATTTTAGAATTTAATGTTATTTGTTTCCTAAATATACAACTTTTCCTCCATTAACAATACTGTTACTATTAAAATTTAGCTATAGTGTGTTTCCGTTTTATCACATTTGTCCAGAAATTTGTCAAATTTCTTTCTTGTAATTTCATCACTCTGTATAAAGCATAAAAGGTGTAAAAGACTAGTTTTAAATTAACTGTATATTAAAAACAAAGCTTGTGGATAAAACCAGTACCTATAAATTTTCCAGTAATTTCATTATAAGATGATTTAAATAAAAAATAAACTGTGGACTCGACGGAGAAATTGAGCCATAAATCAAAATAAGCATTATTCTCGCCACTTATCAATCAGAAATGCCTATAAGCAAATGATTTCACTGATAGGCCAAGCGGGATAAAATATTTTTACCTACCATGATAAATTTCATACAAAATAAAAATGTGTTAAGACAATTAAATAATAGTTTTTAATATATTTATTATTATCATAATAATAGGTGGTTGAACCATCTATTTTTTATCTAGATTATTTTTTTTACTAACTAATTTGAAAACTGTTACCAATGAATGAAAAAATAACGGTGTCACCAAATGTACTACAGGGCGTTTAAAAGTCCACTGTCCGCAATAAAACCCAAAAAAACTTTTACCAAAAATAATAATAATAATAGACTCCTAGGGCAATAAATTTGCAGATAACTTTCACCAATAAAACGCCAACCTCTGGCTGGATATCAGATGCTTTAGAGCGATAGGGCAATAATTTTAGATACCTTCTTGTCCTCAAGGGACGTGAAAAATCGCCTGGTTTATAACTACAAGGACCACTAGTTTAATGGCAGCTCGTTAAATTAAAGCATTTGAATCCTTTTGGAATACAAATATATTTATTGATTGATTAAAAGAATAAGATTAAAAAAAATTACCTTTGTACAACAAAATGTGATGCATTCAATTGCTCAAAACCAGATTCTTTCGATAAAATAATAATACGTAAAAATCTAGTTAACAAAAAGATAACCAAACGGGGGTTTATAAAATATCCTTTTTATATAAAAAAAAAACCTTAGATTACCTCTGGGAATGTCGAGAAAGGACAGTACTTGCCCCTATATAAGTAGAAAAAATAACCAAACTATTTTACCGACCTTTTGGCCGACACTTAAGGCTTCTGACAACGAAAAATTATTTAAAAAACAACAAACAAGCCAGGAGTTTTCCCCAAAGCAAACTAATTCTTCAGACTAAATGAGACTAAAATGCTCTCCAAACTAGAGTTAAGACCTCCAATGGTATAAACGGTTCCCAATCTAACTAATATCGCATATTTTTTTTTGTGGAAAATTCCCCTTTTTAAGTGACACGTAACACAATATCTCTTGCATGAAATTTCAACGAATTGGGACAAAATTTTCCATTTCAAGTAAATAATGGTTAGTATCACTTAAATATTTTGTTTCTTAAAAGGAAACTTACGGTGGCTGGAAAAATCCCCAAAAATGGTCCCTGAATTGAGCCGTTAGTAAAGGAAAAACGCGACAACCTATATTCTAGCAGGAACTGGAAGAGTTTCTCCTTTGTGGTTTCCCAAAAAAAAGTACTTACAATTAAAAAAAATCATGAGAACATTTTTACTTTAATTTTAACTTGACCGCGCAAGATTTTAATAAAGGAAACTAGTTTTTCACTTCGACTGTTGAACATTTAGGCACGACTCTATTGAAGTCGCTAACCCTGGCTGATTCCTATGAGTCTTTAAGTTAGATTAATTAATTTTTCTCTAATTTTTCTTGCTGGCGAATTCATCCCCGCTTCTACTAAACCCTTGAATTTTTGCAAATCTGCAGAAGGTTTATATACCTATGAGCCGACTTTACTTTCTACTTACATTGTATTAACAATAGCTTGAAACCCGATCTACATTTCCCTTTGAAGCTCACCATGCTTGCTATTCTTATTATTATTTACTATATATAATTCACGAATCTTCGATTATTACATAACTTAGATGTATCGTAAATTAAATTAACTTACCTTTTTCGCAATAATAAGTGCCTAAATGAAAATTTTAGTTGTATTTATAGTTTGTTGTCTGATGAAGATTTTTCAAAACATCTACACTTATACCCTTCATTTAGTAAAAGTTAAAAGTATAATATTTTTACAATACCGCTTTTACTACTTATGTGATGCCTACTATAACTAATTCATAGCACCTGCTTTTTCAGGTACTCCATTAAAATGAATGATACGCTAATGCCGCCACTACCATCGAAGAACGAACCGCATCTCTTGCAAGAATCCGCATCTCAAACGGTACTAGCGAACGGTACTACGGCAGTCTCTCCTGTAGACGTGTTCAGTAGCCAAAAGGAATCTCAAAACCATGTCGTTAAAATACTGATCAGCCCCAAAAACATCAAAAACACCACCAAAACCTTCGTGAACGGTGACAGTGATAAACATGCGGACATAATTTGTGATGTTGCGCCCTGTATACGAATCAGTTTAGGCCCCGAGCCTGACATTACGCAGCAAAAGGGGAGCGATATGTCAAACAATTATTTTTATTATGGGGGATACAACTATGGACTGATGTCTAGTGGGCAGGTTTCACCTAGTGATACTTTGGATTCCGGAACTTGTAGTGATTTGGATGGAACACCACCACCGGCTCTTAGCAAGAAGAAGAACGGGGTGTCCGTTACTCTCATTGGTAAGAATATATTTTATTTATTTTTCTCTAAACTCGTTGAAAAGGCAGCTTCAGTCATTATTAAATAGTTATTTTAAGCTGTATTACTAAAAAAAATAATACCTTGTAAAGTATTTTTAAACGAGCATACCACAGATTATTAGGGTTAAATTTTGAAAGAAAAGATTAAAAATAAAATTTCACTTTTGTATATTTATTTAATATTGTAGGTTTAAAACTAACTATACTACATTTAGTCAGTAATTACGTTGAATTTCTATACATTTAATCTCCCAACTTTAACCACTACCGAGTTGTTAAAGGTTGTTTTAATAAAGTTAACCGCAACGTTTTTATATACCTAACTAATTCTACAACAAAGTTGTTTGTTGTTTATCCACTGCCAACATTATTTAATATTAAGTATATCTATCCTATAACCCACCATTGCGACAATATATTTTTTGATGAAGTAATTATATTTTTAGATGTATTTTTTGAAAACAATCAATAAAATTTTAACAATAAAAAACTCCAATGTAGATTTTAAATAAGAATATTTTTTTACTTCTATTTAATATTTTTAATATATATCGCTACAACAGTAAGTATATAGTAAAATTCTTAATGACTAACATACCTCTAAATTATTGAGACAAATTGGTAATTAAAAACTTAGTATTCTACTATTAAAAACTAATTAAAGAACACGAATAATGATCAATATGCTTATTTTAAATTCGAAAAACGTGTAAAAAAATATTCGGTCAAACTGAAAAGCAGAATGGCAAATTCTCAATTTCAGAAAATCGGTACAAATTATTTAAAGATTTGATCATAATACTGAAAAAAAGTATTCGTTTTTACTACAATAATAATTTAGTATAATCAACTTTTATCTGAAAAAAAAGCGATATCCCTAACAAAATAAAGGCACTAGAAGTTTAAAAATAGTTAGGTTTTCTGTTTACGATTTTGAGATTTTGTGAATTATTTAGAGTTGTTATTCAGAAAAAAAATATTTAAGTTATTAACGATGAGTATGTAAAAAAATATTATTGCTGCTCAGCTCTTTTGCTGTATAAAAACCAGACTAAATTTTTTCGCAAATGTCGGAAAAGAGGGATATTATATTTACAATTATTCATGAAAAAAGAACAAGTGAATTTGTTTTTAGGTAGATGCACTAATAAAATTCAGATACATTCTTGAAAATTTATTTAAAATTATATATATATATATATATATATGGGCAAGGGCCCAGCTCTATAGTGGATACGCCTGTGATGCGATAACTATAGTTAAGCAGTGTCCAGCGCGGTTAGTAGTTGGATGGGTGACCACCAGCGAACACCGTCGTAATATGCCCGTACAGCCTGCAGCGACTAGTAGCATATCACAGCTCGCAGGCACTATACCAATGAGCACGAGATATAGTGGAGATATGCCGTCTTTCGGAGGAGACGTTAAGCTGTCGGTCCCCAGTCCATGGATTATGGGCTCGTTAAAGATCCCTACCTCGGGTTGGAATACCTGAGGATTCGGCAAAATTTCCGGTTAGGGGTAGCGTGCTCCCGGCGTCGGTGTTTAGCCTCGGTAGCAGAAATAGGCCGACGTTAAATAAATAAAATAAAAAAAAAAAAAAAAAAATATATATATATATATATGTTTTTAGTTTCCCAAAAATATTAATTAATATTCAGAGATAACTAATTGACAGGTAAGACTAACCTGATTTACGTTAGTTAATTATGTGATTTTGTTCAATAATTAATATTGAATTGTACTATACTTACATGTATTAAAATCACATTTCTTTATTTTACTTAACTTATCCTCATAAATATCCTCATAATTATTCAGCTTTAAAATTTGTTTAAAATACGCATATTCAATTAAAATGTACCAGAAAGTTAATTGAAATTTAACCATATCTAAATAATTGTAGAGCTTCTCATAACTTTGACAGAAAATCCAATTTCAGTTGGGTTAGTTGATTTAATTTTATTCTGACATTGAAATAAATGTCAACGATAAATATTTAAATTTCGATACAACTAACTGTAAATTAGTAATGAACTAAACACAAAAATATGATATATTTTTAAATCAGTCTATTTATTAAAACGTATATTTAATTAATTTCCACGCCTTTTATCAAAGTTCAATTAATATTAGTGATTTTAATCAGATAAAGTACTAATAATTTTGAAACAATATATTTGTTATAATTTTATAAAGTTGATTATATTTATTATCAGGTTGGATGGCAATTAGCATTTGATAAATTATAGCCGCCTGATCCCCAAGAAATATTGAACGTTCCTATTGTTCACAAATGTCAGAATTTGGTGTTTGTGAATAGGTTTATCACTTTTTTGTTTATTTATATATAGACCTCTCTTAGATGAAAATTATAACTGTTTCAGGTAGGAAATCTTTGTACATATATTTCTTATTTAGAGAAAAAACCTTTATTATTGTCGGTGTGGTTAAAGAATTAAAGTAAAAGGAAACGTCCGTATATTACCACATTTTTTTATTCAGAATCATTTCACCAAAAATTCTTTAACCACTTTAGAATTTTTTATATATGATAATCATGACAATTAAAATAATGTTATGATTAGATTTAGCACTTTGAATTTTTTTGAAATCAAAATGTACCTTATACATTTTCAAATTGATATATGATATTTTATTTTAATGAGGTTCAACGTAAAATAAACTCAGCGATTATGCTACACAAAAAGTGGCCATTAGTCAGTTTTCTGTTTTCTTTTTCAATAACTTTTAAAAACCGAGAAAATTAGATTGAAATAAGTTAAAAACCTATTTAGTTAAATTTGTATTGACTTTTATTTCAGAAAGATCTCCATCAAAACATTTTTAAATACATATATATTTGTTCCATTATACAGTGCTTTCATTTCCAAACCAGCCAGTTGAAATAACTTTTGATTTTAGTTAAATTTAAACAAAATAAAAACTCACCTATTTCTAAGTTTCACCCTTTCAGCGCGCCCTAACCCTTACTGAAATAGTCAAATAGAAACCGCTACCTTGTGATACATCAAATTAATGCTTAAGAAAAATGAAACCCAACCGTATAAACAAAAATGTATTGTGACAATTTATTGTTTAGGTAACACTAAACATAATGGAATTAAATAGACTATGAAACATAGCACCTAAACGACTGTGAGATAGATCCTCTGAAAAAATATACTTACTTTTGAATACATATCATAGTTTTGTAATTGTTTGTAATTTTTTTATCTCTATCAAAAATATTAGTACCTACCTAGTTATTTGTGTCGCTTTATATATTTTAGTAGCATTCTGAGTTTGTTTAAAATATTTTCTGCAAGAAAAAATAGAATTAATATTCATTTATTGAGCTCAAAACAGGTGCTCGAGTTTTTAATGAAAGGCATCCTAACCGCAACATAAGTCACCAGGTCATCAGAGATTTAGTACGGAAATTTGAAGGAACTGGATCAGTTCGTAATAAAAAAAAATAAGAATCCCAGAGTTCTCGACGAAGATGCACAAATTAAAGTACTCGGTCATTTTTATGTAGATCCTACCTTCTATTTAAAAAGTGTCAAAACTTTCAAATATTTCTATTGGTTCCATACACAAAGTGTTAAAATCGAATAACTTTTTCCTATATAAAATACAAATAATCGACATCTTAGTAAAGACGATTTTAACAGCAGAATTGAATTTTGTGAAATAATGACCCAAAAGATACAAGATGAGGCAAATTTAGTCAAAAGTATCTGTTTCAGTGAAAGATCAACATTTTATTTAAATTGATTTGTTAATAAATATAACTGTAGGTATTGGGACAACGAAAACCCTTACCTATTTCAACAAGATAACACTCAGTTTCCAGCGAAGATCAATGTATGGGCTGGTATTCTTGGAAATGAAATAATTGGACCTCTTTTTTTGAAGGAAAATCTGAAGGAAGAATTGTACCTCCAATTATTAGAATAAAATATTAATCAACTTATTACTCAATCATTAGATAGACAAGTTGATGAACAGGGACATGTGGTGCTAGACGAACAGAATATATACCTTCAGCAGGATGGAGGTACACCACATTATGCAGTAGCAGTAATACAATGGCTAAATGAACGATTTACGAGGCACTGGATTGGTGGAAGAGGTTTTATTAAATGGTCGGCAGGATTTCCAGATCTAATGCCACTTGACTTTTTTTTGTAGGGCTATTTAAAAACGTTGGTTTATAAAACCCTTCCCGAAGATATTCAAGATCTAATACGTAGGATTACTGAAGAATGTAGACGAATTACCAAGGAAACATAGCAAAAAGTTCGAGAAGAATTTGAAAATAGGTTATATTATTGTTTACAGAATAACGGAGTCCATTTTGAATAGTTTTGTAAATAAAATTTCGGACTTTTTATTATATTATTATATAACATTGTTTCAGTTTCTGAAGTAATTTCACTATATTTAATATTATCTGAAAAATACATTTTTCTTAAATTTTAAATTGATGTATCACAAGGTAGTGTGGCTATTTGACTTTTTTAATAGGAGTGAGTGTGCGATGAAGGGGTGAAACTTGGAAACTTGTGAATAATATATAAAATGTGATGTGTTTTTTATTTTTCTTAAATTTAACTAAAATCAAAAGTTATTTCGACTGGCTGATTTTAAAATGAAAGCACTCTATAAAAGCAAATTTAAAAAAATTATGATATCAGCAAAAAATAGTCCAAAATCTTATGACTAGTTGAAAATAAATAAAAAAGTGTTAAATGTATTCTAAATAAAACAAAGGAAGAATTTAATGATTCAGATAATAAAAACAAGATACCAGCATCATTAATTGAGTTGTTTATTTAAACATAAAAAAATAGTTATGGCATAAGTAATTTTAGTATCATCTACACATTTTATAGTTCACATTTATTCACCAGGTACTTATAAAAGAGCGTCTAGTTCCAGCAGTGGGGCAGAAGTAGACAGTGATGATAACGAAAGTAGCGTCAGCTGTGATTCCTTGAATTGTGGCAATTCCATTCCATTGAATCCAGCTCCCGTCCCTGCAAAATCGATCATTCTTCCTCCTACACTTCTCCAAGACATCAGGCAACGTACAGCCAAGACTCCTCCTTCTGTAGATGAAAAGCCTTACGAAGAACGAAGGTCAGAAATGAAGAATAAGAAAGATGTCAACGTCATTGATACAGATATGTTTTATAAGTTTCATATTAATGAGAATGTGAATGATAATGAAGTGTCTGTTAACAAAGTGGTGGAAACAGAGACTTTTGCCGGGTACAAGGACATTTTAGATGATGGTTGCACTACTATTAGAAGTGCTAAAGGTACAGTGCGTGGAGTCAAAAATAGGGTGAGAGCCGGTATCGCCACATTTTTGCAAATATGCTCCACAGAAAAGGTGAGTCAATACATTTTAAATTATAATTTTAGCATAATTTCCAATCTACAAAATCATACAATCAATAAGATAAATTGTTAATGTTACATATAGTTCTATTTTTATTTTAAAGTATGTAAATGGAATCTAATGTATTTGTGAAAAAAAAACAGTATTAACATAGAACTGGTTTAACAAGCTCTCTTAATTCCCCTCTTTCCTTGTTCAGATTTTTTTATAGCATAGGCCGGTTGATTTTCGTATTCATAATAAAAATTAAATGCTGTCACTAGCTTGTTCTTGTTTTATACAGTGTGGAACAATTAAGTGCAATAAATTATTTTAATGACTGCACATTTATAAAAAATCTCGAAACACTTCCATTTTAGATTAAAAATGACATCCTGTAATGAAAAAAATGTATCCCTACATTGATCACCTTTAAGCGACAGTTATAACTAACATTTTAAATGGTAAGTAGGGGCTTGTGATACAAATTCCTTATACTTGATCAGAACAAATCACAGCAGTAGTCTCTAGCAACAACCGCTGCAATGGGTGGTGTATTCGCAGATTTATCCTCCACAGGAAAGCTGAATGTGTTGGTTGGGTATGTACCCACACTCACGTCATCAGATCGTCGCGATTTCGTACCTTTCAAATTTCCTTTTGCAGAAGCTGAATAGGAATTTCTTTTCTATATTTTTTATTTAAACAAATATATAAGTGCCACATTACCGAATCAATGTTCTGCAGTACTTGGACTTGATTTCCAAATCGGTGCATTGGGAGACGAGGGTCTATCGAACGGCCAGCACGATCATCTGATCTTACGCTATTAGACTTTTAACGGGAATATGTGTAAAGTATTAAGTTGACTTAAGTAGAAGAATAACACTTGTGATTAGGTCAGTCAGGCTTCAAAAGTTGAATAACATTAGAAGACATTTTTATTACAGATCAGGATGTTGTTAAGACGTTCCCATCGAGCATTTTGAACATCTCTTTAATTAACATTCATGTTTTTTTTTGTTTTTTATATTATCAAGAACTTAACTGTGGTTATTTATTAAGTTTTCACTGTGTTGCGAATTCGACTGATATTTTTTCTTAATCCGTTTATTACTTCTTACAAGTTGTACCAGTTACAATTCTTTAAACGATTTGGGGAAGTAATTTCTTCTAACAGAAAAATGTAGTTAACAGTTTCTCTGGAAAAAACCAACTGGTATAAAACGGGTTTTCGCAAAATGTGTTTAAAGTATTGCAGCTCATTATTTGAAAACCATCTGCAGCAATTTTTAGTACTTAAACTTAATTTATATAATTATGTAGGCAATACATAAGAAAAAGTATTCATCTACATATAGCCTTTTTAAAAATTATTTGTAGATCATGTGACCAGTTTTATAGCCGACATAAAAATTTATGAACATTTAGAAAATAAATAAACTTAATTTTATAGCATACCATCACACTATTCAAACTGCTTTGATAGTTTCCATTTTAAAACAGGTCTTGCAACCAGCGTCGTGTTAGAAGAGACACATTTATTTAATAAAACTGTATATTTATAATGAAATTAGAATATGTATAAAATAAAAAAAAATATAAACATTAATTATTAACAAACGTTATTAAATGTTAACTAAAATATATTTAAATTAAATTATACTAGTAAAGTATTTTTTGTTGTTTTTTAGGAACAATGTTTTTTTAATAAATAATTTGTTTTTTGGTACAGTGTTTGAAAAAATATTGCTTTCTATAATTATTTTCTTATTTATAATTGAATCAATTTGAAAAATTTTAAAATTCATCTTCAAATTTTTCCACCAATTAACATCAACTATTTCAAGATTAAGAAGGTTATTCATAGCTCTCTGCGTGTTGAGTTTTATTTTGGTGTATTTCATTATTTCCAACTATTTTTTTTTTGTTGAATAAAACAAAATTTTCAAATTACAACTTTCCTTTGGCGCCACTGGAGTTATCGTTTACGATTCTTGAGCACTGCGTGCCTTAAGTAAAACTTTACAGTTAACTGTGTTCAAAGCTTGCACTACAATAAACGGAAACCATGCAAATAATAATATATACGTTGATAGAAAACTATTTATATGATTATTCTAAGGCTACAGATGGTATCTGCGATGCGTATCGATGCATCAATCATTAAGGTAACATCAACCTTCTTTAGTAAACGTTGAAATTTTGACAGATAGAAAAAACCTTCATGGCTTCGCAATTGAAATCAAAAACATAATAAAAATATGGAGCGGTTTTCAAATTGAGTTTGTTTATTAAGGAATTATGTGGAAGATTACCTTTAACTAAAGTATTTCTTATAGATAATATTAAATAAATACTTGAAAAAAATCAAAATAATAGGGGTATAGTTCCTTATTAGATAATTAAACACCATGACTAATCATTATTTACTACCGCTCTGCTTTCAAATTATTAATAACTAGCAATATTACTGTAAATTCTCGATAAAAAGCGTAATAAAATCTTAATTTTAAAAGACCTAAAAAAATGGACAACGATCAAGGCAATTACGAAATGTTGCTCATGTTCTGCTCCATATCCCAAATTACGGAATAATTTGGTTGCTCACACACATTGTTTTATTTTATAATGAAAGAAATAACATTCCCATGGAGACCACAAGAATTTTAATATTATTTTTAATCCTTAACCTGAATACTTTCTATGGTGTATTTTTAATAATCTGTATTATCTGTTGAGAAATAATAATTTCCAATATCGCAACTGTTCACCACATACATTCAAAAAATAATTGTTTATTATTTGTTACATGAAATTCGCTACAGTTACTTATAGTCATACCTTACCTCTATGATTGTGATTTAGTTAGTTTGTAATATAATTCACTCTCCATAAGACAAACGTTCACAATGGATCATTAGTTTATTATATATGGGGCGCCACATTTAGTCAGGAATTTTAGTACTAATACCATACGTCAAATATCACACTGTTTTTGGGGATTCAACTAAGCAAAAGTACATTTAGATCTCCCATTTTAAGTCTTTATTAGTTATGACAATGTTCGAATAAATAATTAATAAATAAATAATAATAAATTTCGTTTAATGTCCAATTTACATACAGAGTACGTTTATAGTCAAGGATGTGTAGTATTAATATAAATTTAAATGTTGACAAATTCACAATTAGTAAAAACATTAAAATATAAATACATTAAACTACAATAAAATTAGAATATTAAACTAGACACAAAATAATTTCAAGAATGAAATTAAAAGCACTTGAAAATGCAAAAATGAAATTTGTAATCGAATACATATTTTAATTAATTATAACTTAAAAATATGATACACATTCAACGGAATAGTTAATGTATTCAGCAATGCTGCGGAAAGAGTTTTCTATCAAATGATTTTTAGCAAATTTGTAAAATTAAGAATTGCTCATTATTTTTTTGACTCTGAAAAGTTTGTCTAATTTATTAAATAAACTTAAATCAAGCCGATTCAATTTAGCCGTTGACAGACTTGAGTATATATTTACGAGATAATTTATATTTCTGGTGTTGTAATTGTCAAAATCGCTATGACTTGGAATATAATTCAGTTTTCAATATATTATTAAAAGTTGGTCGAAGATGTATTGGTAGAGCAAGCAAAATATTTTATATTTTTTAAAAAGTTCTTTATAATGAGCCCGGTATATTGAACCATCCACAATTTGTAACGCTGCCTTTTGAAGTACGAAAACCTTGTGAGACCCGTGGAATTGACTATGGATTAAAGTAAAGTAAGCAATTTTCATTACATTATTGTCACTGATATTTTTACGTAACTATCTTAATACTTAAATTTGTGTCGATAATTTTGAGCACAAAACATCGATTTTTGGCACAACCAATTAATGTTCTTCTTGGGCTTTTTTCTTTAATTACCAAGATTACCTCGTGGGTTGAAAATCCAAATATTATCTATCAGCTGTTTAAGTTAAATGTATCATTTAGCTTTACCAATACCCGTATTCATAGTCGTTTCTTACCTTAAGGATGAAGGAAGCCTTCCAAGAAGAATTCCTTCAATCTCAAAGGCTGCCTTTTTTCATAGATTTATCTCGAGCCTTGCTTTCAGAAGTGATTTTAGTAATTACAGAATGCAGTACAGTTTTATGATGTCAATAACCGAACCATACTTATTTCACTTAAAGAGGAACACATTTAAATATATATTCATTATTATGAATATAATGTAAAATTATATTTAATTACATTTTTTATGTATGTATTTAAACAAAGATATCTGTAGACAGAAGATGAAATATTATTTTTTTAAATTGTGAAACGCCACTTTCAATAAGAAATTATAATTAGATTTTAGTATACCAATAAAACATTTTTCAAATCATTATTCATTTTTAAACCATATACAGAGTGCGACAATAGTGCGTCGAAGTACGATATATCCGTTATTATTGAAGTTACGAAAAAAAAGTGTTTACAAAAAGTATAGACAGTCTTGAGATTCATATTTTAAAATTAGTCCCAAATATACAGTGTATTCAGGAACGCAGTGCCAGACAAAAAGTTGTTTTTTTTTTAAATAGAAAACCTTGTATAATTTTACATTCTTATAAACCTCTTGCCTACTAATTTCAACGATGTATCATACTTGATGTCTACTATATTCCTTAAAGGATCTACAGCTACCTGAAAATCACATTTTTTAAATTTAGGTATCTCTACCAGCCTATTAAAAATCAGATGGGATTTCAAATTTTTGGTCACTCTGTATCAAATATTTTTTAATGTAGTAGCATAGAACTTAAAAAGTTATGATAGGGACATGTAAGCCGTTTTTATTGATTTTCAAAGTTTTGGCTGCTACAGACATTTAAATTGAAAAAAAATGTGATTTTCGGGTGGCTGTAGATCCTTTATTAAACATAAGGAACATCAAGTATGATACATCGTTCAAATTAGCTCGGCAAGAAGTTTATAAAAATGTAAAATTATACAGGGTGTTCCATTTAAAAAAACAAACTTTTTGTCTGGCACTGCGTTCCTGAACACACTGTATATTTGGAACTAATTTTAAAATAGGAATCTCGAGACTGCCTACTTTTTGTAAAAACTTTTTTTTCGTAACTTCAATAATAACGGATATATCGTACTTCGACGCACTAATGCCGCTCCCTGTATGTATGAAGGAATTTATTTGGATTAATATAATATTCATTGTAACAACATGTCATTCATCCTAAATATGATTGTAGATATCGTTAATGTATAAATAAGTAAATATGAAAATATAAATTATAGTTATCTGAATTTTCACAGTATTACAAAGCTTTTTAAAAATATATTTTTTGACCAAGATTTCCCCTATCTGGCATATGAAGAGTTATAAATATTAAAATCAATCATTATCAAGCAATTTATATAATAATATTCTTCTTTTCCTAAAACTTTTTTGATTATTATATAGGTATGTAGTCCAAAATATAATCTAAAATAATTGAACTTCACAGGTTAAATTGTTCTCTCCATACTATATACTGAGGACATTTTAAGGTATTTCTTTATTTCATATATTTCTAAAAAAAGTTCTTTTTTTGTCACTGTTGTTTCAATTGTGTTTTTAAGTGTAGGTTTATGTTTGATGTCAATGAGGTGTTTTGCGTAATATGACTTATTCGGTTGTTTCATTCTATAAGATCGTAAGTGTTCCATGTATGTACCTTATTTGAAAATTTCTAAGGCTCTGGTCTGGTCAAGATAAATGTCGTTACAATTCGGACAATTTAGTATATAAATACCTGATTAATTTTTGGTTTTACATTTAATAAAAATGATACTACATTATTTCTTAATTTAAAAGATATTGTAGAAGATGTATGAAATATAATTTTTGATATTTTGTTTGAAATATCTACAAAATATGTAATACTTTTCTATGACATATCCTCTTTAAATTGTTTCAGAAATATTGGGTTAATGGCAGCCTTTTCTTTCATTATATTAATTAACCTATTTATTAGATTTTTAGGAAAAGAAGAATATTATTGTACATATCTTATGTCACTCTTGACAATGCTGGATAGCCGAAACCTTGGTCGAGAAAATATAAATTTAAATAGTCGTATACTATCTTATTCCAGATTTATACTGCCCGGAAAAATATTTTCATTATGCTCCTCTTCGACTACTTCTACCAAATTATTTTGAATATAAACATGAGAAAAATTTCAAAGGATTTTTCCAATTATGAATATACATTTTTACAAATAAGCACAGAATCAGATTTTCGTCCTCGTCAGAATCATTTACGAATTTATTATCAGTGATTCATTTTTTCTTTATTCACATTATCTGTAAACCTGGCACCACAAGTAATAACCATACCATTAAAACGACTACAAATACGGGTATTTTCTATGAAACAACCCGTTCTACAAAAATATTGTCAACAATTTTCAGATAATAAATTATACCTCGTTTTAACCTCAGAATTAAAGTAATATATTGGTACAAATAAAACTACTATCCAAAATCTAAAAAATATACACAGTTTCTCTCCTATTTCTAGACAGTATTCTTGATTTTCTTATCCAATAAGATGTACTATGATTTCCGTTTAAAAGGTGTGATGTACTTACAGTTCTACTTCTAGTTTTATTGTATCAAAATTACTGGTTTCTTGTTTGAAAGCTTCTTTGAAACTAAATATATTTGACTGTCGAGATTTTCTTTTTCAATATATACTTACTTTCCAACCAACTATCATCGAAATAATTGTTGAAGAATTCATAAATCGTTTGATGTTGTGAAAGATGTACCAAACCGGCATACTTTCTAATGTGGATAATAACATTTTTATTTTCTCTGAGAGTGTATCATGTCTAACATTATAATCTTTTCATAAGAAATTGAATTATATTCATTAATTAATTTTGACCGCGTCTTAGTCGCATATTCAAGTGTCCTTTTATCCTTTTAAATGTTGGCATAGGCAATGAGGCTGATGTCAGGCAATGAGACTGATGTCAGGCAATGAGGCTGATGTCAGGCATTTAGGCCTATTAAGATCCGTTTTGCTATTCTTTTCTTCTCCTCTTTTTTTTAAGTATAATATAGAAGAATATATTACGTATTACTATTGAAAGTGATTGGTAGATGCTAACAAATTATCTACAATATCTTGTAACGCTTACCATTTACAGAGGAAGTAACTCAACATTTTCCGAATGTATTGGAACTGGGAATCTTAAGTAAAATATTCTATGTGAATTCAAAAAGTAATGAATACTTTATGTAAACATATTTATTTATCTGTATTTAAAAAATAGATAAAAAAGTTTCGCTCTTTTCAATTTTTACTTTTATTTTATTTTAAGGATTAAGAAACCAATAGAAGATTACGAACAGATACAATTTCAGGATCAAAAGAGAATATTTTTTCTTGGAAAAGTTCCTGGTATCTATTTTGTTCCATTTCCATAATAATAGCATTTAACATTTTTTATTTTATATTTTTTTCTAAGTCTCTCTTCGATCTTCTCATAAACTCATCTCAGCAGTTTTTGTTGGACATTGTTATTTCTGATTGAAGATCAGGTTTTTTTTAGAAATTGTATTTATTCTTCAAAAATTTGTTTTATTGTTAATCTCAAATTAATTCAATATTAATGCTGAATCAATTTAATTAATCGGTAGTTTAACTGAATATTTCGTAAAAATAAATAATGTGCAAATAATATCATAAAGATATAAATATTTTATTACTGTATGTTTATTTTGTAGGATTACAACAATTTATGTTTATCTTATAAACTATCCAATGTTTTTGAAAACCTTAGACTATTCATAATACCAGGAACTTTCACTCTCTATTCAATTGATATTCTCATTCATTTCCTTCTTTGTAGGCAGTATATGAATTATGTTTTTAGGAAATAGACAAACAATTTTTATTCATTATATTCAGATTAATTTCTAATTATAGGTGTGCTTATAACGTAATCTGTGTGGAATTATCTTGTAAAATAAGTTTAGAAAGAAGTGTGAATGAACTAAGTAGATATTTAAACATTAATTACATAATAAAATAATTATGTGTATCCCTGTATGTCCAAATATTTTGAACTTTAGAATTATTATGTATTAAGTATTTGATCTTTTATTGTGAAATTCTACCAGATCATCAGTTAAGGACACAGTTATAAAGATTTTCCGTAATTTGTCATGGACATCATGATTTCAACTAGATTGTCCTTAATTAAGTTCATTTTCCTTTCTGTTCTTCGTCTTATCTGAATTTAATATTTGAGATCAAGTCATCATTTGTTGACTATTTCTGTTTTTATTTCTTAAGTATATTTTATATTAATTTGCCTTATTACTGCAGTAAAAATTGATTTGTGCTGATATTGGCCAATATTTTTAGTTTTAATCAGCGACGCCCTGAACTTAAATAAAGCGGAAAAAGTATTGTTGTTTCTAATAATTAATTTTAAGTATACTAAATCATATCTAATGTAAATGTGTCAATGACCACAGCAGTCCAGATACGTTAAATTTAAATAAAAAACATATCTAAATTCAATAAACATAAAGGGTTTGTTAGCAATCAAATATTTTAGGTAATACGTATTAATGGTTTAAATATTTAATTTAAGCTATGTATTACGGTAAATATCTACATCGTTGTTTAAATAAATTCTAGTATCATTTTGAGAATTATTTATGAGTAATCAACAAGAATTACTTCTTATATAAAATAAGAATAAAAAATCTTTCTGATATGAGTATCATATTCATTTCTCTTTAACGAGATGTATTTAATATCTAAGTATTTCTGATTATTACAAGGCTATATTCATTTTATGGATCCATGAAATCAAAATCTAAGGCGAAATATTTTCTACTTATTGGAATTTTGACCCGCTTTCACCAAATATATTTTTATATTTACCACACCTTTTAGTTTCATGTGTTATCAAGGTTTTTTACATTTAAATTATGTTAACAAAAAAATTGAAGAGGTTAAAATTTGTCAAATGAAATCAGAATGTATAACAGGTTCATATTTCTTAAGATTGTATTAAACTTATTAAAATATAAATAAAAGTCAACAAATTATTGCATAAAATACTATAAATCTTTATAATTAAAAAACTAGTTGTAGAATTAAATTAAAACTATTGATAGTTTTGTTTACTAGGTTGACTACTATCATTTGATGGAGTTTTAGAAAATTTGATCAGAGGCCATTTTTTATATCTGTGACTGTGTATTAAAAAATAACTATTATCCCTGGATTTATTTATAAGAAATACGTTCAATGTAGTTCAATGAATCCTATGCAAAAATGATTGTGAAAGAAATTAAAAACTTCGTTTTTTATGTTTTACACATGTTTATACTCATCATTTTATCTTGTATGATTTTTTATAAATAAAACATTAAAATATAATAAAAATAAAGTTTCTCAACAGCGCAGGCTTATACGGAGTTGGTAAACTACTCGATTTTTTTTAAATTTGTAAATGTCCAATTTTATTTTTATTGCTAAGAGAAATTTAATTGGACCTCTTCAACAAGAAATTTTAATTCAGTGGGTACATTATTAGACCTGGGCTGAAGCCTTTGAAAATGGTAAAAAGTGGAAAAAAATAATAGTACGATGAAACCCATTGGAAAAGGAAGAGAATATAACAAAAATGAAAGGAAAAATAATTTACGGGCGATCTGAGATCGGGAAGTGGAAGGGGGTGAGTTTTTAAGGGTAGAAAACTGTTTATCTCGATTTCCGGCAAAACTACAAGTCCTATGGAAAAAAGTCAAATGGCAAAGTTGTAGGTAAATACTTTTGTATTTACACTTTTTTCACATAACCACAAAATTTATGTGAAAAATTCAAATAACCAAGTTTTTGGATTTTTATTTTTATCTATTACAAAAAAATACGAAATTTGGTGAAACTTACCTTTTTATGTCCCAAACACACTATAATTTATTTTATTTAAAATATTTATTTTTTCACCTTATTTTGACTTAATTTCGAAAAAGCACCCTAATTTTCAATCAAAAAGAGATTTCATCGAACAAAAAGCCCACCCAGTTTTTTAAAAAAGCAGATATTTTAAATAATTTTTTGTATGACTTTCTGCAATAGATTAATTTGACATCTGTTGTCAAATAATTTCATTCATTCAATTTGTAAGTATATCTATCCATTTTTTTTGAATTATTTTAATTTTTAATTTTCTTCATTTTCGCATTCATGCACGACGATGGTTTTTTAAGCGAAGCTAGTAGCCAGTTTCATATTTAACATTAAATTAAAATGATTTAATGTGGTAGTACTTGAGTTATTTCCCCTCTATTTTAATTTAGTGCACCTGTACAAAATTTCATATTTTTTTTTTTTTGATATTTGATCAACGAATTTATTTTTCTACTGTTAGGATTATTATTTTTCATACAACTTCAATGATCTAATACCATTTTAATGCATGTTATCAAGACAGATGTAATAATTATTTATTACGTAATGAATTTTATTAATTAGAAAAACTGTAAAGTAGGTACAAAAATAGCATGAAATCGAAACAATCCAACTTTCTCAAGTTTTTATTATAGGGAAAAATCAGAGTAATAACGGTGGTAAAGTAAATTAGCTAATAATCCAGCCTGCATGTACCTATTAAGCTGCAATATTAATATCACTTAATGTTGTAATTTATTGCTAGTGCGGTATAATTATATTTGTGTTGTATATTGTGTTCCCTATTATTGGATAAGACCACAGTTACTGAAAGGAATGTGTAATTAGAGACCAAACATTGACTAATAGGCTGTAAATTATCGGCTATAATATAGAATGAAAACTGAGGAGCCCAACAGACAATTCAAAGGCATTAATGTTAACTTCATATATACCGTGACGAATGATCTACAACACTGAAAGTGAAAAGAAGTGACTGCTTCTAACTTTGGCCTAGATTATTTCAAAAATGTATATTTAATATTTATATTATATGGTTCATGATAACAATCATAATGGTACTAGACATAAATATTGTGATAGCAGTAGTACCATAACAACGTTATATTTACTAAAACGAACGTTCGTTGCACTATGAAGATGATCCTATATTACTAAAAAATACCGGACCATAATATTGCTATTATACCTAAGATGTCAGAAGATAAAGCTATTATTGTAATTTTCTCCATTTTACTCATTAATCGAAACAGTAAAGCTTTAATACATTTTAAATTCATAATTGTATTTATTTATTTATTTATTTATTTAGGAATAAAGTATCCTAGGGGGTAGAGCAATTTTCGGAAAAATAGAACAGACAAAAAGTATCACTAGGTATACAAGACAAAAAACAAATGATGTACCTAGGAGAATATTGTTATTACAAAGCAAAAAAGACCTATTAATCTGATATTTGCATATAATAAACAAATATATTTGTAATTGTTCTTAGATCTCCGTTTTCTTTAGAAATTCATTATTAAGCGTTAATTACTCGGTATGTTTATTTTATCGTTTCTTTATTTCTGTGTCGTTTTTTTCGTCCCTATTAATATTCATTTCAAAATATGTAACTATATATACATACTTGTTCTATTATTATTATTTAATATCAATGTTCTTGTTTGTTAATCTTTTCCGATTATCATATTGTTTGTATTTTCAATGGTATGTTTTAAGTTTCTTTTGTACAAAGTATTATTTTATATTTGCAGGTTATATTGGACGTCAATTTCTATTTTTCAAAGATCACTAGGTGTTGCTTCCTGTTTTCTATAACCATCAATAGTATCTTTGTTTTTCCTTTAGTCTCTTTTATCCATCAGTGAAGAGTACATTTCTCTTTATGTCTTCTTACAGAATTCTTAATAGTTTTGCATATAATTTTTACATTGTATCTCAATCTATTCAATAATCTTCTCATCTTCAACCTGTCCCACATCTTCTTCCTTGGTATGCTGTTAAACGCTTTCTTAAAGTCTATGAATGTCAAACATGTGTTGTTGTCCATTATTTCATCTATTATTTATTTTATAATAAATAGGTAGGTTTGTACTTCTCTTCCCAATTAATAACCACCTTGTGGCTAAATTTTTCTTTTACTTTTTCATTTAATATCCTCTCATACTTTTTCGCTCCTACTTTATTACATTATTACATTATTTTTAATCTCTATAGATGTACATTCCCAAAGGTCGATTTTTTAAGACAGAAAGTATTATGCCTATTTCCAACTCTATTGATATTTTTTTCGTCATCTATGTTTTGTTGAACAATTTAGATCCATAGCACCATATTTTTTCTTTTATTTCATCTCGTGTGTTATGCAAACAAGTTCTGCAGCTTTTATTTTATTATTATTTATTTTATACTCCTATCTGTATTTCAGTTTGTTCCTATTACCTTGTATAGTTGTTCTTATTTTTCCTCGAGGTTCTGTTTTACGTTGAGCGATGCCTCCATCTTTATTCAATATTTTCTCTTCCTTTGATTTGATGTGTCTGGTTCACTTCTAAATACTTTTTCGAATTGTTCTCATGATTTGTGGTTTCTTTCTTTTGCGTTTTTTTCTTGCTTTTAATACTTATTCCACATTTGTTTTTTTATCTTGTTTGTTTCCTATTTTTTTAATTTCTAGTATCTTTGTTATGATATTTTTGCATTAATTGTCCGTTTTTGGGCGGTCCTTCAGTTCGTGAGTTTGGCTAAAAAAGAGGGCAAATAAAAATATATTATTTGCAGTATCTAGCTAAATGATGAAAATATTTATAGTGACGACTCAACACTATCGTGTTATATAGGGAACAATAATCAACCCAACAAACAATTTACTCTAGATCATATTTCTATGATACGCGACTCTTTGAAATAATTTTAACTAACAACAAAACCACCGTCATGGATGTTTGCCATTTTGGACAGTTGATTAATATTTTTTATACTTTTTGGTAATGCTAGTATTTTGGTTGGTTTTTGGTAGGATTATGAAAGATGGTTGCTTATGAACTACATTACTATGATAGATTTAGATGAATTCTACCCGTATACTAGATGATGATTTACAATAAAATATGCGGATTTGTAAGGTAAAGAAATGCATGTGTCTTTTAAATAGGAGTACTTGTTATGTTCAAACAACACACTGAAAAATGTAAATGAGAGCAAATAACTTGTTTTTAAATCTAACTGTACGTTGATAACAAAAGAAGCAGATTTTAAGGGCATATATTAAAATAAATAGTCACTACTAATATTCTGTATTAATCTTACATATATCACTTATAAAAGTGATACTGTATAGAACTATAATATAAAAATCGTAAAAGTTTGCTTAACTAATAATATAATTATTGAGCTACTTAATAGAATATGTACTCTAGTTGGTATACAATTTGATAATTGTCCAAATATTGTTACGAAAGTATGTACCGGATTTAGTTAAATATCGTCTTGGACATGGAACTTATTTTTTCCCAACATTTTGTATATATTTAATATTACACACGCGAAAGTTATGGAACAAGGTCGCATTGGATAACAAATAAATGTTTTTATTAGACTTATCATAATTATTAAGCATGGTGGTTTTCTTGGTTTGCAAAATGCACATCTGTCAATAAAATACATTTGGAGCAAAAGTAGAAAAAGAAATATGTAAAAGAAGAAGAAGTTGTATGTAATATGAAATAACCATTTTGTTTTCAAATGACATTACTTTTTTTTTTAATTTTATAAAAGATACGTTTTTTATTATAATAATATTACATTGTAGACTTGCACAGAATTTGTGGATTATATCGCCATTCCACTTCACTCTAATAAGATTGCTGGACGTTTGCAGCTAAAACCTGAATTCCAATTTATTTTACATCCTGGCAGTACTTCTATGTAAGAAGTTACCAACCATTTGGTGTTCATTTTCAAATCTGTAGTGCTATCGTAGAATTCTGGTTATTTTATTAAGCTCCCTTCAATTACCCCGTTCTCATAGGTGAGAAAAACATAAGATAAATCTGCTGCTTCCCTCTGTTTTAGAGAGTTTGCTGTCCTTTTCTGCTATTTCCAAGGCTAGAAAATTCAACTTTTGATTGTCATAGCAATATCTGTTTTTTGGTATCAGTTAGTCCCAGAGTAACGCTTTTAACATTGCTTTTTCAATTAACGAGCTCTAGCTTTTCCCAAAAATTGGAGTAATGTAAAAATACTGAATTTATTATAATACATTTCATTAACCGCTTTGGACTTTCTTTAATATTTAAATATGAAAAAGATAAATTACTTATTGGAATTTCCACAGTCTTCCAAAGCGAATTAAAAATGTATTCTAATCTGACCCAGGTTTTGGTATCCATCATCATATTTATCATGAATAATTTCCATAAAGTAAGAGTTGAAACAAATAATTTAATCTTTAATATTTACTACAAATAAAATATACTATAATTTTCAATGTGGGTGACAATATAGTAGTGAAGCATTCACTTATAAAATATTAGAAGCATATACCATTTTGCGAGCTCAGATCGATATTTTTAATTAACTTTTTACATAAAACTGCAACCCGAATCAGCCACTGTGTCAAAAATTTTACAAAACCTTCCCTGTTCAATCAAGTCCTCCACAGATTACACTGTTTTTGAATTCCATTCGTGTGCAGATTTAAAATCTAAATGGCGCCGGTCGCGGGCATACGGGTAATTTTCTTCTGAAAATAGCCGCGAACGCCGAAATGAATCTTTTGTTGCATCTGGCAATAGAAAAAACTCATCTTTTGTGATAGATGAAAGCTTTCGTTTTAATTCAAAGAGCTCCAGATTTGAATTCTTTTTTATAAATGAATGAATTGGTGTTTGTTGAAACTTAAGCTTTAAAATTTCATTATAAAGATTTACAAGACAAAAATATCAGTTTAAAGATTGATCTTGAAATATTACAGCTTCTAGAACAGTATGCCAAAAGTTGTGATATAACTTTTCACACAGCAGCACCAAATAATACTAATTATGATAGATCCATCAATTATGAGAGATATTTTGGAGAAAACTCTCTTAACAAATAAATGCAAGACTTAATTATGGAAAAAAAAATTACTAATTATTAAATGTGTTAGATAAAAACATAGACTTTCTCATAATCTTATTCTCTTATAATTTTTATATTACCGGGTGGTTGCGGCATCTGCAATTTATTAAACAAACAAGGTCCTATTCTGATTTTTTAACGAGAAATTAACGAATACTGTATGTATTTTGTATTTATTTAGATACATTTTAATACACAGTCATTAAATTTGGTGTATCGTTTGCACTTAAATACCTTAGTACGACTGTTTAAATTTTTTAGTTTAAAACCGGTTATTATAGATATTATCCTCATATTACTTTCTAATTTAAAATTAAAATAATGTTATCATCCACGACCTGACTCTCACCCAGTGAGAATAACTGAAACAAATAGAGTAATTTTTAAATTTCCTCATCCAATTTGTTATCATTACTTATCCAAGAAAAATGAAAAAGAATCTGAACTATAAAAGAAAACTCAACTTAATATTCAAAGAAAATTTTATTTTAAAAACAGTGAGAAATGTACGATTGTGACACTTCCACTAGTAAAACTGAATTTTATATAATTAGATACTATCGACTCTTAAAAATTGTTTTTCATTTATAGTATATAATATGACTTAATTATTATCAACAAAATCATATTTAGAGATTTATGATAAAAAAACACTTCTTACATCAATATTTGTAAAATATAATAAATATTTCCAAATTTTTTGTTGCTTAAGGATAAATCTAGTCAGAATACAAAATAGTTAAAATATGTTGGAGTTCTTTTAATTATATTTGAACGATTCCTTCTTTTATATTCGACACTGACACTAAAATATTCTGTATAACATATTGGGAAAGGTAGAATACGATTGTTGCTATTTTCGGGTTTCGAATTATACTCCGGCCAATACGCTTTTTACTACAAAACCCATATAAGTCATAGAGCACGTGATGAAATTTTCTATGTCACAACCGTGCCACGTTGTCCAATCAAGAAAAAATAACAAAAAAAAATGTAAATGTTTGTAAATATACTTACTTGTGCCGTACATGGTGGTACGAATTTCCTTTCGAATTGTACTTGTATGCCATGTTTGTATATCAGTAATTTTCTTTTTGTATGGACGGTTTTTTGGAGATAATGTTAAAACTTCATTATTTTTCCTGCTTGTGAAATAGCACTCATCGTTGAAATGTTATATCCAACCTAACCATATCTGTGACAGTATGAATTTCGATGTGACAGTAGCAACATCATAATAGTTTGTCCAAAAGTACAGTTTAATACAGGTTTCATGGGCTTACATATTTTCAAATTTATTTAACGTAAAGTATGGATTAGCATTACTAAATTTACAATATTTTGTCCCTAAACTTTATTTTAAAGATTTATACGAGTCAGCATTGTTAGATTATTATAAATATATACAAATAATCACATTTAATCAATTTTGATTGTAGCGGACATTTACGTGCTATTGGTTGGACTAGTACCTCACGTGACTTCTGTCAGTGATCTCACCAACATTTTGCAAATGAGATGGTATACTACTTTGTACGTCATTGGAAAGGGGAATTTCGCACTGTATCTAGTTTTTGAATCCCATTCGAATCTAATGAAAATAACAACTTAAATAAACTATAATTTTTGTTAAAGTAAGAGATGCTCAAAATGTTACCCTTGTGTGTTCTGATAACACCCCAAACTTAAATTCTACTGCTACTATATTATCAGTATACCCAAAACTGTTCAAGTTAAAACATTAAATTATAAGTAAATGTTGCCCAGTTCGTATTTCTTTTGTCAATTTCTTTTATTTTTTCCAGGGTTTTTCCACTTTTTTAATTTTTTTTTATATCACGTCGTTCCATGTTTTCTATATTCTCTCTCTAGCTCTTGCTTGCATCGTCTACAGTTTGTTTGCATCTTAGATATTCATGTCCAACTTTCGCTCCGATATATTTAGTAAAGGTTTGAATACAATTTTATAAACCGTCATTTTTTTCTTAGTTATTTATTTTTTGCTTAAAAATGTATTATTTAATGTACAATATAATTTTGTTGTATTTTCTATTGTGTTATTCATTTCTGCCTTCCATTATTTTGTATATACAGGGTGATCTAATTATACTCCAAAGTTTGATATTTCAATTATCTTCAGAAATAGGAAAGAATCCTTTGAATGAAAGTTAGAGAAAGAGTCAAGCTTCACATTTTAAAATTATTTCGTGATATACAGGTTGTCCCATAAGGTCACATCATATCTAAGTTATGTTTTTTTTAATGGAACATCCCGTATGTTTTTACATTTTTATAAACCTCTTGCCGAGCTGATTTCAACGATTTATGACAGTTTATGTCTATTATGTTTGAAAAATATTTGATACAGAGTCATTAAAAATTAGATGGGATTTCAAATTTTTGATCACTCTGCATCAAATATTTTTTAATGCCATAGCATAGAACTTGAAAAGTTAGGAGAAGTATAAGTGAACCGTTTTATTAATTTTCAACGCTTTGACTGCTACAGACATCTAAATTAAAAAAAATATGATTTTCAGGTGGCTGTAGAACCTTTATTTACATAACACACATGAAGTGTTATATATTGTTGAAATCAACTCTGCAAAAGGTTTATAAAAATGTAAAAACATACGGGTTGTTCCATTAAAAAAAGCATAACTTTGTTATGCTCTCTCCTTATAAGATATACTACAAAATAATTTTAAAATGTGAAGTTTGACTCTATCCATAAGTTTTATTTAAAATGATCTTTCCTATTTTCTTACGGATAACGGAGATATCAAACTATATTGCTCTCATGTTATTGCTGCGTTTACATTTATTGTTTCTTGTGTTTGTGTTTCTTTATTTTCTATCACCATTACTTTTTTCTTTTCAATATTAAGGTAGTTATCGCGAGGTTCCGGTTTTCTTACGACATAGTTGATTTTTTTTATACGTAAAGTTAAATTGTTTTTGAGTGCGTGGTTAAAATTTCAGAGAGATTGACCACCTAGAACCAGAGAAAATAATTAATGAAAAAAATTCCCTTATGCACGGTATTCCCTTTGAAACTTGGAAAATGAGTAACATTTTCGATCACAGTAAGCATGCATTTCTTACCACTTTGATAAAAAAATTTTGGCAGCAAGAAACATTTTTGATAGTTAACTCTGCAAAATTTTGAAGCACTTGACCACCTACTTTTGTAGATAAAATATAATTAATACCATTATGTTGAATTTTTTCGAACGAAAACTCCAATATACGACAACACTGTAAACGAAAGAAGAGGGGGATCGAACGCGCGATATTCAAACTGTCGCAAGATCCTTGTTGGCTACCGGGCTAATTTTACGTTTAAAAAAAAAACTAATGATGGTGCAGCATCACGGAAAAAACATTCAATTAAATAAATGTTGCATACAGGGTGTTACTATATTCGACCGACAACGCTTTACCCCAGAGAGATCTCGTTAATTGATGAATTTTGATATGGGAACATAAACCCTTAAAGGGCTTAGTTTCCGAGATACAGGGTGTTAAAAGTTTGAAATCAAAATTAAAAATTTGTCATAAATCAGAAACGCCTCCAAATATTTTTTTCAAATTTGGTGATCAATATGCTCTTTAAGAAAGTAATATTTTGACATAAACTGACTTTTGAAAAATTTAACCAGTGGCGCGCTATCAGGGTTTGTGGCAACTTTTATCCCCCTATCTTTTACGCCACTGGAACAAATATTTTTTTTTTAATTTTTTTAAATTCTCTGTTCATTTTTAGGTAAAAAAGTAATAACCTTTTATGGAGCTAAAATGAACGGTATTGTAGATATTTGATTCTGAATATCCTGTATCTCGGAAACTAAGCCCTTTAAGGGTTTATGTTCCCATATCAAAATTCATCAATTAACGAGATCTCTCTGGGGTAAAGCGTTGTCGGTCGAATATAGTAACACCCTGTATATTCATCTTTTAATTATCAACAGTAAAAATTATCTATACATGTTCCTTTTAAAACGCGTAACTTTGTTAAAGTCTTGAAAAAGAAGCGACTGGTTATTTTATGAACGTTTAAAAAATATATTTATTTTTTACAAGCATAAAATAATCATCTCTGCATACGTTTTTTAATATATTTGCATATATGTAGGTAGTTTTTGGAATATGTATGAAGAAAAATAACATTTTCTGTTTGCTTATTCACATACTTTTTTCAACGGATAAAGTAAACAGTCTTTGGCATTTGGAAAAGTTACTGAAAAGTTTCTTTTCGCTTACGAATTATTACTTGTAACGCTTAAAAAAATGACAATTTGTTATTCACTTAAAAAAAAGTTTTTATTCGCTTACGAATTATTACATCTTAAGTATTATTTCTTAAGCTTAAAAAAAACTGACGATTTGTTATTCACTTAAAAAAAAAAGTTTCTATTCGCTTACAAAACGATTTTTTTTACTTAACAACAGTAATAATATTAATATTAACAGTATTAATAATATCACCAGTAATATAGCTTTAAAAATTCTTTGGCATATGCATAAAAAACTGACAATTTGCTATTCACTTAAAAAAAAAAGTTTCTATTCGCTTACGAAAAGACTTTTTTTTAATTTAACAACAGTAATAATATTAATATCAACAGTAATATAGTTTAAACATTTTTTTGGCATATGCATAAAAAAACTGATAATTTGCTATTTACTCAAAAAAAAAAAATTGCTTATGAACAGTATTAATTATCTTTGCATACATCTTTGAATAGATATATAGATCTGAAAATTTTGACGTGTGCATAACAAAAGTTACCGATTACTTTCTGTTCGCTTCGAAGAACGCAATAATAGAATCTAGTATTCTAGCAGTTTTTGTAACTCGCGGTTTATTGTTGTCTTGCTTCTCCGACAATAACCCTTGAAGACCGGCAGCGCCGCTTTGCGCAAACACATCTTCTAAGTCCGAATATGCGAGTCCAGCATTAGCTATTTTCTTAATCATGGTATCAGAAATCGTACCGTTCAAGGGCTGTAAAGTTAGTGCAATTAGCCCTATCTTTCCCGCTTGCCTGTCTTCGTTAAGCACTTTGGCATACGATTTTCTACCCTCGAATAATTGTGTTGGCGAGATGAATTTGGAGACCAGTTCCTCTAGAATTTCTACATCGTATGAAGCTTCATGAAACTGTTCCGTTGAGTTTTTTCCGAGAAAATCCAGCGCTAGAGTTGATAGCTTAAACTGCCCTTTGCCTTTACGATCTGGAAATTGCTTTCCCAGTAACAATAATGTATCTGAAAACCCAGCGATAGTAGATTTGAAGTTGTGGATCATGCTTGTTCGTTTTAGTCCTTGAATCAAGAGCATCGTATCAAAACGTGCATTATGAGCAACGAGTAGCGACGGCTTCGGTGGAAAATCGAGGAAGTGGAGAAATTGTTTCAGAGCTTCTTGCAGCGGAATCGATTGCACTCTTGTACCGTGGCAATATAATTCTCCATTTCTATTCTCTAACCCAGTGACGAGTGAAGCATACCTTACTTTCGGTAACCCGGGTAAACAGAGACTACCGACTACGTCAGTGTGACCAAGTCGAAAGAAAATGCAGCGTTGCCACGATCGCTCACGTAGTCGATAATACGTCTGGGGTGCGTAAAATAGTACAGGGTACGGATTCAGTAAGTTGGCAGCAGTTACAGTCCAAACCAAAAGTTTTCAAGACGCGGATACAGTTTTTCAGAGATTTTAGCACACGCGGTCAGATTAAGTTTTGGCTCAGACTATCGCACGTGAACTGCCTTAAGTTTTAGATTTCTTGATATAAGTGGTGTGTTTCACATTTCTAGGTTTTGACTGAGTTTTTTTCCGTTTTTGGCGTATGTCATTAAATTATCTGCATACACACATTCCGGTAATAATGGTGCTCATATATTTTTGCAGCCTATTAGCATATTTTTAGCATTTTATGTTTTTTGGTATGTCAGCTTGAATAATGTTACATATGATTGGTATTGTTTTGAACCTTCTTTGATCAAAAATTCGTATGATTCGCAGCTGTTCGTTCAGACATAGTTTCTTGTATGTTTGTATGTGTGACTATATTGTTTATGAATTTATCGTAGATACTTCTTTTTATGTTTTTGCAAATTGTATTTAGTGGCAGGCTGTTCAAATACTTTTTCAAGATCGGCGTATATCTTGTTGTAATTATTTATTATTATTTGTTTAATTATGAATATATGATCTTGAATTTATCTGCCTTCCCTTAAACCACATTGAGATTCTTCAATTTCATGTTTTGATCAATTCTGAAGTAGCCTTTCTTACACTATAGCTATCACGCTCAATTGTATTATTCCCCTGTAGTTTCTATACTCTCTGTTGTCGCCTTTTTTACGTATTGGTAATATTATGGCCAACTCGCAGCCCTTAGGTATAACACTTTCTTTTAATTCCTTATTAACTAAATCTTTTAGTAATGAAATATTTCCCAAGTTTAGTAACATTTCTGATGTTATACCATCAAGTCCAGCTGCTTTCACTCTTTTCAACTTTTTCACTGTTTCTTTTACTGTCTCCATATTAAATAATAAATCTGTTGACTGATTTCTTTTGTAATTTTTTTCCGTCTCTTACTCTTCATCTTTGCTGCTTAGCTGTTCCATTTGTTTTGTGTTTAGCCTATCCTGAATGTGTTCTTTCCAGCATTTTGCTTTTGTAGCCTTTCAATATTTTCCTATTTTTGTCATTTAAATAAATACATCTATATTGTTTGCTTTTTTAAGTGTTCTTAGTAATTCTTTAGTTACATTTGATGGATATGATTGCCACGTTTCATTTTCTCCCCAACTTTTTCCCATATCTTCTTGTTCTTCCTTATTCATACTCACTATAATTGGCATTATTTCGGTTACTTAAATATTTTTCGATTTATTCTTTTTCAACTTGATTTCTACTTTTGTTTATTCTTTTAATAATCTAGCTTATTTTTGGATTTTATCAATTACTGGTGATCTGGATATTATTTTTTTGTATGTAATAATGTTTATTTAAATGGTGTCTATGCCTATAGTCATCGTTACCATAATTACGTTGGCTTTTATTCACTTCCAATTCCTCTATATAAGATTTTGCAGTTTTTGTTTTGAAAGATCTAGAAAATCTGTGCATAATTCCGTGGCTCTTTTTTCTCTTTTCCCTTGATTATTATTAAATAGTCTATTATTGAACATTTTTTGTAGTTTTCCATCTTGTTTTGGTCCATATACTACTACAATCGTTAGAATATCTAAATAACAACATGGTTTACTTATTTTTTAATTTACATATTCTTACAGAACTTTTTGAAGCCACTTGGATTAATATATTATTAAACTCATTGTAACTAAATTTGCTAAGAGGTTAAATAAATATTCACAAACTATTACACCAACACTAAAATATCTTGTACTTAATATATACTTAATATAAAATTTGTTGAAGATCGTTACGGCTGATACCAAGAGAAATTCTTATTCTGACCTCATTCATCCTCTACAGTTTATGTATTTAGCATTCTTTTATAATATATTTTTTGCTAAAAAAATCTAGAAATATTTTTTTTATCTTAATATATTAGTCTGAATACTTAGTTTCTCTAGTCGCATTTTCAATCACTGTCACTGTTTGAAAAAGCGACTCGAGTCACAGAAAGAATTTGATAAAAAAAGCTTAGGAATACTGTTGAAATTAAAAATAAACACAATTTAAAGACGTACCTTAGAAAAAAAAAAACATTACCTAGTGCACTCGAATGCAAGGAAGTGCCCATAAAGTTATTATATTAGATTATCTTTATGTAATAATTTTAAGTTATGATTTGATATTTTGTGATGACAAAATCCAGTTCATAATAAACTTCTTTACAAAAGAAAACTTCAAATATGCTTGCTAAGAGAGCTAGAGCTACTTAAAGATGATGCAATGACATCGAATTAATTCAAATAACTTGAAGCCAGTTTACTTTTAAGTCATACCAAATATTCTGTACATTTATTTCATACGGTAAAATCATATGGCGCTAAAACAGATGATTTAATTAGTAGTAGGGGGTATATTGCACATTTTTATTGATAACTTTTTAAAACTTAAATAACTCGCTTTTAACTACAATGATATAATCACAAAACCTTTGAGAAAATATTTAAATGAAATCAATATTAGCAAGCAAATGAGGTGTAGAATTTGCAATTATCATTTGTTTAAAGAATTTGTGAACACTATGTATACAGTTATCAATATCGGGGTTGTTCGATAGTTATTCGTTCCAAGTTATTCTAATTTTTACTGGGTGCTATCTATTAAATAAATTTAATTAATGTTTGTCTTTCAAATAAATTTTAGGCTATTTTTATAATAATCATTTACAAATTGTCATTTTATAAATTATTACTTTCTTAATTCCCTAATGTGGGAACAAATATTTACATGAACTATTTAAAAAATGCATTCTATTTTTTTTTATTTCAGAATTATAAAGAAAAAGACGCGGGCAAAGTTGTAGTGTACACAACGACAATGGGTATCCTGCGAGACACTTACCAAGCGTGTATGAGAGTGAAACAAATCCTGCGGCTCCTGCTGGTTAAATTTGAGGAGCGAGACGTATTCATGAGCTCCGAATACCAAGCAGAAGTTCAGGAGCGCATGCGATGCGAACAAGTGCTGGTGCCACAGGTGTTCGTAGATGGGGTGCATATAGGGGTGAGTGAACCTCAATAGCTTTATTATCTGTGGTTATCAAAATGTATAGAACTTCTAGAATGCTACGGCTAATTTATAAAAGCCACTCGAAAAAAAAACATATACCGAAAATAATCATTTTTATAAAGTTGTTAAGCGTTAAAATTTAATTTTATAATAAACTAATAAAGTTAATAATATTTTTATAATAGTAATATTGTTACTATCAACATTAATAATAATAATAGTAATAATATTAATACTATTAATAATAAAATGAAATAAATAAAATATGAAAACTCGAAGTTATGAAAATTATACCATTCATAACACCTGCTAATGGTATTTTGAGCAAAACATTACAAAAAAATTTAATAGTAATTGAGCTCTCAAAAAGACTGCATATACCAATACATAAATACATTATATCGCACACATGTTAGAAGCTTTAAAACTATAGATTCAGTATATATTACTTCTGTATACATTAAGCGTATCGTTATTGATTTTAATATACGTGAATCGTATTGTACTCGTAATTAAAATGCAAATAAAAATGATGTGATTTATACCAGTTATCAACATATTGACTCCATTCTCTTGTACAGCAGCCTAATGAAAAAATAGGCAAATTTAGAAAAAATTAAGTACCACTTAAACTGCCTGGGTCAATTAAAAATTTAAAAACGTGGAGTGATTTTTTGTCCTTTGCATCTGCGATCTTTTTACTTAACAAATTTGTTTTTATCTTATTTTAGTTTAAGTTATACAAAATATCTATATAATGTAATGGTTTTCTTTGTTAGAACAGAACGTCATAAATAAAAATCAATTTAGTATCATACGTTGCGCGAGCATGAACAATAGAAAATAATTCTGCATACTACAGTAGTTTAAGTGAAGACTACATATATTAAATGTTTACTTTTTAAAAACATTGTATATTAAGTGACATCAAAATGAGCAACATGAGGTCGTGCGTTGTCTTGTTGGAATGTGCTATTGGGATAGTCTGAACATAAGGTACAATATGGGATTTTATGACCTCCTGGATGTAGCGCGCAGCGGTCATGTTACCTCTAATGAATTCCTAAGGTGACCCACTTCTAATAGCAATAGCCCCCCCCCATACCATAACTCCAACTGTGTGGTGCACTTGCCTTTCCACAGATTGGGGATCTCGTCTTTCTCCACACCGTCTTCTTACCCTTACACGACTGTCATGCATACCCAAACGGAATCTGGACTCATCACTGAATACAATTTGCTCATTCTCTACACCACGCTAGACGATCACGGGGGCGCCCACAATGTATCAAAATTTAAAGCTTCATAACTATATGTCATCAGAAACGTATTAGATAAAACCGACAAACCAACAGAAATAAAATTCATCAAACATATATTTTGTCCAATCAAGTAAAATTCATAACGTAAAACGTCCAAGAAATATCATCATAACCTTACTTTATCAAACACTTAAATTGGCAAAACCATAATTCAGCCTAAAATAAAGTATTAGAACAATATTTTTATATAACCAGAAAACATCATAATGTCAAAATTGTCGAAACGAATAATGTAAAACCCTTAAAATCAAATAACCGTATTTTCCTATAACCGTATTTACCTATAAAAGTAAATCATCAAAACCGTATTTTATCCAACAGATGACGTCACACCAAACGTCACCGATATACAATAATTGAATGACCGAGATAGAAAGTTAGGTTATATTCATAGATATATGTTAAGATAGATTGCCCACTCCCGTGTTGACTGCCAAACCACTGTTTTGGTCGTCATCTGATAGCCGGGCGAAGAACTAAAGTCTAGAAAAAATATAAAATAATCTTCGGTTCTTTTCGGAATTGAACCCGGGCCATGAGCCTCACAAGTGAGAACTCTAACAACTAAATCAACAGCTTTGTTAACATTTTTTCTCAAAATTCCGTTTTAAATTTAGAGCAGTGTTTTTATCGCCGCCTCGAAGCCGGTCCAGAAAATGTTTACATTTAGCGGTTTATTTAAATTCACGCATTCTGCTCACCATTTGATGAAATGAAGTGTTGATATAATACAAATTAATTATTAAGACATGAATACTACTAAAGTATATATTTTGAAAAATAAAATATACTTATATTAAAACTCTTACATTACTCAAAATAAATGTTATTAAATATTCTAATGACATTAGTTCCAACAAAGTTCATTGAACATTGACATTTATTTAGAATATCGTGGAATTTTAAGTATGTTATATCTTTTTAATTATTACGGATAGATTCCACAAAGTAAGGGTAGAAATAATCATTAAAATTAAGGCAAAACAAACCAAAAAAAATAAGTAGAAACTTTAATTATATTAATTATATATTGTATAATTGTATAATTATATTGTAAGTTCCTATTCTGTAATTGGGTTGTACCTGTTGAACAGTGTAAATAAATAAGTAAATGAATAAATAAATTTATTTTTTTATATATTTTTCTAATGTTTACAATTTCTTCTTACATTTTTTTTTCTTTGGGGTGAGGTATGTGGACCTTGAAAAGCTGATATCAACCAATCAGAAGCCTGTGGACAAAATTTATTACATTAATATAATTATTATTTACTGTCATTATGTTAATTTTTCACTTACGTTTTTTAGGATATTATCATCATTATTATTATACAAAATAGAAAAAAAATACCTGTCAGACCAGCTGATCTGTATCTGAAGAACTAAAATTACCAAGTAGAAACAAAGTAGGCACGGCTGTTAGGGCAAACCTATTATTGCGCTTCCTACAAATATAGATAGTAGTCAGATTTTCTAAGGTCTAGTCAGTACTTCAGGGTTCGCAGTGGCTTCGGCCGATTTTTTGAGCCTAATTTTGCCAGTCACATTGTTTACTAAAAAAATAATTTCTGTTAGCTACACTAATATCATTTGCATGATTTTGTAATAATAAATAATGAATATCATTCTTGCCTTTAAGAAATTTGTGAAGAATTTGAGTTTTGTTGTTTTCATTGCAATTCACTACCCTGCAGAACTTCATTTTTATAAAAAAATTACGCAATCACAAAAGCTACGGATACATCCACTTAAGCAAATGTATAAATTTTCAAATAGTTTCCAGAAAATTTCGAAAAATCTATAGTGCCATCTATATGGCGGTAGAAAATATGTTATTGTAATTTAAGAGCAATCTGTCGGAACCTCTACAGTGCCAACTATCGAAGGTCCATCAATCATTTTCACTGGAGTGACAGTTGTATCTGAGTGGGCATGCCCGTAGTTGTGACGTCACTACTTAACCTTAAAGTCTTGTCAACAAATACATTTGTTGGATGAATTACGGTTTTGACAAATAACTGTTATACGTAAACACTGTTCGGACGAAATAAGGTTATGATGATATACTAGTTGCCTAAATTTCGATTATGACGTTTTTTGAGTTGGATGAAAACTTTTCTAGGGTGATACGGTTATCATAAATTCATCTTTTGAAGTTATACGGGTTTAAATAAATACGGATAGGATAATATACATTATGATATAATAATTTGGGGTTAAGTCCGGTTTTGACGAAATAATATTATCCTATTTAACTGGTTTGAAGGTTTAAATTATGCCAAAAATCTTGTTTGATAAAGTACGGTTTGGATACTTTATATGGACCCGATCACGGTGCCCAGAGGTCGGTGGTAGTATAAAATGGGGACGGTATGAAAAGATCCCAAAGGTTTTTGTCCGGCGATAAACGGTTCGCTTCCCAATCGCCCTTCCATATTCTTCAAACCACTGGTCAGCAAACGCCCTTGCAGAAGAGGAGCGATCCCGTAGTCTAAGATGGCTAGCTTCGCGTTCTGTGGTTCTTCGAGGACGTCTTGTTCCTCTCGCTCTCGTGTACGGCCCTCTTGGTTCCATGTCCGAACACAGACTGCCACAGTGTTTAAACTCCTTTGCGTTCTAGCGGCTATATCTCTCATAGAAAAACCAACCTCTTGCAAGCCCACATATCGATCCCTATCAAACCCGCTTAACCTGCCGAAATTGTTAGCGTCTTCGCACTCGAAGCATTGTGATTCAATTAAAGAAGCTTTTTGAAATATGTTTTACACCGCTTAAATGACAACTGTACCTACAAATGCTTAATTTTTTGTTTTAGACATAGGCGATAGTAAATGTTATTGAAAAAGTTAACACTAGAGTAATTTCGCTGAAAAATCGATCCTTTTTTATCTTAACATAAACAAACCTATTCCCAAATAAATATTACAAATTATTCATTATTACTGGGTGTTCTTCTTTCTATGTCATTTAGTATATTATTGAACTACCATGAGTATTTACGTTCTTCAGTATATGCTGCGTTGTATAATCAGCAATGTTGTTAGGTCGGAATATATTTTGTTATTTTCATAATTTTACTTTGGTAGCTTTCTAGTTTTCTTTTAGTGACATTAACTTTAAGTTTCGCAAACAGTACTATTTATAATTTATTTTAAAGAATTTTATTCAGGTTTCTCATATTTAGTTAATAACAACGAAACCCAAAACGTTATCGAATCGTGTAATCTGCTTTGTAACTGAATTCTATACATGGAAGAAAATTACTCAGCCTGTACCATCGGCAACATTCTCTGAGTAACCCGAGTGAGTAATTCTGCTTGTGAAACGATACTCTTAAGTTTTGTGTAAAGCGTAGAGACACCGAATGCATCCTCGTTTGCTCACTTGTTTATGTTGGTATTATCAACCAACAAGTAAAGCAAAAGAAGAGTGTGGTGTGCATTTAGTAAATAATAAATATGTAATATTTATTTGTAAATTATGATTTATGTTTCTATAGTATATCTCCATAAAACCAAATATTACTGTTAAAAATTCAAGGTCAACCAGCTAAGAAAGAAATACTCCTCAATCAGAATGAGTAAGTAGTAAGTGATAAAAACCAGCAAAGAGGTTAAGTTTTATCTGCAAAAAAAACTATTTTGTATACGGCATGTATTTATTAAATATGTTGATGACCAAAATATTGGTAAGTATAAACTATATACCTTGACTCATATATATTTTGGAAAAAGAATGAATAATAATTCATATAGTAACTTAATGAAAACCGATATCATATATCATCCTACATATGTAAGAATTCCCGTCTCTCTCTAGTACTAAAAAGAACCAATATTGATTCTTAGTCTTAACCTATAAACCATTCTTATAAACCACAACAACGTCAAGTAACTGCCCATTACAGAAACCAAATATTATCTTTCTTTATTCATATGTCAAACTGCAAAAGCTATTCGTCTAGAACTAGTTTCAGGTCTAAGATTTTCTTTTTCTTAGATACTGTCCAACGCTTTTCAACTTCTCATATAAGTATGCGGCGATAACCTTTAAGTTTAAAGATGCTGGCCGTGAATAAAAGGAATTTTAATTTAAGTTTGACGACTTTAACAGAAAAGTTAGAACTAACTAGCTCAAGGAATAACATGGCAGTTTATTATTATTTATGGCTTATTCTTCGCGGCAAGAAGTGCTTTGAGTAATATGTGTTAAATCATACAATTTATTAAACGTATCATGTAAACGGATCTTTCAACTTTTGAAGATTTTTATTCAAAATACAAAGCATAATATACTTCCGACCATTACTGTGTTACTAATAAATGTTAACCTCTTTTATCCATCAACTATCCTGATATTCAAACTGTACCAGCTAATAGGATACCCCTACTTTGAAAAACTAAAAATAAATCAACAATTTGGTCTAGAACTTCAAAGGAGTACATTTTTCAATTACAAGAGCAGACTAAGGGGAAGACAAATAATTAAACTGTTAATATAAGTTCATAAGTTCTTATTCGTAATTCGAATAATGAATCTAGTAACAAAATTAATATTAATAATTTTGTATTAACTTTCATCAAACCATGTAAATTAGAATAATCATATTTCCCCTTTATTTCTGTCGCTAATACCTACATAATTTGGTTTAATTTGAAGTAGTATTTTATGAAAAATATTACCGTCCTTTCTGCCTAAGTGGACAACGTCTGGCGGCAAAGAAAACTCGAGCTGTAAAGCAATTTACATGCAATTATTACCCGTATCATTAGGCGACACTCTAGTATATTCTTACTAAGACTAAAATTCTATTTACGTGAAAATAACAAAATATATGCAGATATTTTTAAAGTTAGATGGATAGGAATATCGGGGTGAGAACAATAAATATAACACCAAATATTATTTTTAAAAGGCCAACGTTTGGAAGCCTGTTCGCCTCTTTTTCAAGACTGTTTTAATACAATTTGGCCGTGTAAAAATTTTAATTGCAATAGTTATCTTTATGAAACCAACATTTTTCATAAAATATTTATGTATTTTATAAAATAATTCGATCTAAGAGTATGGACTAGAAAATTAATTTGTGTAAGTAGAATTACGTCTGTCACTTGACAGTAAAAAAAAAAATCAACATGTTCTCAGTTACTCTATCAATCATCTCTATAGCTTTGCGTTGTTTACTAAAATTTGTTTTTCTGTCTTATTGGCAGATCAAATTATATTTTTTAAATATATTATAAAATATTTTTTGAAAAAAACATGATTGAAGGATCAATGAAAGTTGTGCAGAAAGCACTTAGTCAAACGTGTAAAACTGACCTTAAAGCTATATTAGCAGAAAAAATTCCGAAACATGCAGAAGCGGTAAAAAAATTTAGAAAAGACCATGGAAAAGCGAAGATAATGGATGTCGAACTCAATATGATGTACAATGGAATGAGAGGAATAAGATCGATGGTCTGGGAAACATCTCTGCTGGATCCAGATGAAGGTATTAGATTTCGAGGTTTGACAATTCCGGATTGTCAGAAGAAGCTACCTAAAGCTCCATGCGGAAAAGAACCCCTTCCGGAAGGTATATTTTGGTTGATGGTAACAGGTGACGTTCCATCAAAAGAACAAGTTAATTGGTTGTCACAGGAGTGGGCAAAAAGATCTAAACTACCAGATCATGTTGTTAAATCGATGGACACTATGTCAAAGACGGTACATCCGATGGCTCAGTTATCAGCAGCATGCACGATATTAAGCACTGAAAGTAAGTTTGCCAAAGCATATAACAAAGGAGTGAAAAAAGCAGTTTATTGGGAGTATGTTTATGAAGATTGTATGGATTTGATCGCAAAATTAATTGTAATATCAGCCAAGATTTATAATCACACGTATAGATCAGGAGAATGTGGTTGTGTAGAAGTTGATCCCACTAAAGATTGGAGTTATAATTTGATGACGATGATGGGCTACACTGATGAACAATTTGCAGAGCTGATGCGACTATACCTTACAATCCACTGTGACCACGAAGGTGGAAATGCATCAGCTCATACAATTCATTTAGTCGGATCTACTCTTAGTGACCCATATATATCTTATGCAGCTGGAATGAATGCATTAGCGGGGCCATTGCATGGTTTGGCCAATCAAGAAGTACTGGTATGGATAAATAAATTACGCGAAAAACTTGGCGATAATCCTGATGAAAAGAAACTTAACGATTTTGTATGGAAAACACTAAAGTCAGGTCAAGTGGTACCCGGATATGGTCATGCTGTTTTAAGAAAAACAGATCCACGATATACTTGTCAGCGAGAATTTGCTTTAAAACACTTACCAGATGATCCAGTTTTTAAGCTAGTGTCCAGTATCTTTAAAGTTGTTCCACCAATTCTTCAGAAACTTGGGAAAGTTGCAAATCCATGGCCTAATGTGGATGCACATTCTGGAGTGTTATTACAATATTATGGAATGACACAAATGCAGTATTACACTGTTCTTTTTGCTGTTTCCCGAGCCTTGGGTACCCTAGCCCAATTAATTTGGTCAAGAGGCATTGGCTTCCCTATTGAAAGACCAAAATCCCTCACTACTGATTACTTAATGAAGTTCGTGAAGAAAAGCAGTTCAAGTGGTTCTTCTTGTCCACCGAAGAAGAAGTAATTTACTGGTCTTTTTTTAATTATACATACTATATATATTAAATTAAAGTTGGGAACGTACTTGAAGACAGAACTTAAAGTACAATTTTTATTTAAATAATATTAAATACCCTAACTAAATTTAAATTTAGAATCGCCTGTAAAAGTGTTTCCAGCTATTTTATCTTCGTATTTTTTGTATTGTCCATGTATACTTTATTAACAAATATTTTATTTACACAGCTTTGTATTATTTAGTTTTACAACTAAAACAATCAGCCTTTTTCCTGCCAATATATTCAATATTTTTAAAATCAATTCGCCAAGTCAACCTTAGTGAAACATTTTAATTATCACTCCTAAACTTAAATTAAATTAATTGTTTCAACTCTTACTTAATGGAAGATGGTAATGTTAGATACCGAAACATAGGTAGACTTGAATACATATTAAAACGCTATGGAGCACTGGAAATTCAAGATTTATCTTTCCATATTTACTTATAAGCTTATTTAACGTTATAGGCTTTGAGATTAGAATTAAATTTAAACATTTTTAAGACTGCCAAAGAATGCAAAAAATTTTAACTATTTTTTACTAACCACTGTAAAAATATACATATGTATGCACAACTTCACCCATACGTTAGTCACAAGATTATACTTATTATTAATATGATATCTTTTCTAGCAATTATAAAAATATCGCCTGAAGTACCTAACATTTTTCTTTTAAACAAAGAACTACATTATTTTGATTCCTAATTACAAATTAAGAACACTGAAAAAAAGACAAAAATAGAGGTGATAAAGGATCTTTTATGTTTGACTGTTGAATCTCATACATGTGGTCACTACTTTTGGGAAAAGTAGAATTCGTTTGAGGGCACTATCATATATCTTCATAGCAGTAAAACAAATGTCCATAGATACGATTCTTGTGCTTTTCTTTACAAAATAGTAATGGTAAACTAAGTACAAACAAATTTACACAATGACAACTCAAAACAACTCCAGCATGATAGCACAACTATGATTTATTTCATTTTACTGGTTTGAAGGGTTCCTTTTATATTTAAATGAATAAACGAAATTAGTGATTAAAATTATTCGAACCATGCAAATATAAAATGTAGCTGAAGTAATAAACAAACACTTTTTTTTTTATTTTATTTTATTTAATAATAAATATCCTCATAAAAAGTAAAAACACTACCCATACATCTGCTTGATTTGTAGGCACTGCTTAGGCTTATATAGTATACAGGTTCAGAAAGTACCTAAATGGACGGAGTCAAAATTTTAACTAAATTTGGATGAATACAATCAATGGCTATGGGTAAAGTAAAATAAATCTTACTGTACTCTAAAGTTCAGTGTTTTTAGTTATCTGTTATATTTTTTTTTATTTTTTAAAATGCCTACTATGTTGTTAAATTTTAATCGATACTACCTTATTTGCATAGAAATTTCTTAATAAAAATAACATTTTTAAATATACAAACATCGGTAAATATAGAGGACCAGAGTCTATGATCAAACATGGTCGAAGGTACCGAAACGTTGCTCAAAAGATTGGTAAATCACAATCAACCATCCATCCTACAACGTAAATCATTGGAGGTAAACCGGGGAATAGGCGAGGAAAAGAGGAGAATGCGGAAAAAGCTTAACTAAGTCTGTAGATGATCGTTATAGAACATTGCAAATGCTGCGAAACTGACATCACACGGCAGTTCAATCAAGAAAGTAAATAAATATATTTGTTGAACTACCATAAGTAAGCGTATAGTAAAAAGAAAGCTTACAGACGATGGACTCAAATGATGTGTACTAATAAAAGCCCCAGAACCCCAGAGATGACACAGTATGACTAGAATTTGGTCGAGAAGATCAAACTTGGAATGATAAATTCCAGCTGTAATAACCACAATTCCCTGGGATATTAGTAAATTAAAGGTGCAGACTGCTGATCATTCAATGTTGAGGTCCTACATGTCTGGAATATTGCACATAATTTTCCCATATGAATAAATCCTACCTAAGTTGGAAGTAAAGAAGACTTTACATCACAAGAAGAGGTATCGATTGGGCATCCTACATTAGTTAAGGTTGTTCCATAATTGTTTATGCAATGCATTAGGTATTTTATGTTTAACATAGACACAATGTAAAGTATTAATTCCAAATTAGATTTTTCCGCAAAAAGAAGTTAGTTAAGTTGGAAGTTTCTTTGTTTTTGAGAGATCCATATTGGATACAAGAGAAAAATGGATCTGGGAATTGAATAATTCAGAGTTAAATAAATTTTACATCTGACATAAACAAGAAATTGACAAGGTTTTGAGAATTTATGAATAAGAAAAAAGAAATGTTATCGCATTAAGCAAAGTGGAGGCTCGTTCACATTTCTTCCTTTTTTTCACTTTAAATAATTGGTTTTAACTATTTGAATTTGTTGTGTCTAAATAAACCTTTTGTCAAATATCAATCTCTAAATTTTACAATGATCAACACCTAAGGACTTATTGTTATAGGTAAGTTAATATGTGGGGCTTGTTTATTGCTCTTTCTGATAATTTTCATAACGTAAAACTCACTTGTAGGTAATATATACCTACTTGTTTCAATTAGATAAGATAATAAATAAAGTACTGATTTTTCTAAACGACCTTCTACACCAAAACTGGTAACTTTAGTATTCGTCAGGGCTATTTCTATGACAGATTTTTGCTTCTATTGATGTATGGAAGTTTTTAACATAGAATAACACAATCTGAACAAAACACAGGTTGTCATGTCACCTCCTTTTATTTCTTGTTCCCAATGTTCAACAGAAATGAGAAGGATCACAGTTTACTTATAGGTGGACATTTTTTATGTTATTTTCACTAAACATGGTCCAAAAGTATTAAGAATACTCTACTTAGTATCATTATACATTTTAAGCTATAAAGATGTTAAGAACTGATACTAAACTTCAAATTATTGTTTATCATAATACATGTTTTTGAGAGGACATCAATAATTTTTGCTTTTGACAAAACTAAAACAATAAATATGATACTATTACGTTTTTCATCAGTAATACCAATATTTTTTACGTACTTTAGACTTCTTTTTATGTAACTATTAGTTGTCTCAAGATTATTTGCTTAGAGGCGGAACATAATTTAAAAAAATATTTTTTTGTTATTATGTCTAGTATGTCTATCTATATAGACAGAGAGTACACTGTTAAATTAACATTTTTGTTTAAATGAAAACAGCAAATAAATCGTAAAAACAAACCATTCTTATTAAAATTAAAATTTTGGTAGTTATATCATAATTATAATTCTGTCCAGCTAGATTGATACGCATATCAAAGTTTCTACTAAGTTATTGCCTTTATTTATTGGAGTAGTCTTTGAATAGAATTTCAAATGGATCCTAGAAACAAGTCGAACAGGCATTTCTTGTTAACCGCCTTTTTCTCGTAAATATTACGCGGAAACGAATGACACCGTCGTCTCAAAATCCTATATATATGTAACAGTTTGTTGGAATTGTGAAGAAATTACTAAGTAAAATAAGACGAAACTTATAACTGCAATAAAATATGAGCTTGAAATTTCGTCGCGAAAATTTACGGAAATATTGCTTTCTGCAATTTATATCTAGTAGCAGTTATGCAGGAAAAAGTTTCAATTTAGAAATTTATAATATATATATATATATATAAATAATTATTTAAAGAAATAACAATTTTTGGAATAATATTTGCTATTGAGCCAAAAGAGGGACTGCCGATGTATATCAGAGACATTACACCAGTATACGATGATAATACAATTAACCTGACTCTACAAATTACATCATTGTTTTTTATGATCCATGACTAAATAATTTGTAATGAAGTCACAACTTTTATAACAGAAAGAACTACCATTGTTGACTGACAAAAAATTAATCTATTTTGTTATTTTGTCGTGAGCTGAAAAATGGTAAAATGTCGATTATTTGCAATTTAAACAATTAGTTCCACTTCAGAACAAAATATATATTGTTTTGCTGGCAACACTTGTTTTAAATTGTGAAGTAATAGATTTGATGATTGGACATGTGTGTCATCTATGTATTCTAAGGAGGTCACCTAAAAGATGTATTGTATTTCCCTCTCTTGGTGTGGGAATATTGTTTAAGTGCTACAGAAAATCCTACAAAATTTTAAGATTATATGTTTCAAGTTTAATTTGAATTTGTTAATCTTCTTTAGCCCATGCACTACACAATCTTTTTCCTTTTAGGCAAGTTTCTTAAGAGGTCTTTTGAGTTGAGAATACCCGGTTAGGCTCCCCCCTTGTATGCGAAATTTGTTATTACTAGGGGAGATATTTACATTCTATCCGTTTTGGTTACAGTTTGAAAAAATATCTTAGTTATTTTTAATCGTTATCTGTCTTTCATCTTTCTTAATTTTCTAAATTATGATACCGTTGGAATTAGAGGCAGTATCTTTACATATTGTGCGTTGCGATTTATAGTAGAAAGCGCAAAGATCTGGCAACCGCTTGAAACGTTCGCCAATATGCTGATCAGAATCGGCTTAGGTTGTAGTTGTCATTTGGTGCTCAAAAAATGGGTTACTTGGAAGATTTTAGGGTAGTTTTAAACATTGGTATTTTTATAGATCTCGAGGTTTAGATTTCGAGAATTTGATTTTTTGTATTTGTTTTAGTCGAGGTTTTAGTAGTAGTTTTAATAAAAATTAATAGAATTTTTACTAAAAAGTGAGTTTTAGGTAGAATTTTTTTTAAAGAAAAAAATATTTCCTATTAAATTTTTACTAACTATTTAATGACCAAACTCTGACCTACACAGTAATATTTAATTGAAACTATAAAAAAATAAATAAGATTTCCATTGGTATGAAAGTATACATTTCAAAAAGATTAATATTATAGACATGTTTAGCTAACAAAAATATTCAAACTAATTAAGTATTATTAATAAAAAAATAATAACTCGATTTATTTGGTCGTTTCTCTAATCGGTTCTAAAAGAACCTGTGGAATAGAATGAGATGACCCAGAATCCTTTCGCCTTTTTCTAGGTTGAACCCCTTCATGAATAATTTTGTATACAGTTGACTGTGGCACTTTTGTTAAAAAAACAGTTTCTTTTAGGGCTTCGGAGGAAGACAATTCATTTTTTAGCCCTGTAAATAAGACTTGTGTCAAAATCAAATATATTTTTATATTACATACGTAATATGTTTTACAGGTAAGTATAATTACAATTACTCACCAGAATAAACGTTTAGAACTATTTCCTTGGCATCACTAGAAAGATGACTACGCTTTCGGTTTTCGAATTCCTGTTTGTCCAAATTTATTTCGGAAGAACACTGATCACAATTCACTAACTCATTCATTTTCTATAATTATTTAAAATAGTACCGAACCACATAAACTTCAAAACTAAACTAAAGCGACCATGGTAAATTCGATCCTAAGACTACCTGTTCCCTTAATCCGGTAGATAAACTTATCGCTGTCTAAGTTAATGACTATTCAAGTTCAAGAAAAACATCGAGTAAATAATCTCCTGATCATGAATTTGTAATACAGTTGGACAGCAGTAAGTTGGGCCACGATACCTGCGATAATCCTTATTGCTTTCGAAAAGAGATTAAGAAAGATTCTCGGAACGATTAATTAATAATTGTTTTTATAATTCAGTTGTTTATTTTCACTTGACGTGTTAACTTTTCTAATTTGAAATTTTTTTGATAAAATCGCAATTTATTTGTTTCCATGGAGGCTCATCGAATTTTAAGTGAAAAGGGGTTTCCACTTTTAGTGTACGAAAATTATAAATTTTCAAAAGCTCATGTTTCAAAAGATAATAAAATTCGTTGGAAGTGCACTAAAAGAACATGTAGTGCTAAAATTTATACTCAGACAAATAACGAAAATGTTATTGTAGAAAGTTTTCTTAACCATAATCATGTTCCTGATGAAACTATTAGCCGGCAAGCTGTGAATAATTCTGCCAAAAGAAAAGCAGTTGAATCACTAATGGAAAAGCCATCAAAAATAATTAGAAGAGAAATCGCCAACAACCAGATTTGGGGAGAAAATTTTACCTCGGAGGATATCCAGTGTATTCGGCAAACGATATACAAAGCCAGACGTAAGTCCATTCCTGCTCTTCCTAAAAATCAACAAGAAGTTTTTGAAGTGATTAATAATTTGAATTTGGAAACTAGCAAAAAAGAACATTTTCTGCTTACAGCTAGCTTAGCTGATAAAATTATCTTATTTGGTTGTTACACAAATTTACATTTCTTATGTTCACTTGATGTAATATTTATGGATGGAACATTTCAGTATTCGTCCAATTTTTTTTATCAGTTTTTTACAATACATGGATATAAAAATGGTTATTATATTCCACTAGTTTTTGGTCTTTTACCTAATAAACAATCTTGTACATATTTAAAAATGTTCGAATTAGTTTGTGAAAAATGTTTAGAATTAAATCTTAAATTTGATCCTAAAGAAATTGTAATAGATTTCGAAATTGGCATTCATAACGCTTGTAACTTAAGGTGGCCCGAAAGTAAAATAATCGGTTGCAAGTTTCATTTGACGCAAGCTTGGTACCGCAAAATTAAAACATTAGGTTTAGCATCAGAGTATCAAAACAAAGATAGTGTAATTGGTCAATATTTAAAAGTATTATTTGGTATGCCTTTATTATGTCCAGAACAAGTAGAAGATTTTTTCAACAACGAAATGTACTATCTATTTTTAGGGTTGCCAAAGAACCCGCAAATAATACAGTTTCGAAAATATTTACATCAAACTTACATATCAAAGGAATCATTGTTTCCTCCCAAAATGTGGGCAAGTTTAAGTAACTCTTTAAGTAGAGCCACAAACGCTTGCGAATCGTTTCATTCGCGGTTTAATAAAGAATTTTATAACAGTCACCCAAATATTATACAATTTGTTAGTGTTTTGTTAGAAAATCAAATAAATGTGTATGCGCTAATAAATAGTTCACAAAAAAATGTAAAACGTAAAACTAAAATCATGCAACAAAAACAAGATTACATTCAAGGGAAAATTGATGAATTTTTAAACAATAGTATAACAAGATATTATTATGTAAAATGTGTATCTTTTAAAAATATAACGTCTTAGATTAAATACTTTTGTATTAGGTGACTACTAAGCAAAATAAAGTATTATTTCTATTCTTTTTGTTTTATTTACATATTTTTTACAGTGAAAACATTGGGCAAAATAAAGTTTAGCTAAACAAAAAAATAAAAAAATAGGATGTTCTATTTAAAAAAAATCGTCGGTAACATTACTTGTAGATGGTTCACCCTGTATATTCAAAGGTTACTTGCGAATAAAACAAATTACACTCTGGAATTTTCATCAAAATTGTTCATTTAGCTAACAATGAATTTAGTACGAGTTAAGAAATCCCAGCTTAGCGCAGGTAACAGGATTAGTATACGTGGCCCAACTTATGTATAGATAACGTGGACATTTTACTCGTGGACCAACTTATCACCAGCCATACAGTTGTTCGTCAAGTCTTTAGTATTAAGAGAGGTAGATCAAATCCTGAATTTAACGTCATCAATTATTTTTCCCCTATACCTAATAGTCATTAACTTACGGATCGACACCAACAAAATCTGATAAACATTTTTACCTAATATTAATGTTATTACTATTTGTTCCCTGAACAACTATAAAACGGGATTTGACATTAATAAATTTTCGTAACCCATCTGGGCGCACCCTCCCTGTTTAGGCCAACGTACAAGCTTGCTTCATCTGTAAATCGAAACGATTTTCTACTATAAATCGCAATAGACAATAGAATTGTGACTATTTATTTATTCCTTCAGAGAACCAATTAATCGTTGCCCCACACTACCACTGACTTCAGAAAACGGTATGTCATCTTGAATATGCGAACTGATAGTAATTTCCAAACTGCTACAGTTTTAATGTAGGAGTAGGGTAAAGTCGGTAGACATGGCTCACTTTTTTTAAAAAGCTTATAAAATCGAATTAATAGAAGATTTAAATATTAATTTAGTTATAAACAAATCTTTTGTGTAAGTAAAACTCGTAGAAGCATGAGAAATTTTATTACATTAATGTTATTGTTAATTTATTTTTATTTTATCCTACTTGATATTAATTAAAAATCCGTAAATTTTCATAAATATACATCACATAATAACTACAAAACAAATCTTTTGTTCTGTAGAAAGCGCTATTATTGACTAAATATAAATAAACAATTTGTATACTTTTGTGGTTTTAAGGTCAAACATCTGGGACACGTAGTAGCAGCATAAAAGGTGAAGAAGAAAAGTTTTCAATTACTGGCAAGTGCATTAGTATTTCAACTAAAAACATGATACAGATGAATGTGAGAAAAATATTAAATTACCAAGACTGAAATTGATTCTAAATCATTATTGAAACATAAAATTGATACTTCGAATATTTCAAAATATACGAACGTCAGTGCGTCCATTTATAAGAACATATTGATTTTGTTAGTGAGGCTAAAAACTGTTTGTGTTAAAATAATCAAGTAGATAATCATGGTTTTCTAAGATTTTATTGTTCTCCTTTAAATAAAAATTGTTTAAATTCGAAATCAACTCTCTTTAAATACTCTATGGCCTTCCTAAAATTCACAAACAGAATTGTTCTATAAGAAGTGTAGTTAGTTTTTTTAATTCACCTGTTTCAAACTGGGCTTAATCTTAAATCAATATGTTTCTAAATCTATTAATTATAAACATAAATACACGGATTTAAATTCTCTTGGCTTAGTTAACAACTAAAAGAAATACGATTATCAGTTCATATTTTTTTTGTTTCATTTGATATTAGCAACTAATTTACCACTGTTCCAAGAAATGAAGTATATTTAATAATTAGAAGCTTATCGATTAAAAAAAAATATTGATAATATTCTTTATCTTGACCAAGTTTTTTCTTATTCAACGGAAATTCCCACATTCAAACCTATGGCAAAGCCATGGGAAATTGCTCTGAGCTTATTATTTTTAGAAGTGTTTCTTAATTCCCTAGAAGCAACCAAAATTACTACTGTCGACAGCCATTTCCAACTTATCCACTGATTCAGGTATGTGTATGATGTTTTTGCTGTGATGAAAATTTAGAAATATGTATCTTAGTTTTCTTGATTTGTCAATTTCAAAAGTTAATAACCAATTTTCATTTACCATTTACAAAAAACCCACTCAAATTGATCATTTAATTAATTTTAATTATCTTTTTCCTTATAAAATTGCTCGTTTATATCATTACGAATCTTGATGACTAAATATTCGTCTGTCCCCAACTAATTTAAAAATAAGTGAATCTTTTAATACATTTGACCCTGAACAATGGATTTCCTCTCACCAGAGTGAAAATAACAATTAGAAAAGTGCTATGTCCTATGTAGGCCCTTTGTCGAATGAAAATTCTTCAGTTTTTGAATCTTTTGATAATACTAAATTTTTTTTAAAAGCAAAAAAGAAATTTACCCTCTTAATTTAAAGTTATTCATTATTTTTCCCCTTTCTTAATGTAAAATTTTTATATAGCTCTAATAATAATAATTTAATAATTTCCATTGTTTGAATATTTTAGTTACAAACGAAAACACACCTCTTTTTAAATCTCTTGGAATTATTCAACAAAGTATTATTCCTAACTCTAGCTCTAGTACTATCGTCACGTTGGGCCGTCAAATAGATACAACTATTTTCTCCAATTGTTAGTTGGCAGCTTTTATGGCAGTTGATTTTTACATTTCTAATAATTTGTAAAATGATTACAAAGGGCTAACCGTTTTTAATATTTTAATTTTTAAAATATAATCCACATTTTTTAAAGATACATTGGCTACACACTTTTGTAAACGTTTTCAAACTGTTTTTCAAATAATAAAATTAATAAGCAAGTCTTTCGTTTTACTTAACCTCCTTCTGAGGTATTTAATTGAATTGTCCTGATGATGGCCTAAAAAGCCGAAAGTACTCGACGGATTAAATTCTCCTATACCCACTTTAAAATACAAATTTCACTTTTGCCTTCAATGAGTACACATCAAAAGTGCACTTTAATCAAGCATATGTTAATATTAATTTTTAACCATTTCGAGTTTGATCCCTAGTCTAAGTTATAACGCTAGACCAACTAACCATGGTGTAAATTATTTTAAGAAGAATTTACTTTGAAGATGAGAATTTATGAAGAAAACATCTTCTAAAGATCATGAATAAATATAAATATAGAATAAAAGATTCAAGTTGCCACGAAATAATATTATAAACAACTCTACCCTGTCTATCTAGCAATCAACCAGTCAATAATTACTATAAGTTTTTTTTTTAAATCGGCTGCTAACCGTTCCATGTATTAATAATTTTTTTTTCTAATAAAAAAACAACTGCAGGTTCCTTATAATTTCAAAATTACCAAACCTATGTTTAATCAATTTGGTCAGTACAATTATGAAATATTTTTAGGATACGTGTTTAGCTTTTTCATTTTTAAACCTTTTAAGTTACGTCTTAAAATATTATGAATTTATTACATAATTGATTTTATAATGTTCCTTAATTCTTTGTGTTAATTATTTTACCACTTTATTCATTAAATCCCTAAGACTTCCTATTCAATGGGTCTACCATCTTGAAAGAATATTGGAAGTATTTCTACCAACAGTGCACAAATATTTCATTAATGCCTCTTAGGCTCTTATATTTTGAGTATGTTTTTACAGAAAAATATGTGGTATCTAATTTTCGATTGTTTCTTTTGGAAAAGGACAAAGAGACACCACGTTTCTAGAAAATAACTCTCAGCCGTAAAAGATTATATCAAGCTCCAGGTAAAGAGAGTAAAGTCGGTCGATAAAATCCGGTTCTAAATACATAAAGGCTTTCCACTGAATTTGACAAATGCACTTTAGTTTTATTTACGTGAATTACCAATAAAATAAAGAATAGTTCTTTAAATTTAACCAGAATACTTTGTTAAAGTGATTGCGTTTCTTACTCATAGTTACGTAATAAACGTTTAGAAAAAATAGAATTCGTAAATATGTGCTAATAAAATGCATATGTAAATTTGTTGAAAGAATTTTCGTGTTCATTTCTATTGATTTTCAATTTTTCATTCATCAAACGTTGTATCTATTTTAGTCTCTTTCTATTATATTATTATCTTCTAAGCTTTTCCCAGTTCTTTTCTCCCCTTTATTCCTGCTTTATTAGTCTTCTTAACATCAAATTATACGGGGTGGCCCATTAAAAACGAGCTGAAGGGCATAACTGCCAGGAAAAGAGTTTATTGAAAAAAACCTGAAACACGTCAAGTTTGTTTCTGAGGAGTATTTTAACGCAGAAAGAAAAACTTTAACATCCCAAGCGGGGGTGTCATCCCCTATATGTTTTTAAATGGGAAGGGGTCTAACGATATATCATTTGAAAGGTATTGTTTTGCTTGATATAACGAAAATAAAATTGGTGAGTGAAAATGATTTATTTTCGAAATAATCGGCTTTAATTTTTACAAAATATAAAAAAAAATTCTAATAACAAAAATAAAAATAAAAACATGTTGTTCATAGAAAAAAGAACAAATTAAACTTCAATCCAATAAATATTCAAACTGTGCACCACTAACTTCCATATAAATGTATAAATTTTGTTCAAATTTTTGCCTAATATTTTCCAACATTTCAGGAGTTATTCTCTTGCATTCATCAATAATGCGCTTGTGTAACTCTTCCAACAAATCGCACTCGGTAGAATAAACTTTTGAGAGGTGTGGAGATCTGGCTGACCATTCTACAGCACCTCTTCTGTCTATCTATTGACCGGAAAAGTTTCTATATACAAACTCCCTAACAGCAATGGAATAATGCGGTGAAGCACCATCTTGCTGGAAAACTTTCGTTAATAGAACAAATATTAAAAAGAAATTACCTGCTGTCAATTATTTTTTGGGAAATATTTTCGCTAAATTCTAAGCGCCGGTCATATTCGTCCTCATTCGATTCCTGAACTAACTTTATTTTATAAGGATGGAACTTGAAGTTTTTCAGAATTCGTTGAATAGTTCTTTTAGGAATATTAGTAATTGCAGCTAATTTTCTTGTACTTAAAGTTGGATCGGCACTAGCTTGTCCTATTACTTCCAAGTTTTCTGAATTCATTGACCACAGGAAATTCACGTTCAAGATTTCGTTTTTTTATAGCCGACGATCCAGTTTCTCGGACCTTATGTACCAACTGTAGAACATACTTACGAGTATAACGAACACGCCTATCCGGATGCAAATTACTGAATAAACATGCCGTTTCATTAGCGTTTTCATGTTTTTTATAAAAAGACTCATATTTCTACTCTTTCAAAAATTGTATACACCATAATGAATGTATAAATCTATTCAAAATAAACAACAAAAATCGAAACGTTCGTCGCTTGTTCGTGACATAAGTCAATGTCAATAATTTTATCGTAGGTTTCTTGATTTAAATCCGCAAATACAAAAAATTAGCTATCAAGAATGAGTGATAAAAAATACGTGTTTTGAAGAGGTTTTTTGAAGCACCTTATTCTACATGAATTTTAATTACCTACCTGGTTCAATCTGTTCTTTTCTCAATGAATAACATGTATTTTTTTTAATTTTTCTTAAGAGAAATAGAAAATTGAAAGGTAGTGTATCTTTAAAGCTGAATATTTAGAAAATAAATCGTTCTATCTCACCAATTTTATTTGTGTTGTATGAAAAAAATAAAAGTTTTCAAATGATGTATCGGTTGAAACCCTTTCCCATTTGAAAAAATTTGGGGAATGACACACCCGCTTAGGAGGGTATAACTTGACGTGTTTTAGGTTTTTTCGATAAAATATTTTCCTGGCAGCTCGTTTTCAATGGGTCACCCTGTATATGTATATTTAAATTAATGTTAGGGCGCCATTTTTCAAGAGCTCTCTTAGTAAGAATTTTTGTTTAAGCAATTTAAGCCAAATCGAAATAAAATTATTTCTAGAAACTGACGTTTCTTTTGTGAAGAGTGATTGTGGATATATGTGTGAATATACAAATAATATTTATACAGGGTGGCCCAACGAAAACTTTACATGGGGTTTTGGACAATATTATCGTAGGAAAAGAAAATCGGTTTTGGGGAATACTATACTGCTGCTGTACTGTACTGAGGAAAAAACGAAATGGTGTTACATAATCGTATAAGGCAGACTAGGCTGCACATTATCGCGGAACGGAACGGAAATTAAATTTTCAAAAGCATATAACTATGTTAGAGTCGGAGCTGTTCCGATCCATGCTAGTGTGCTTTTGAAAATTTTCGTTCCGTTCCATTCCATTTCGATCCATTCCATTCCATTTCGATCCATTCCGTTCCGCGATAATGTGCAGCCTGCTTAATTAGTTCATATAAATGTAAGTAAACACTATATAAATTTCGTACACCTCTTACATTATATTTTATAACAGACGATTTTCCTATTTAATAATTCAAAAGTCAAACGTTGTTAGACACTGTTTATTAAAATAAAACTAGTAATGGTATAAAATCTCTAGACGTACAAGAAAATCAAATTTATTTTGCATTAACTCATCGTAAATTTACCCCTGTCTTGCTTACTTTTTATTAAAAAAGTTTCAGTCTTGACTGAAGACGATGTAAATTTCTTTTCAAGGAGATAATGCGTACTAAAACTTAAGAACTCTTTTGTTAGGAGCCACAAAGTAAGCAGAAACTTAAAAAATATAATTGCAAAATTAATTTTGCTATTATAGTCTTGTATAAGTAATATAGGAAACTCATAGAAAAAATGTAAGTACTTTTAATAACAAACTTATTTAAGAACGCCTCAAGTTTTTCCTAATAAACAAAAACGTCATGTATTGTTTTATGCAATCTATTTTTATTTAAGAAGAGGGAAAAACAGAAACCGTTGTTTTTACATACATAGGAGTAAATTATTTCAACATGCAATGAAATATAAAAATAAAAATATTAGAAACTAGAAAAATTAGATTTTTTTTGTCTATATATTCCTAGTTACACATACAAAATTTGTCTTGCTTTAACATATTTTCACTATTTTGGTACTTCTGAGAGAAATTGAAACTGTTTGTTTTTGGATTTATTTATATTTAATTTTAATTCATGAATTCACTCATATATAATATACTCGTATTGCTATACTTGATAAAAATATACTCGTATGTCACCCATTAATAAATTTCAAAACTTTGAATCTACGGAAGAAGATACTGTTCTAATATAAAAAAGACGATAAGTTTTTAGTTATTCTTATGTACAATATAAGGTCTTCAAAGCAATTTAACAGAAGGTGAGAGCAATATATCTTTGCATCTAATAAGAAGGTAAGAAGAACCTAAAGTCACAAATATCAGGTGCATTCTGCATAAAATTCTTGAGAAATTGTGGATCAGTACATTAAGTGCAATATTCTATAAGCATTCTTTCATTAAATAAATACAGTATGTAAATGGGAAACTTTTTAAGGGGGTGGCCACCATATCACTTCGTCTCCAAATCCAACCATTTGGAACGTATGACTTAAGAAGTCTCGAACTGCTCGGCTAAAATGTGGAGGAGCACCATCTTATTACAACCACTTATTGTCAATACCATTAGGGCATACGTCACAAACACTCGGAACCACTTGATTTTCCAACAGTTCTAGATATCTGCATCCGTCCAAATTTCCATTATAAAAAAAAGGACCAATTACTCTATCTCTCATAATTCCGCAGTGTCTGTCTGAGTATGATCTTCTTTTATTAAATGTTGATTTTCGTCAGCCCAATAACGACAATTGTGCCTATTAACTTTAGAATTTAAGTAAAAAGTAGCTTCATCAGAGAAATCAATATTGAGAAGAAGAAAATTTCCATCACCATCACATTTTTCACGCATTATTTCGCAGAATTCCAACCTTCTATCGAAGTTATCTTCGTTCAATTTCTGAACTAGGTGAAACTTATAGGGGAAATAATTATTTTTTTGCAAAATTCTGTGAACAGAACTTTTACTGATTTCATGTACCTGACACACTTTTAATAAGGATCTTGAAGTAAATTTAATACAACAATTCAACAACCAATAAATTGTCACTATCACAAACTGTTTATTAAATTTACACCTACTTATCTTCATTTTTGAATTTATTGCAAAAAAAGCGAAGCTAAACTGATAGCATATTACGGCCAGAACGAAATTATTTGTGTTTTAACACCGATACGGGCCGGTGTACTAGACCTAAGTGTGTTATCAGTTTTGATACATATGGCAGTCAAAGTTGTTAAAATGTCGTGTTTTGGTTTTCGAGATGTGTTTCTTTTTTCATTACCTTTAAAATAAAGTGAAACTCGATAGTGGTTGCAATTTAAAAATTTTGGAGTTATCACTCCCTAAAAAAAACCCCCCAGTGTATGAAACTTTTAAATTATCTAAAAATGCAGTTTTTATGGCTCTTTAGTGGTCTCCAAATTTTCAGAATTTTTTCTTCACGTTAGAAACTTATGACTCCGCTCCGGAACTTTTGGGAAACACTGTATATACAAATCATAAGGTTATACTAAATACATCACCGATCTGTACAGTCTGATGGCTTAGAACTTGAACACTGAAAATTAATCTAGTATTAAAGTGAGAATGACAGCAATTTTATTCATGGATATAGTTGTCAATCTACCGCTCTATCATATTTTCAATCTAAGAAATATCAGATTTAGGAACTTTAAATTATTGAGAAATTAATAAACCTTTCTAAAGTTTAAAATAAGAATATTACAAAAAGCATTAAATTAACTTTATTTATGTATAACCTAGGATAATCCCTTAAGGACGTTCCTAAAGATCAGTAGCGCTTCAACTACGAAAACATTCTTCCGACGTAAATCACCATTTTACTATAAGAATTGGCAACGTCTCATACTTGAATTGACTTGAAATGATGGACAAAATAAATAAGCACTAGCAGGCTAAAAAAGGAGTATTCAAAAATTTATAAAAAAGTTGTCTGTTTTTATTATATACCAATAAATATTTAATTTATCATTAATATTAAAGCTTATTTTTGTTACATTTTATTTTTGGTTGCCTATAACTTTATCAACTATGGGTTCTTGATTTTAAAAATATCGTTTTTTTACAATGTTGCCAAGTGACCTGAGATTTTCAATTAATCACTCATTTTTATCATTATTTAGAAAAATGAATGCCGCTTCCTGCATCGTAAAAAAATTACCATTTTTATATTCTAAAGCACACATAAATCAATATGAAATCATTAAACGCTTTCATAGAAACTTTAAATGCTGATATTTTTCATTTTTGCACCTTAAAATGAGTTGAAATGTCTGAATACTATAAGATATAGTTAAATTTTGAAGATGATAGTAAGAAATATGTTTTTGAGGACGTCCTTATTAAATTTTTAGCATCAACCGTAAATTAAGAATTTATTACATACTTTACATACAGAAGAATACATTTTTAATCTAAAAAGCAACAATTTGTATATAAACTGTACCGTTTCTTAAAGAAATTCTAGTTAAAGTTTGAGTTAAATTTACCTAATGAAACTTGTAAAAAACATATTATTATTTATTTATAAATTAAAGTAGGAAATTGAAAATAAATAAAATTTCAATCCGTGCTCATTATTGTTGGGTTGACTCGTAATTATTCGGCGGTTTAAAACAATATTTATCATAAAAAATAAAACATATAAATTGAATATAAACATGTTTAAATTATTATACTGGAGCCTATTAATCCTCAACTGCTTCCCATTCGCTTGGAAAACAGTTTATTTCACTATCAAAAATGTTCTGGTTCTTAGAGGAAACACACGGCTTAACAACGGCTATCAAGTCATCGAAATCGTAATAAATTCTGTTTGGTTGACAGTTTTTTAGCCAGCGATTGACAAAATAGTCGGTGGAATCAGGGAGCTTGTCTCGTCCCTTATTCGCGATAAATTTTTCCACGAGATGTTCGCCTGGAAGCGATCAAGTTGCGCCAAGTAGAGGCCACTGTTAATGTTGAATTGGTATTTGTCGTTTTTTAGTGGAATCCATCACTGTTGCCACTTATCATCTTCATTTCATTAAAAACAAATTTAGTTTAAAATGATTTCTCAATGGATTATTCCACCGGTTCCATCAAACACACCACATTGATCTCTTACAGTGTTTAGGTATTTATTTCTGTAAAACACCTTCTTTCTTTGGAGGTTTTTGAAGAGTAGCCACGATTCTTCTCCTGGGACGAAGTTAAAAAATGGTACTTGCTGGTTACTTTGCAACAATTTGGTGAACATTCGGTCACGCTCGGCTTTATTATTTTTATAGAGTTCATGATGCACCCATTCAGAAAATTTCCATAATTTCCAAGCTTTTTCAATTGACAGATGTGGATGTTGGTGGCTTGTGAAATACTAAGGATGGTCGCTGATTGTTTCTTCGCCAGAAAGTTCATTTAGATGGGCGAGATGATTGTGCTGCCTTCCATCCGATTTCGAGTTGGTTAAACAGGATATTGGCACCCATGGCCCTGGATCGTTCGGTAAAGAAAAAGAAGGGTTAATAAAAATTATCAAATTACTCAGCAAACAGCAGCCTATAATGTGTCGCAGATTAAATGGATAAGGGCTCGGTTTCCCTCAGCGTGTAAAGGGATTAAGTAAGAGACGACGAGTCCAACAACAATAACAATTTAGTAAAGAGGAACAAGAATGTGCTCAATAAATATTCTACAACTATATAAAATCGCATAACAAAGAATTCTTACCAAGAAGCTCGTGAGAGGGCCCATGTCCCTTATGGCTTTTAGACAAATAAATAAACTTCCCCACAGACGGGGACCACTAGAACTCTCTGATGAGAGGTGACTCGCTTTTTATATTATTAGGTTTATGACCTGATTAGTTATGATGTAGTGTAACATAGTTGAACGTATTTACAATTTTTTAAAAGCAGATTTTTAAACCAATAGCGCCATGACCGAAGACTTATCTAGAGCCTTTTTGTATGTATAATTTTTGACATGCATTTTTATCGCCTAAAAAAGAATATTGCAATGAAGAAAAAGTAAACGAAATGCCAATTTTTACTAATATTGTACCAATATAAATACCGCATAATAAAATGAGTCATCCTGAGAAGGAATAATAAAAATATAAACTTTAAGAGTTACTTAATAAATTTATTTCTAACAAAAGTGAACCGAGAGTAATCCTTGTGGAACTATGCCAAAAATTTTCATTTCGTTCAATCAATAAATGCCGCTATACTCTCCTAATGGCTAAATATTATTTCTATATCATGGTTTAGAAGATCATCCAACTATCTCATAAATATAATAAAATCTCGGTCGATAGCCCTTTGGTTTAAAACCAATAAAGGTATTTTGTTGTTGTTGTTGTTGTTGTATAATAAGATCTATTCCCCTGGTTTGTTCTAGTCAATAATTTTACAGTGTGGCATACTGGTTTACTGTACATAATAAAGAAAATCTCTCCTGGTTAAAAAAAGTAATTTTAATAAATATGGAAAGATAAATAATTCTTATCTTGGATTCCCAGTCTTTCAAAGAGTTTTAATATGTGTTATGGTCTATCTAGGTTTCGGTATCTGACAATATACCATTTTCCAAGATAGATCTTTTTTAAAAAAGATTATTATATTTATAATTTACTGACTCATGTGTCAGTCTTAATGATTTGCTTTAATTTAGGGATGTCGATTTTAAATTTTTCCATATTTTTGCAGCTCGCATGCTATTCACTTATCATATTAAGTATTACAATTAGTTCCAATCAAATTATCAGGTGAAGTCTAAAAATGTAATAAGATATAGAGAGACCCATTTCAAAATCGAAAATTGTCTCTCCGGAAAATACAACAATTAAAATAAACTACCTTGATTCCATATATGGTACTAAAATTTAAAATACTCGTATATTCCTTTTCTTAAAAATTAAAAAAAATATTAAAATCCCAGATTTTGGAACGTTTGTTACCAAATAGTTGGTACTTTTAGAAGTATTTACTTAGTAGCACTTTACCTTAAAACATTTTTTTTAATGTCGTGATTAAGAAAAAAACTATTTTTTTTTAATTTTCAAACAGTGTTTTCATAAAACAAAAAATGTTATTCAAAATTTGTGATTTTAAAATAAAATAATATTCACATTCGAATTTTGTATTTTGGAAACAATCTGTAAATATGAAACTTGTATCTAAACGTTAATTTCTGTGGCTTTCCGATATCCCAATTTAAGTATGATAAAAAATATCCGCAAGTATAAAGACTTTTCTTAAACGTAAATGACATATTAATCACCAGGTTTCTCAAAGTCCGTATCAATTAAAAACACTAAGCGACTCCAAATTGTATGTATAAATCAAACTTGAAACAATCCGGAATTCAATTTCCTCAAGTTTTTCATATTCGTCCATGGCAGTTATCGACCTTATTTTTTGTTTATATGTTCACAAACGGTTCATGAAACTCTCTGAAAGTTTTAATAAGAAAAACGCCTAAAAACTCGCCATGGGGATATTTCAAATATGCCTAAGAAACTGTGAAAACTAAAATGAAACCCAGCAGATATTTTACTTCAGTCTGGAACGCGGAGACATTGGCGACGCAGACACGGCCGAGGCTAAAAAAATCCGTTTAAAATATTGTTTTTGTTGAGTAAGTATATTCAAATTGATAAATAATTCTAAAAGTCGGTTTTAAACGTGGTAGCTCTATCGCAACACCCTCGAGGCCAATTAAACTAAATTATGGTGAGAATTAATCCAAGCAGATGTTAATGGAACCGAGGGAGCAAATGATACATTCAATGAAAACAAGGGAATGGAATGCAGTGAAAAATACCATCAATTAAGACTGACAGTGATCTAAATGGAAAAGGCCGTAAACAAATATGAAGAACACGAAATTTCGAATACATACAGTAAAATTTTACGCAAACTCATCAATTGTTAGGTTAAATGGTTCAAGCTTTTGACCCAACTTCATATAGTATGTCTATTTCCCTTTCGCTAACGGAAGAGAAAAGTTATAATGAAAGGGACGATTGATTGCAAATTGTTTTTGCCTATATGCTTAACATCAGAAATAGTGCATATAGATAAATAAAGAATATAAGTATATAAATCCACTTTATATACACGTACCGGAAGGTGGAGAGAAAAAGCAAAAGTGTTTAATTTCTGACGTTCAACTAGTTATTTGCTTATTTTTATTAGGTCTACGACAATAGGATACTCTTTTATTTGAGAATACAATTTTGTAGAATAAAAGAAACTTTTTTTAATTTTCATACAAAAAGTATAACGAATATAGGCATAATTGTTGTCTGTTAACATAACATATAAAACACCTATGTGATATGGTGATGATTTTAACTATTTCAATATGAACGAATCTAAAACAATCCAAATAAGAATAACAAAACATCTTTATTGGTTAATCGAATAGCTATAGACCGGAGTTTTTCTGCCATAAAACAATTTTATTGCTCCCTCAGAAAATAATATTTGGAAATGAAACATGCAAATATTTTCCAATAACAGTAAGTAACTTATGCTCATTTCTCACATACCATTTATTTTCAACTCGATTAATTTTTTTATTATTAATGATTAAACATGTAAGTGTAAATCAAAACTTTAAATAAACGTAACCTATTCATATATTTACAATAAATCGTTAACCCACCAAATACCGGCATTTAAAACATAAACAATGGAAAAACCGTCTAAAATGAATCAAATCAAAATGTAAAATTGCTTACATTTTAGTCTTATTGTAATCAAAACATTGATTACTTATTCAATTTTTAGAACTGAAAATATTTCTAATCTAGTAGTAGAAAATTTTGTGTCCGCTACTGAAATGAGGGGGATATTCAGCAGGTCGTTGGCTGAGTACAGTTGAGAAAAGGAATATGGCACTACAGTGATAAAAAATTACCATATTGGATTGAACACTTGAAATGCTTTGAACTATAGAAAAATTGATTGAAGTATCATAAGAAACTGTCGGTTAATAGTAAAAATCACCAAGCAAATAAAATATAGAAAACGGAATGGGAAAATAGGATTATAAAAACAAATTCAGCGGCAACGAGTTTTAATAGAAATTCCCTTTATATTGTTATATTTGAAACAAATTGTATTTGACTTTATCGTTAAATTCCAGACGATTTCACTTTATGAATATAGAACATTTGTTTTCCAACAAATTTCCTTTTCTTTTATAGTCTGCAATAGAGATACGTTTTTAAAAAATTGTATTTCGGTAATAGAATTTCATTAATTTGTAGATTCTGTTATTTGCCACTTTTTCATTTACTCATCTATCCCTCGTGGATTTCTTAAAACTTCTCTGATTCTGGAGTTTTGTTGAACTTTGTATAAGAAATATAAACTCGGGTATAATTGAAAGTGCCGTACAGTCTCAAACTCCTTGATTAATGATATTTTTGTTGCAGGATGCCGAAACCATAGAGCGATTAAACGAAACAGGAGAGCTGAGGCGAATACTAAAACCATACAAGGTAAGAAAGAGTACTTCGCACTTCACATTTATTTGTAATTACTTAAAACTTTCAGAGCACTACTTTAATCTAACTAATAAATAAATAAATCACAATATTTTGTGGCTGCGTAATACGAATAAGGAAAATTTCTTACAGTTGCAGAATACGAATGTATTTAACTGTATTTATAAATTTAAAAAAATAAAATAATATATTAAGATCCAAAAAGATACCTACGTTTTTATAATATAAAAATACTTACCATAATTGGAATTAATGCTATTATAAGAAAAATTCCATAGTAGCAAAATTGACCGAGGATATTTATTCAAATACCACTAAATATTTTACGGAAAAAAGAAGACTAAAAATGTTTGATATCTCTAAAACGTCGACACGCAAAGATACCGATGTTAATCGATTTTAAGAATTTTGGTGTAATATTTAGTACTGAAAATACAAAGTTTTAGTGAAGCACATAATAACGTATAAATCTTTGAATAAATAAAAGAAAATCTAAAGTCAGATATCCTCGCTAGGACCAACGTGAAATTTGATAATTAAGATTATTAATAGACTTGAAAATTTAAATATAATAGTTTTGTACTTTAGCTACGTCCACTGAATCATATTTTAACCTTAAAATTTTGAAACTGAACGTTTGTGTCAATTTTCTTAAAACTTTTATTAAGAAAATTAAATTTAATTTAAAAAATGGTATTCAACACAAAAAAAGTAAAAATGATCGAACATTACTTCTGATAGACGTGAAATTAAATGACGAGCTGTAGTATTCTTGATTGACTTGGTTTTGCCTTACTGGATATGTTAATTCACAGAATATGAGGTTGTGGTCATCTAAAAATCTTCATTTTTTGTTGAAGAATTACAGCATTTCCAAAAAGTTTGTGTTTGGGTTGGAATATGTCGAAGAAGATTGGTGGTTCTCATTTTTTCGATGGCAGACTTACTGTCGGTTATACCTATCTCTTAATTCTTCAGGATTTTCTTCTGATTTGCCTGGAAGAACTTTATTTTGTTTTCATTTTTTTGTAGGAGAAAATGTTCAAATTGTGAAACAAAAAACGCCTTACAGTTTTAACTATATAGTCTAAAATCTTATAGATTTATAAATGAGTTTTTCTTCCTGTTTAGATTTAGTATTTGAAAATGATAGGTTTTCACGGTCATAGTTAATCTGAGGATTACTGCTTCCGGAGGACCGCGTAATTTTATGACGTATTTCTCGACGTTTCACCGTCAATTATAAGCGGCTTCTTCAAGAGGGGAGGTGTGCACAATAACTCAACTACTTAACGTAGCCAGAGGCGAAACACATCTGGGTGTGAGATGTGCACGGTAACTTAACCGCTTCAGTAAATTTTAGTTGTATTTTGCATTTTCAAAAAATGATTTATTATAGGAAGTTTTAAATGAAATTAACTTTGATATTTGATAAAAAATAATGAACCAAATCATTTAAAATAGCAAGTTTTTGTTGAAAACGGTCTAATGTGAAAAACGTCAATACAAATGTACAGTGTATTTTCAAATTATACATAATCTAAAAATATTCAGAAACTGTTATTTTTGTCTTTGCATGTATTTATCATGATAATTATTATTCAAATTTTCTACCAAAGAGCTTTAGTTTCGTTTTATAATTGCTGTTGTTTATTTGAAGCGACCAAGTTTCATGTTTCAGCTCCCGTAAATTACCTCTTATTATTTTCAGTATTTCTCTTCTTTAGTAAAGCTTTCATAATAAATTTCCATACAATATAATAATCAGAAACAATTACAATTTTATTTCAAACAACACAACACAATTATATTTTATGTTACTGACGAAAATGTTGCGATGGTTGCCTAATTAAAATTTCATGTATGAGCTAATTTCATTGTGAATTATAATTATGTTAAAAACTGCTACATTTATACCTAACAATACATGCACTAAAATATTTTTTGATACTAGACAGTGGGTTTTGCTAATAATTACACGTGTTCTGAAGCACGTGTAGAAAATTTAACATATCCATGTGTTTAGTTTAAATAATAAAGGATTAGGTTTGTAAGCGGTAGAAATTTATTTATTAAGAAAAGTATTGCCATATAGTGCGAAAAAATTAAACAATTAGTGAATAAATAAAAGAATATCGTAAAAAAAGGAATGGAGACAAAACCAGCAGTATTTATCTATAATTATTGTTTAATTTTCTTTTTGAGAGTAAAAACTTTTGGACATTGTCAAAATTTTAAGACAATAGTTAGGAAAACATTCGGTATTTGTATTTAATTTATTTATAATATTTTTACCTCGTCCTTTAAAACTTTTGCTATTACACATATAGAAAATATCTCCAACAATTACGTATATTTCGTATTGACCATGGCCTGGAAATATCTGGATTGCATTTATTGCAGGGGTTCCACATAATTTATCAGGTGCCAGCTTGTGATTTAATAAATTCTTGGAGATATTTCAATTTTGCTAAAAGCTAATGCGAACCCTAAAATTCGAAATAAGTGAAGGTTAAAAAAAGTTCTATCAGGCAATTCAGGTGCGCTAGAATTGATGGGGAAAAATAATAAATTAATAATAATATATTTTTTAAATTAACAATGATATATTATTATGTAACAAAAAAAAACAAATTTATACTTCGGCACTGATAAGTAATTATGTGTATCGAATCGAAAATGGTTTTACTGGAATAATAGACGAACTGTAAAGATTTTAGTTACATTATCCTAAGTTATAAACGCGGATATGTGATTTACCGAGCAGTAATTTTACGACATTACAAGTAATATCTAGATTTCTAAATGAATCGAAAGAATGTAATTAAAATAGTAATGAAGTTGCTATACTAAAGTAAAATAATCCGGTATAAGTATCTTCACATATAATTGATATATTTAAAGACTAGACAATAATCATATATTTCTATAATAAATCATAAAGAATAATTACATTAAAAACTCGCAATTCCTTTTCAAGTTCTAGTCTTAAAAAAGATAAGCTTGATGGAAATTCGGACAAAATTGTTGATTTTTAATTCAATAATCTCTGTGTCATTGGGATGGTTTATGCTTTTTTCCTGTGACTTTCTAAATTTGTTTATTTCAACATTTAAATAATCCATTATTAATATTTCTGTTGTTTGTTCGTTTTAAGTATTATTGAAGGTCCTTAGTTAAAATAATAAATTAATTAATGTCCAATCGTCTCGTATAATTTTATTTTAGCATTAATTACTTTTATGGAACTAATAATAAAAAACATTTATTGGTAACTGGTTAAATATATTCCTGACAGCTGCTCAAAATGTCTTCCATTTTTTTATATTTTTTTTCTTGTACGTTTATGGTGGTTCTTACTGATTTTCCAATATTATTTGATTTTTCAAATCAGTACAAACTATTTTTGTCAGGACAAACTATATTTATTATAAATTAATAAGTATTTAATATATAGCTACTTAAACCAATTAAGTAGTTTAATTTAACGTTAATATACATAATATTCAGTATTTGATTTGAATTAAACATTGTTTTGTGCACACAATTATAATTGTGATGATGTACAGATAGTAATCAAAATTGATACATAATAATGTAATTTAACAAACTGCAATAAACATGTCTACAGCAAGAAAAATAAAATTTCATTATAATCACTTCCCTGAATTTACAATAAAGTCTCTAAAATAATTCATGAATTCAATTTTAATTAAAATAATATGAATTTGAATAATCCTGCAACAGGCTTTTAATTCTTAATTTTCATATGGAATTTCAAGTTACTGGACGGGTATATACTAGGTGTTAATAGGCTTCTTTTGAAAGTTTTAAATTCTCTCTTATCAATACTGAAATTTATTTTTATTTGAGACCACTTCCTCCAAACAACCCTGTAGATTATTTATTAATTATACTATACGCTAATACTTCCAATTCAGAGAAGAAATTTTTTTTCACAATAAGGAAGTGGAATATTTGGATAGCAAATTACATTTTCTATAGTATGACCTGAAAAAAATAATGATATATACTGATTTAAAAATTCAAAGTTGATCGGAAGTTAAAATAAATCTCCTTTAAAAGCAATTAATTTTTATGCCATAATTATAGAAAAATAGAAACTACATTGTTGGATAGTTAATACAAAATTTACCACCAATGCTTAGCTGTAATATTTTTATATCATCGTATGTCCGTGAGTATATAATCAATAATGTATTTAGAATAAATATTTACTTGTATTGAAATAAAAGTTTGCGCTTCGAATTACACAAAATCTAGTTTCTAATCTCGATGGAACCAATTTTGAAGTTGAAGAATCTTAACTACATAAATCTAACAGTATTAAATTTTGTTTCAGAGTCTAGACGTCTGCAACACTTGCCAAGTATGCGGCGGCTACCGTTTACTACCCTGTCAAATCTGCAAAGGGAGTAAGAAATCAGTTCACAGGAATCACTTTACAACGGAATTCGTAGCTCTGAAATGCATGAACTGTGACGAAGTAGGATTAGTTAGGTGTAACTCATGTTCATAATATTATCGATAGTGTATTTTATTCTTTAGAGCTCAATTTATTATTATATTGAAATTGTACAGTGAGCATATGTTGAATCGAAATAAATTTATTATGAAGTTAGTGTGCTTGTAGTAAATAATTCTGGCTTATTCCAGTTGTAATATACGAGTATAGTCGTGGAAATACTTTTACACCTTAGTTTTCTGAACAGTTAAGTTTTCAGCTTCTGATTATTAATATGTGAATCTTATGAAGGAAAAGATGTTAAAGTACGTATTTTAACATTAAAAATGAATAACAGCTAAAATAGCCGTTCTGTCAAAACGAAATACTAATTGAACCTTACCTTGATTCATAATTTGTTGACCTAAAACTGTAGTTTTTAAATTCACATAGAGATTTTGATACACGTAGAAAAAAATTAATGTTTTCCCAATATTTATACGTGCAACTTAATGGTGAGTAATTTATAATCGATTTAAAATTGAAATGCTAAGTTAAAAAATGTTTGCTGAAATTTTCCAGATAATCCTAATTCTATAAATAATTTCAATCTATACCAATGGAATAAGTAGTTGAAATTCGAAGGCTTCCACGACAGGAGTGAATACGATGATTACTGCTTCCGGAGGATATCAAAAGCGGATTCTGCAGAAGGTGAGGGTATCCCAGTAACTCAATTACTTAACAAAGCCAAAAACCAACACTTCTGAATGTTGAAGGATACAGACACACACACCTTCGTACTAAGCCTGGGTATCTTGTCTTCGACTTTAGGCCTCTCTTGAGAAGATAAAAGTCAGGGAACCTCTTTTCACCACATTTCTGATATAGTAAACCAGTGATCAGATGACAGTACAAAATAAAATAATATTGTACGTAAATTACAGCACTCAACAAGATTCTCATATGATAATTACAGTCGACAACATTACATATACATACAGTGCATTTAAGGTCGCTAGTGAGGGAATACAATGCGTAAAGCATAGAACAAAATGTTCTAACTTTAACATATCTCTCGTTTGACACGTCATCCCTAATCTTGTAATGTGTAATGTCTTAGATAAGACATCTGTCAGTTGGAATTCTATAGCTATTTTCTTTACTTCTAGACTTCCGTGAGTGACGTATAAAGAAATATAGGATACTTAGGTATTCTGGTACTCTGGTGATATTCATAAGGAGGATTCTGAGTCAATTTGATAGCATATTCGTTATCAATAAAGATCGTGGGAATAGTTTGCAAAGTCAACTCCCTAAAAAAGTCATATTATCCAGATAGTTTCTCATGAAGACTCGCTGGCCGCTACCATTTCCACTTCTGAAATAGAAATGGCAATGGTTTGCTTTGACTTTTCCAAGGTATGATATCTAGTTACCTGGTATAGCTTTTCTTGTTTACTATTCGAACGTCTATGATACCCTTTAAATATGGAAATATGCTTTTTACTTTAACAATATACTCTGCAGTTAGTTTTCCAAAGTGCTTTGAAGCAACACTAACTGCCTACGCTATGTCTTGTCTAGTACCATCCATGATTTATGCAAGTGCTGTTACAGCCAGTCGATAGCGAAAATGTTCTTCGTTAACTTCCTTATTTGACATGACAGCTGGTTCTTTTAGAATTGGTTTTTTCACTAATTTGCAATCTGTCACACCAAATCTCTTCAAGAGCTTGTTTATATAGGCGGCTTGGTTTATTTCAATTGCACCATCTTCTTTCAAAGTTAACTTTAATTCCAAAAAAATATGTGGCTGGCTTTGTTTTTAATTTGAATGGATTTTTTAACTCTTTAATAGAAGTTTCAGTTTCTTCACTATCAGACTAAGCGATTAGTCCATGATCTACTTATAAGGCACTCATTAGCTTTTTCTGGCGTCTATTCCGTCAAAGACCAATGTCAAGGTCAAGATCAAGGTCAGGGTCATAAAAAATGTGAAATGTTTAACCACAAACCAGTTTCCCAAGGCTAAATTCAAGATCATGAATATTAGAAATATGTATTTACTTATTTTTCAATTTTTATGTGAACCGTTAATAATCTTTAAACATAGACAACAACTATATTTCAAGTCGTTTTAATAAGGCACGATGCATCGAGATAGTAATTATGTAAATATATAAAAAATAAACAATAATAAATTTTTATTAAATTAAAATATACGGTTTTATAAAAAATAGTAACCCTTAAACAATTAGTGATCCTTTCGTTTTAATAAAGTTATTACGAAAACCGTTATACACATTGTTGAACTGAATTTCCGTTTCGAGATAGTAATTATGTATATTTTTATTTAAATAATTTTTATATAAATTAGAATTAAATAATTGAAAAATAAATTAAAACTAATTTCTACATTAATATCCCATACAGATAGCCCCCCAATTTTTTAATGTCCATCTGATTGACATTTAAACTTCCTTCTATGTCCAATAGGACTTTTTCTGCCTCTATCCTCCTTAACACTAACTTCTTTTCTTGTTCCAATAAAAATTGGACTCTATTACAGACAGTTTTATGGAAAGTAGTAATCCTTAAACAACTAGTGATCCTTAAACTTTCGTTTTAATAAAGGGTATTACGAAAACCGTTATACATGTTGAACTGAATTTTCGTTTCGTGATAGTAATTATGTAAATCAAAATAAACCAATAATAATAATAGATTTTTAATTAAATAATTTTTTCTATAAAATATAAACCTTAAAATACAATTGAAAAATAAACTAAAATAAATTAAAACTAATTTCTACATTAATAAGCCATCCAGATGATCTACCAATTTTTTAATGTCTATCTGAATGACATTTAAATTGCCCTCTATGTCCAATAAGACTTTTTCTGCCTCTATCCTCCTTAATACTAATTTTTTTTCTTGTTCCAATAAAAATTGGACTCTATTAGAGACTGCGGTCAATTTCTCTCGCAGTGGCGAGTTGGGAACTGCAGAACTGGTAGAAGTCGAGGCTGTGGAGGTATTAATAATGATGTCTTTGACCATTAAGTCAAACAAAACAAAATTCCATATGACACTAATCAAATTTTATTCTATTTTTTGAACCTTCTCTTAATTATACTATTTTTTAGCTAGAAATTTTATTTTTAATTATTTTTAACGTCAAAACAGAATTTATTTTAGTACAAGAGATGATTTAAAATTACAAAATTATTCCTACAAAATAGTAGAAGTAATTTAGAACTTTTAGGTATGAAATCAATATTTTTTCAATTATTTTTTCGCAACAATTATTTTTTATCTCAATTTATTTTAATATATTTTGTTGATTTGAAACGGAATCATTTCATTTGCACCCGATGGGTATTTCGCGAATGGATATGATGCTTAAAATATAAATATCCGAGCCGCCTTTATACGGTTCAGTTGTTAATGGTTTCATCAATAGAATTGTATTTATTTAGTTAGCTAAAAATTTCAGACAAACTTTGCTCAGACGTGACAAAATTTACTTCTAAATTTTTTGAAAAGTATCCTAATTTTACTGAGGAAGAGAGACTTAATTGGCTTAAGCATATCAAAATTGCAATTCATTTAGTGACACAGATTATGTCAAAGAAAAAGTTAAATGTTGGGAAAAAAAGAGCTTGGATATCAAAATTAGGCCATTTAAAGTTAATTTATAATACATTTTCTGGAGACGAAGATAATTCTCTGTGTTGGGAAGAAGTCTTTTCCATTTTTTAAAATAGGGTTACAACAGGTGTAATATTGAATCGAAAGCACTAAGATGTTGTACCGTTTTTATGCGATGGTTTTACCATATTTTTAACTAAAATTGTGTGTATCCTAGGATACTTATCAATTGTTAAAGTTAATATGAATTTTTGTGTGGAATTTGTTAAAAAATCGGAAGACAAAGAAATTGTTCAACTGAAATATTTTCAAACCAAAAATAATGTTATTGATAGAGCAACAGATTTCAAGGAATGGTTTATAAATCATGTTTTTGATTTTATAACAAACAAGCTCTCCGAATTCCAAGAAATGCAGCATTCACTAGATTAGTTAGTTTTATATGCCTTTTCTTGGTAGTCGTTTTAGAATCAGCCCCGTTATCAAGTCATATCCTAGGGCTTTTTTCGAATTAATGTTATATTAGTATTCAGTTTCTTTGCAGTCCGTTAACCCTTGCAGATATTTATTAAGCGAATTATTTTTAAGTTGTATTATTTCTCTTTTGAGTTTTTGGTTATTTAAAATGTTCTTATTTTCAGGAGTTCTTGATTGTTGCCATTTTCTTCGCGCTTTCCTTTTTTCTTTTACAAGGTCTCTTATTTCTTTCGGGTAATTAATTCCTAGTGCTCTAGTCGTTATTTTTGGGGTGTTTTCCCATGCTGCTGCTTGTATGTCTAGTGTGAATTTATGTACTTCTTTATTTAGCAGATCTTTTGTTTTTAGAGGAACATTTAGGTTTATCTTCCGGTTCAAACTCTCTTGAAAACCTAGCCAATCAGTGTATATGTTAATCAACATAGGTCTGCTATCCTTTCTGATAATATTTTCACTGAGTGTTAATAAAACTGCGGTGTGGTCGGAACATAAGTCCAGTTGTTCTTCTACTGTTGCGTATTTTTTTGATATCCCTTTTGCTATGTAGAAATCTAATAGGTCTGGCAGTTTCCCAGGATCTGTGGGCCTGTATGTTGGTTTCATTGTAGAAAAATATTCACATCCTAGTTCGGTTGATGCAGTATGTAATTCTTGTCCTTTTTTAGTTATTATCCTTGAGCCCCATCTTGTGTTTTTGGCATTATAATCTCCTCCCATTATGAGCAATTTCCTAGTTGCTTAATTATGTCTTTCTAGTTTTCTTTATGTAGATTATGCTTAGGCGAGCAATAAATGGATGATAACATTATTTGTTGTTTGTTGGTTTTAATTTTTAATGCTGCTACTTGTGCATGTTGCAGTTCTATTTTTAAAGTGTCATAATAACTTATATCACTCTTAATGATTATTGCCACGCCTCCTCTAGCCATATTATCTGGATGGTTACTAAGATGAACATCATAACCCCTTATTTTCATGTAACTATCTTTGGTTAGATGGGTTTCTGATATCATACAAACATCAATATTTTCAGTGTGCAAGAACAATTGAAGTTCTTATTGTCGTTGCAGAATTCCATTGGCGTTCCAAGTAATGATTCTTATATCTGTCTGATTCGTTTTCTTATCTTGAAGTGGACGGTCCATTGAATGATATGTATTTCTCTAACTTTATAAGTCTATCGTTAAATGTTTCAAAGTGTTTTTCTTGTTGTTCTATTTTAGCTATTAGGGATAACAGAAGCTCATTTGTCGTATCTTGGGTGTTATTTATATTTTCATCTCTATTGATTTGGGCCGTTTGTGCATAGCTTCTTTTTTTGGTAACTATAGGGTATTGCTTTAGGTTTTGGTTTGGTTGTTTACGTTCAGTAGTTTTTTATTCCATTTTTCCCTTCTTGGTTGGAATTCTTTTGCAACGTCACATCCCTTATAATTTGCTGGATGCTCTTGCAGACAGTTTGCACATTTTGGTTTTTTTTCGAGTTTTTTTTTACACATGTTAGTAAGGTGTTTGTCAGCGCATTTGACACATCTTGGTTCACGGGCGCAAAATCCTTGTGTATGCCCGTACAGTTGACACTTCTTGCACTGGGGAACAAGTGTTGACTTTTTAACTGGTTCAATTTTAACCGCAAGGTTTTGTATGTATGTTATCTCATATATCCTTTTGACATCTTCAGAATTGTCAAAAGTGAGCATGAAGAGTGGGAGAGGTTTCTTTGTCATTGTGTATCTACCGTTGCCAGTTTCGGTTCTTTCTTTTTTTATTATATTAATTGCTGAGAGTATTTTAAATTGCTTACCTTTTAACTCCTGGACTATGTCCTCTGGTTCTCTTGTTGGGAGAAATTTCCTTACCATGACTTTAATTGGTCTGGTTTGCTTATTTTCAAAAGAATGCCATTTTTGATTTTCGTGGTTTAAATACAAGGTTGCAGTAGAATAGTGCCTAGGATTTTCTACGTTTAATTTAATTTGCTCATTGTTAAGGACAGTTGCTCTAAATTCTATTCCATTATCGAGGAGTCCTGATCTGAGTTCGTTGTAATTTTTTACTTGACTAACTATTATTGGTGGTGGTTTATGTTCTTTTGTTTCTTCCTTCTTGTGTTTCGGTTGATTTTTGCCTTTATGTTCGGGTGATACGTCAGGTGTAATCTGAGATTATTTCCTTTTTTTTCTTTGGGTAATCTAGGATACTTCTTGTGCAAGTTCTTCCTCATCTGTATGGTATTCCTTTGTAGAGCTTTTTTCGTTATTTAGTGATTGCGATTGTTTTGTTTGCCGATCTTGTAGTAACTAAGCAGTTAACATCGCAAAACCGTAAATTTTTACAATCTCTTGAACTTAAAGTTTGTAATGGATCTCCTAAACGTAACCGGACAACCGTTTACTGATACGACCATTGAGGATTATCAATTTCACACCTATCAACCCCATACCCTAACCACTGTTAACTATAATGATGAAATTAGAATTGCCGTTCAAGATATTGACGCTTATACCCATGTAATTGTTACCTTTATTTAGAGGAGAAATTCTTAACAGAACAAAATAAGACACGAACAAAATTTCATTTTATAAATAATGGTATAGCACATCTCTTTAGGGAAATAAGATATGAAATGAATAGTGTAATTTAGCGTCTACCCTGAAAAACTATCTCTTAATCAATGAAAAATGAAAAATTCCGCCAAAATGTAGCCTGGTTCCCTAAAGATGGTTTAAAATATTCTGCTAGAAAGACAATTGCATTAATCAATAAACTTTTAATTGATAATCACGGTAATTTTAATGTTTACATACCATTAAAACTTTTTACTGGCTTTTGTGAAGATTTTCGTAAAATTGTTTTAAATATGAAGCTGGAATTAATTCTCATTCGCGAAAAAGATGATGTGGATTGTGTCATTGCAACAGATGAGACAGAAAAACCAAAAATTTAAATTAACAAGATATATTGGAATATTCCACATATTACTCCTAGTATATGCCAACAACTTCGATTAAATAAAATAATTCAGAGTAATGTAGACTTGTCAATTAAATTTAGAAGTTGGGAACTAATAGAATATCCCACATTAAACGATTCCACACGTCATACTTGTAATGTTAAAACTTCCACAAAATTAGAAAGTCCTAGATATATTATAGTTGCCTTACAAGATAATTGTAAAGGAAAATTGTTGAAAAATATGAGTTACTTTAATCACTATAATCTAACAAATATTCGTATCTTTCTCAACTCGGAACGATATCCGTATCATGATTTAAATTTAGATTTTGATTCTAATCGTTTTGCTACTGCTTATGAAATGTTTGCTAATTTTCAAGAATCCTACTATCATTTACCAACAAATCAACCAATTTTTTCACCGGAAGAATTTAAAAATAATGCTCCAATATTTCATATCGACTGTTCCCGACAAAGGGAAATTATTCAAGGGGGGTCAGTTGTGCTAAGAATCGAATTTGAAGTAAAAATGTGGGTAAAAATGTCTCTGCTTAATGTCTTATTTTACATGAAAAGGAATTTATGTATAATCCTTTAACAAAAATTGTACGGCAGGTTTAACGCGCATTCTCCTTATTTAATATAAATGTCTGATTGTAACGTTCAGTTAATTCAGTTAACTCTGTATTTTCAAAGTTTTGATTATTAGCAATATGCAGTTAGTGATAGATGTATAATGTTTTAAAATTGAAAATAATAAATTTATCGTAAAGTAATTTGCTGCTTACAATGGTTCTCAAATGTATCATTATATGTTTAAACCACCATTTCCTTTGAGAATGCTGTCTCCTGATCTGTATAAGCAAGCATCTTGGTTAATTCATAACCATCACTGTATTGAATTGGATTCCGGCTTTATACCACTCTATCAGTTTTCCAAAATTTAAGAAGATGTTACCAAAGATGCAGACTTTATTTATGTAAAAGAATTAGAAAAGACAAATTATTTAAAAACGTTTTCCGAGGCTCCTGTGTTTGGATTTGACGAGTTACCCAAACTTCAACTAAAGGAACCTGCATGTCTTCACCACACAAAGGACAGATGTATTTGCGCTTTAGCAATAATAATAATTTTTTAATGAAATAAAAAACTATATTTTTATTAATATGTGTTTTATTTTAAAATATTTACAATGGACTTGTCTGTATTACCAATTTTTCAGCTTATTCATATGATAAAGTATCCAACAGTTTCATTTCTTCGTCTGTATCATCATCATCATTTTTTTCTATATGGTTAGCATACCTAAAATAGATTGGTAAGTATTTGGAAATTTCTAGTCGTGTATTTAAATTTAGGATGTCCAAAATATTGAGTAAACAGCAAAGATGAAGCTCACCCTCAAAATAGTCGTTACAGGCTGAAGCGGCTTTTTCATGTTGTATAGCTTTTTCCCTACATTCTTCTACAGAGTACCATCAATTTCTACCATAGATTGCTTCATGTTCCCATTCAAAGTTGTCTTTTCCATAAGTTTTTGCCAAATAGTTGATTGCAGATTTTAAATCGACTACCTTTACTTGGGCTGTATAGGTTCGCCACATTTTGATGATCTGATCATCTTTAGACTTGGTTATATACATTTTATGGATGGTGGGGATAAGGTAAAATAACCTTCAATTCGATTTGTCTCCAAATGGGTAGTGGTACTTGTCTGGGATCCTTAGGTTGCTTATTATATATTTTTATCAGTGTTGTTATGTCTCGATTAGGTGTAATAGGACGTTCACTATCACTATATAATATAATCGGAATCCCATCTTCAAAATCTTCAAATTTTAAAAATTTTGTACTGCCCAACGTTCTTTAGTAATCGAAGACATGGTTTGCGTTCTTGTTTCAATTCTACATGTCTCTATATTTATAAAAATCGGTTGATCTTGATCGTAAACCACTCAAGTTGTACAACTTTGCGTTCACATACAAACAGCTATTTAGAATAAGACTGACCTTGGGATTCGGTAGTTATAAAATAAGTTTAAATAAGATAATTTTACTTTTTTTAAACACTTCTACCAAATTGGTTTGCGTTCTCCTAAATGTCCCTATCAATTGATATCAACCCACTTTTGTCAAAATTGTACAATGTATATATTTCGAATAAGAATGACCTTGGTGTAAAATAAAAATCTGCTCAAACTTTGCGTTCACATACATATCTCTGTAAATTAGCTATTTAGAATAAGATTGACCTTGGGATTTGGTAGTTATAAAATAAGTAAAATAATAATTATTTTTTAATACACTTTTACCAAATTTATACAACTTAGTAATTAGTTTAGGTTCACGTACATGTTTCTATCAATTGGTATCAACCCACTTTTGTCAAATTTGTACAATCTATAGACTTCGAATAAGAATGACCTTCTGTAAATTAGCTATTTAGAATAAGACTGACCTTGGGATTTGGTAATTATAAAATAATATTAATTTTTTAAAACACTTTTACCAAATTTGTACAACTTAGTAATTGGTTTACGTTCACGTACATCAATTGGTATCAACCCACTTTTGTCTCTATAGATTTCTAATAAGAATGAAATTTGTTTAAGTAAAATTTATTTATTTTCTAAACCACATATCGAACAAAATCTTGCACACATTATGTCCGATCTAACATAATCTTTACACACATTATGTCCGCATAATAACACTTGACTGGTACACCTTCTTTGCTCATCTCGAACAATTGCTTCTAGTTTGATATGACAAAAAGTACAATACTTTACTCTTGATACATATTCTACACAACAAATCCTATGACTACAGGGAAGGAATAATAGTTGTATTGGCTTCTCTTTACAAATATAACATGTTTGTAAACCATTTATCCACCGATGTACTTCAGATGGACTGTCTGGTACTAAATTTGGAAATACCTCGCTAAAGCTCATTGTAGACTAACTGTCTATATTTTGTTCGTATGTTTTTATAGAAGGATGGTGAAGTAAAATATATATTAACTTTTAATTATTTTTATTTTTCAATAAATTTATAGACATTTTTCAAATTTGAATAGAGATGTTGATTTCCCCATTGAAAAACTTTTCTCGCCTGCAAACAAATTCATAACTCTTTCAAACAGGTAACAAGTATTAAGAAGATTGAGACTCACACAAGGGGAATAAACCCGAGCTGTTTGTTTTAAATGCTATTAGCAAGAAAAAATAAAAGTTAGTTTTAAATATTCATATTATCCGTTACTGTTTTATTAATATTATACCTTTTTTAAAAAAGTTGCTAATTTATTTAAATTGTGATACTTCTTATAAATCTATGTAACGCCTCTATATTGCTAATATCGGTTTTCTAACCCATGACTCGATTCTCAGAGAGTTGAAAATCCAGAATAGACTCTCGTCGGTGTGTCTGGCAAATGTTCTGAGTTTTTTCGGTCACGTTTCACGAAGGGATAATCTGGAGAGATTAATAGTTTCTGGCAACGTAGAGGGACGAAGATCAAGAGGGCGTTCTCCTATCCGATGGACCGACCAGATTCAAAGGGTCACCGGTACCTCATTTCATGGATCCATAGACAAAGCCCAAAATCGAAATCAATGGCGGGCACTGTCAGCGCAGGTTGCTAATGATCACGATTCTCAGCAATGAGAGAACGACTGAAGAAGAAGAACCCACTTTAACACTTTATTCAACCGAAAGAATTCTATCCCCTTGATACCTGCATTAAAACAAATTTGAGAACAATAATATGACATGTCATTAATAAATTTAACTTAAAATGTACTAAATCAAAAAAAAATATTATAAAAGCAAAGGCGCTGGACAGAATTTTTTAGAGGTGTAACACTTTAATTAGTTAACCACTCTTTTACACAAGATGGAGCTAATATTGGAACAACAATTTCGGATAATTATAAGACTGAATATTTCATTGCATTACCTTTTCAATGCTGTACATTTCCTATTCACAATTAATAGGTTGGGAAGTGGAACGAGGAAGATTTGATAATTGTCAAATCCCTTTGGATTAAAAATTGATCTTTGTCAGCATTGTTTAAATCTTAATAATTATTGCTAAATATTGAGATTTCATAGGTCCACTCTGTATAATATAATATAATACACTAAATAAAATAGCCATACGTGTTGATATTATTAAGAAACCATTCCAAAATTTTTAAATGCGATTTTGATGTCCCGCATGATATTTGTCCAAACACGTGGCGACGAATCCTTGAAAAAAATAATAAATCTCGAAAGTTGGCAGATGGTGGAAAGAGTCAAGCTTGAGAAATTATCCGACTACCTAAAAGGGGTTGTTATCGAAATCCTTGTTAAAAATGTTCAACTGTTCACGTCGGGAACAGAAAATATTTTCGTTATTATTTTTAAGACCGAAAGTGGCTTGAAGGGTGGTTTTTTTAATTGAAATTGGTGGTGTTGTTGTTTGTAATTATCTTTAAGAAATAATGGTTATTTTTAAAATTATGAATATATTCCAATTTGGACCATTAGAACTAATTGTGATAAATTATAACAATATCTTAAGTAATAAATGAATACTTGTAATTAAAAATGGTATTTTCATTATTTTTGATATTATCAGTATTATCACAAACACAAAAAAAATCTTTATATAAATACACCTTGTGTTTTAATAGTATTTCTGTAACAGAACCGTGTCTGCAAATAAACCTAATTTTCTAGAATTCCTTAATAAAGCACTTAGATTTGCATACTAAAAAACAAAAAAAATTTAAAATACAATATACTGATCAAAAATTTGAAATCCCATCTGATTTTAATCATACTATATCAAATATTTTTTTATGCCATAGTATAGAACTTGAAAAGTTAGGATAGGGACAGGTAAGCCGTTTTTATTGATTTCCAACGGTTTGGATGCTGCAGACATCTAAATTAAAAAAAATGTGATTTTCAGGTGGTAGTAGATCCTTTATTAAACATAATATACATCAAATATGATACATCGTTGAAATCAGCTCGGCAAGAATTTTTTATAAAAATTTAAAAACATACGGGGTATGTCATTTAAAAAAACATTACTTTGTTCTTGCACTTCGTTTCTGAACACCATGTATATTTGGGACTAATTTTAAAATGTGAATCTCAAGACTGCCTATACTTTCTGTAAAAATTTTTTTCGCAATAGTGGACTTTGCCACACTATTGCGTCACCCTGTATATATAATATTGATTTGCTCAAAAGATGGAAGGCTTCGAAAAGTATTGGTATCCTCAGCAAATAAACCAGAATAAATTATTTTTAGGGTAATATTAGAGAAATATAACAATAAGAAATAATAATAATCAAAGTTCTTACATCGAAAAATTTAATAATTGAAATAAAAATGATTAGATCAAATTTTAAAAGGGTTTTCGGAACACTAAGATAGACCTTAGAACTTGTTTATATCATTAAAGTATGTTATCCTACGACAACCAATGAAAACAAAGCAAATTTTTACAATCTATGATAGTTTATGCTTCATTTGGAATGGTACTCTAGTAACAAGACTATTCATTACATTAAAGATTTAATATGTCTCTTCTCTATTAATCTCTATTAAGCTGGGGTCAGACTCACCTACTTTTATAGCGCAGTATTAGTGAAGCGAAGCTAAAGGTAGATCCTATGTCGATCTAGTTAAAGAAGTCAAAGAAAAGGTAAACAGAGAAGAGGTAGTCAGTAATGTAAAAGACATTAAAAAGACGCGAAAGGGTGATCTGCTAATTACACTAAACGACAATGCGCAACTCGATAGTGTAAAGAATTTACTGACGACAAGCCTGAAAGATGGAGAAATAGGGGAGCAAGGAATAACGAAGGACACTATTTACATCAGTGACTTGGACGCCTCCACCACAAAAGAGGAACTGTCGCAGGTAATAGAAAAGAATATGTGACAGGGAAGTGGTGGCCCTAAGAAATACCACTGGTGGAAGACAGAGTGCTACAATAGCTATTGAAAAAGGGAAGGCACAAAAATTTATATGACTAGGCTATATAAAGGTAGGGTGGTCGAGATTTCGGATAAAAGAAAAGATAATATTTGAAAGATGCTTCCGATGTTGGAAAATTCGACACAAAACACAGGATTGGAAGGGAATTGACAGATTGAAAGGGAACAGATGCAGAAAGTGTGGGGAAGAGAACCATATCTCCAAAGAATGCAAATCGGAAAATACTTACTGCTGGACGTGTGAGGCGCTAGGACATAGAAGCGGCACCAGGGACTGTCCGAAATATAAAACGGCACTTCTGCAAGAAATAAAGAGGTAAAACTCTAGTAGGTTCAATTAGATCCGGATAATATAAATATAAATATTTTAAAGAATGTAACCGATATCTGTTATTGTGTATTTGTTTTTTATGAAGATTTTGCAATGCAATCTAGGAAGAAGCAGGAGAGCTCACGATATGTTATTTGAAATAGTGGATAAAATGAAAATCGATATAGTAATAGTGTCCGAACCAAATAAAAAAAATATTGAAAAAAATGGATGGATTGCCGATCTCCGAAATGATGTAGCAGTATATATTAAAAATAAGAACTGTGAATTAATTGACGTTAGAAGGCGATCGAGACACATTATATGCAAGTTTAAAGAGGTGTACATAGTCTGTTGCTATATTCCACCCAGTCTAAAGATACAGGAATACGAAGAAGTGGTGAACAACATAATAAATGGGGTACTAAAAGTTGGTAAAGATAAAGTAGTTATTGCGAGTGATTTCAATGCAAAAGCCCACCAATGGGGGGCACGGATCATGGATGCAAGAGGAACTATCTGGGCGGAATGGATGGTGACCATTGGACTAGAGGTAATGAATACGGGAGAACCGTTCTTTATTAGGGGGGAGTACAAAATCACGCATAGATGTAACATGCTGCTCAAGTAACGTGAAGGTAAACTTTAGGGACTGGAGATTTTTAGAAGAGGAGATATATACTTTCCACCGACATATCTACTATGAGATTTCGGATAGACGAACCGGCACAAAACCAAATCCAAAGTTTTAGAACAGTTTACAACACTGCGCACATTGCGGAATCCTTTGATGCTGACGATTCGATGTTGGAAAACACAAAAGACCTACAGAAAATAATAAGACGACATATGGAAAAGTGTAAAATCGAAAACAGGAACAATCTTAGAGCGGCACCATTTTGGTGGACAAACGAAATTCGGGTAGCAAAGGAAGACTGTGTTAGTGTTAGAAGAAAAAATAAAATAAAATAAAAAATGTTTATTCAACAATAAAATAGAAATACATTAAAAATAGAAACACTACAAAACAAAAGAAATACATTAAAGATAGTAACACTACAAAACAAAATATATTGTTGAAATAAACATAATAAACACAGAAGTGGTATATACCACTTGTATATGTGTAGGCGTCAAAATCTGTATTATAAAGACATTTTTCTGGTGGTTTTAGACATATCTAATGATACGAGGAACTTATAAAAAATAGGTTGGAAGCCGAACTAGGAGAAAAGGGGCTATCATCAAGGCAATACGGTTTTAGGAAAGGCATGTCAACAATTCAAGCAGTCGAACGAGTTGTAGATACGGTAAGGAAGTCCGAAAGTAAGCGGGTGGTGCTGATTTTTTTCGACATTAAAAATGCTTTTAATACGGCAGTCTGGAAATTAATTATAAAGAACTTAAAGAAAAAAGGGATATCTGAATATCTCATAAAACTTATCGAAAGTTACCTATCGAAAAGAACTATTCAAGTAACCAAGAACAGGAAGTTGGATATAAATGGAGGTGTCCCACAAGTGTCGGTGCTAGGGCCGACACTGTGGAACATACTATATGACGGAGTTCTAACAACGGATATGGAGGATGGATGTAACACTAGTAATCTACGAGTGGATGCAGGACAACCAATTGGAACTACCTCAGGAGAAGACTGAGGCGCTAATTATAAAAGGAACCAAACAAAGAAGAGTAAGAGAGCAGATCCAATTCAGAGTAGGAAGTCACAGAATAATTCCGAATAAGATCATTATCTATCGTTTGGCGAGCATGCGAGGAGAACCTGCGATAAGGCCATGCAAAAGGTAGCAAGCCTACAAAAAATAATGCCAAATGTAAACGGAATGGGCAGTCGCAAGCGGGAAATTCTAAACAGTGTAGTACAATCAATAATGCTGGAAAAATACCAAGCAGGTATGATTAGAATACAGAGAAGAATGATCCTAAGAATTGCCAGTGCGTATAGAACTGCTTCTGCGGAGGCGTTAGCTGTTATAGCAGGGGTTCCCCCAATAGATGAACTAGTTAAAGAAAGGATGGAGATGTACAAGAAAGGTCTAAGAACATTAGCAGAAAAACAGGAGGAAAGAAAAAGAACGATGGAAAGATGGCAGGAGAAATGGGACCACCTTGAAGGAAAATCCAGATGGACAAAAACACTCATTCCGCAAATAAGACCATAGTACGAAAGCAGATTCCGAAGAACGGACTTTTATCTAACCCAATTCTTGTCTGAACATGGGCCGTTTAAAACATACACGAAACGAATACAAAAAAGTGAAGACGATAAATGTAGAGTATGCAATCAGCCAGATAAGAAAGATTCTGAAACGTCAAGAAGAAGAGGAAAGAAATATGGGATAAGTGGAATACCCTCTGTATAGCGACGAAAACCAGAATTGGTGGTACCGCTACACAGGGGAGGCTAACACCGGGGTTTTTAGTGGGTATTTACTATACGAGTCCTACACTACTTTTGCTGCACAACAACAGGCAAAAGTGTGCGTAAAAAATTTTCCACGAAAAAAAAAATTAGTGATGCGGCTGCAAAAGTTTCGTATCGTCGTCACATACAAGCCAAATGTAGCATGCTGTAAGCTTTTATTACTGCAGCTACCCATAAAAACTGCAACCTTAAAAAAAGGTTGCGAATGTGTTCAAGCTAAATACGGTGCTTTTGCATCATGTTACCAGAATAAAAACAGCGCCCTGTATTTATTTTCTGTTTCTCGACAAATCCCGTGGTGTTCACATGGTGTCCGAGTTATTTTTTTTGTTATTAATATAAAATATTGCTTGTTGCAAAAAATGTGGATATTGTTGACGACAGAGTATTACTAAGTACAACTAGTGTATTATTGAGTGTTCTGTTAAATCGACAAAGAAAATTCCAGGCGTCGAAAGAAAACTAGAATTTGAGTAAAAGACTAGATAAAAAAACAAGAACTTTGTGGTGTAATGGCTAGTCTCCCTAATGAATTTCATTAAGGTGATGAATTATTTTATAGAAACAGAATAAGCAAATGAGGAAAGCAAATGTCAAAGTGCAATAACTTCTTTGATAATATTGATATTAAAAATGTTGCAAACTAAACTAGTACAGGGAGTTAAGACACACAATTTAATATTATTCTCAGTTATACAAGGTATTCCGTAACTCCGGTACGAATCAATATTTTTTTTAATGGGAATCTCTGTATATTATTTCAAATTCAGATAAATCACATTTTCTAATTATATTCTTATAAGATTTTACTATTTGTATAGGGTATTTCAAAATATCGGAGATATTTGTATTAAAATCATATTAATGCTCTGTAGTTTCTCTATGAAAGTAGAACGCCTGTAGCCGTAAAATTTTAGCCAAACAAATATTTTTTACAGCGCCCACAACTCGTAAAAATTCTGTTCATGTGTCGGTACTATTTATGCTGTGCGCAACAAAGAAATACTGGGCGTAACCGACCTGTATCAGCTACTTTTGAAGTTGCATGAGTGTTCAGACGAGGATTCTCGGAAGTTGAGCAGTTTTTCAATCTGCATCGCAGTAAAAGTAGCTGTGTCTGACCCTAGGCTATAAAGCGCGCCCGTGTTAAGTATGCAGTGGAGGTATGTCTAATCAAGCCCACGTTATACATGATAATGCGTCAAACGCTAGCGCTTGTAGTTTTGACAAAAATAAAAAAAAATAACTTTTCTAAATAGTATTTAAGACACTATTATAAAATGGTTTTCATTTTTCAATTCACCACTTACAAATCAACACCGTGTCGCCCTTTATTATTATTATTTGAGGTTTTATAAAATTATGGCAAAATTATGACGAATAAATATAAGGAATGGTGTAAATTGATAAGAAGTAGGTTATTTATTTGTTAAAAAATTATTAAAACGAAAAATTTTCATCATCTGATGAAGATGTTCAGTCAAACGACGAGCCCGTGCTAACCTCAAATTGTAGTTATGTTTTATGTTTTCTACCGCATTGTCCAGGGTACGCAGTCGGCCCATTTCTCTTGAGTGACCAAGTTTACTCCAATTTTGAATAATTTTTTCACATCGGCCATTTTGAACGTCATATTTTTTTCCATTACATGATGCTTAATTTGCGTCCATACCATTTCGATCGCATTTAATGCGCAATGGTAAGGCGGTAACCTCAATATTTTTCGCCCAGTTTGTTCTACCATCTTATCAATTGTATAACTGACCGGGTGTGTATGGACATAATCTTTCACGGCAGCCAATAAATCTATCTTTAATACGTGTCTATCAATTTCAATTCCTTTTTCTTGTAGTCATTCCGATAACGGACGAGGTCAAACTTTTGAATGGTTTGAATGAGTTTTTATGGACTTAGTTTCATCATTTGTATTTGAGTGGTGCTTCTCATATCTTATTACAATTGTTGCGTGAAGTTCTAGTGTATTATCACTTATATTTTATATCATATCGCTTAGGATTTGGGTTTCCTGAACAGACGTCAGCTGCGACGGATAACGGACGACTTCAAACTTTTGAATGGTTTTAATGAGGTTTTATGGACTTAGTTTCATAGACAAGTCATTGGTACCTGCTAGCATTCAAAAGTTTGACGTTGTAGGCTACCCGTCGCAGCTGACGTATTTTCTGGGAAACCCGATCCTTATAGTTTTTAGTTGCCTCACCGCCTACTGCCTGTACTTCTCCATACTGCGTACTTAACTGGAATGCACTTTTTTTTAATGTCGCATCAACCACGAAGGTTATTAGCTACCACAATACACACATTACTACTAAATTTACTATACTTCGAGTGTGCCCGATTCGTAGTTGTGTGAGAATTACCTGTTTATTCCTGGGAAGTAGAAATTTGGACATTTTAACACATTATTTTTAATTTCCGATAACTTTTCAAGCGATTGAGACCACTCATTTTGCCACACACTAAGAACTATATTTTTAAGCCGAATTTTAACATCACTAGTAGTACATTCTCAATATCGTTTACTGCTTCTCTAGCTAGACGGTCTACTGTTTCGTTTCCAAAGACTCCAACGTATGAGGGTACCCAGATAAAGACAACATTTTTATTATTATGGAAGAGTTGGTACATTGCGGCAGTAATATTCATATGGATAGGATTTTTTGAATACATCTGTTGTAATTCAAAAAGTGAGTTCATAGAGTCTGTTAAAATAGTAAATTTTTGACCTTCTGAATTATTAGCATATTTTAGAGCTTGCAAGGTAGCAAATAATTCGACATGTGGTATTACAGTACGGCTATCTGCTGACAAACCTCTATACAGTTGGGTCGATCATTATTTGCTGATACGTCATCAGATATTAGTGTTCATTTCCACAGATCTGTCAGACGATGATACGATCTTTTGGAAGACATGTGATTGGTGGAAAAATTCAAAATTGAAAAACTGCCAAATAATAGCCATAAGGTTTTTATTTTATCCGTCATCCGAGAAAGTTAAAAAATATTTAACTTTTGCCCGACATCGGATAATGTTTAACATCACTTTTTAGTGTTTTGGAATTATTTTGCAATTTGTTATTTTTGCATTTCAAAATGTATACTCAACGGCGATTATTAAATCAATGGTCGTCATCCATTTATCCTTTAAAAAAACCGACTTGTAATGTTAATACAATGCTGCAAACTGTCAAATTGTCATTAAAGTTACTATATTTAACAATAAAATGACACTTTTTTTGTTACTTAAACGTACGAGAGTTTTTAACCAATGGAAATTGACATTTTTACGATACGATATCGAATGACAAACGACATGACTTTTATTCCGACCAGCGGCTATATTTTTACATTTTGAAATATAATTTGTCAAATAATGAAATAGTTGGATTTGAGTATTGGTTGTGGTAAAAAATCAGTATGTTTTGAAACAGTTCTTTTTCTACGTTTCAATAAATTTAATGAATTATATAAAACAACATGGTTTATTTTTTTTTTTCATTAAAATTAAAGATATATATTGAAAAATGAAATAACACAGGATTTAAAAATTTATATTTCCTGGAGAGGATAAAACAGGATTATACTCTTTGGGTTTTTAATATTATACACCGTTTTGGTCGATATTTTTAGTGCAGCTGGTACACAGCATAATTAAAATAAACCATAAAAAAAGTATTCAAAAATAAATAACATTTCAGTAACTTAAGAAACACGATGTAAACAAAAGTAATGTGTCACGAAAGTTCTTAAAATTTTAAGAAATGGAATCCGACTCTCTTTTATATGATTGTTTTTACCTTTACTTTTTAGAATCTATCCATTATAAATATAAAAGATATAACATGCTTGTCTTGTACTAAATTCATTCCTCAATACAATTTGTATCTTATCTGAATTAATAACATCTCATCGATCGATATTGGTTATATTTAAACCTATTTCTCAAAGTCTCATATTAAGTAGTGACCGGCACCGTCAATTGTCAAAATTGCCAAAAAATGTAGTTTTATTTGATTACAATGCATTCTGCTTTACCATGTAATATATTATTACCTTTAGAGTTTTATTTCAGAAATCCATTTAAAATACTTATATTTAGCTTGAAAATATTCAATACCAGTAACCGCTAATTTCAAATATTAAATAGCTGAAAAAAATTAAAACCTAATTTGCCAATTTTTCTTAAAATCTATCTAATCAAACTTGACCTTAAGGATAAATCACCATACCTCGATTTGTTGCTACCAGCTCATTTTTTGCTAAGGACTTTAAATTCCGAACGAAAAGAAAATTCGTAAATCAAGTTTTTTTTAACCAACAACTTTAAGTACCTTTGTTAAATCCTAAAGGTAACATTACTGACTATGCAATATAGCCAATAAGTTAGATCTAATAAAACAAGAAGATGAATAAAAAAATTCAGTTTTAGTCGCCTTGAGAAGAATTAATTAAACCTTTTATTTTTGTAAAAAAAATCATATTCATATTAATCTCCCATTGACTCATATCTAAACTTTTTTTCTTTACTTTTATAAATACTTTGTTCATTCTTGAAAATCGCCTATACCAAAATCAAATCCGAGAGGCATTTTAAGTAAACAAATTCACGAATCGTGCACGTGGTTTTCAAAAATCGAGGCGGTATGCAATATCACACTAAGCCTTTGCGCTAAATTTTGATGTACTTCAAACACAATTTTAGAAATGCATAAAATAAATTTAAGTACGTATAAATTCATCAAACATATATTTTGTCCAATCAAGTAAAATTCATAACGTAAAACGTCCAACGAAATATCATCATAACCTTACTTTATCAAACACGTTAATTGGCAAAACCATAATTCAGCTTAAAATAAAGTATTAGAACAATATTTTTATATAACCAGAAAACATCATAATGTCAAAATTGTCGAAACGAATAATGTAAAACCCTTAAAATCAAATAACCGTATTTTCCTATAACCGTATTTACCTATAAAAGTAAATCATCAAAACCATATTTTATCCAACAGATGACATCACACTAAACGTCACCGATATACAATAATAGAATGGCCGAGATAGAAAGTTAGGTTAGGTTCATGAAATCAAAAGCAAATTATAAAAACAATGTTAGTTCATTTTGAACTGACATGTTAACGTTTTTTGTGTGAGAGAAATAAATGGTATTTATAATTTTTATGGCGATTTTCATTACCAAACATTTCTTTATTTCAAAATAATTACATTTTGAGTTTGATGATCTGATAAATTTGCAATTCCTAGTATTTTAGAAATGTAATTAAATTAAGTATTATTTTTTTTATAGTCGCAATTATAATATTATATTTTATTTTGAGCTAGTATAGTTATCTCATAGGCAGCTCTAATTCAGGAATTGCAATTGAACAAAATAATAAGCCAAAAATAATATAGGTATGTAACATGGATAATCAGAAGCAAATTAAAAAATAAAGATGTTGCAAAAATGAAACCATATTCTACAACATACAAAAATAATTTTATGTAATTTAAAAAAATGTTTGCTCAATCTATTTTGCAATTTTTATATGCTTCATGTATAATAAAATACATATATAGAAAAATAAACTTTTATTGTCCATCCAGTTCAGCAATTCTAACATTAATAAGTATGAAATTTTGAGCAACTAAACATATCTCAAATTTTCTGTATGATACTGCATTTCATCAATTATTTTTTTAAAGGTCGTTACTTCCATTGAATCGGATCATTTTTTCATTGTGGCAAATACCTATTAGCTTCATTCTGTTTTCTTTTTCTTTAAAATAAATTTTCATAAGCAATTAATAATAAGAACTGTTGAATACAGATGGTTCAACATCATTTTTGTCTTTTAAGAAACTTCTGAAAAATAAAGCGTAAATTTTTAGAAAATTAATAAAATATCTGTAATCTTCTAAAAAAACAAAATTATTTAATTTATACCTTTATTAATTACCGATATGCTATTTCTATTACTACATGTATCAGTTGGCAACATTTTAGGTTTACCAGACATAAAGTTATGAATAATATCCAATTACAAGCATGGCCTAACTGTTTTTCTGTTGCAGGATTTATTTATTTATTTATATTTTTTCATTCCTTAGCCACCTTTTTCTAAACAACTATTTACCCACCAGAGGAAAGTTTCATTATATTTTTTATAAGACATAAGAAATTTGGTATTTTCTTGAATCCAGATATTTTTTTTCTGTATATTCATCCTATGACGCTATGCTGTCTTGATCTGCACTTTTTTCTTTAATATTAAACTCATCTGTAATAAAATATTTTAGGTTAACCTCTAAACATTCCTCAGCAAAAAGTTAATTCATTTTTATCTACAATAACAGTAATTTTAAATAAAAATGAAACCAAATAATATACATATATATTATTTTCTCCAAACCCAATATTAAACTGTCTGTAAAAAAAGTAAACAATATGTCTAAAATAAAACTTTTGAAAATTCTGCCTCCAGCTAAACGGAGTTATTCTAGTTTACTCTACTTATCACTAGCATAAACGAACACAACAAATTTGACAGTTCAGTCACTCTAGAATAACTTAGGACATAAAAAGTGTTAAAAATAGAATGAATTGATTAAATAATAGATCATTGCGAAATAAAATTCTTACTTACTTCCGTTTTATTGCCTTTGAAAAAAAAAATTTCATTACATTATTTGAAAATATTTCATATGAATCCATTAGGGTTTATTTTTATTTTCTTTTACAGGTATATTTCATTATTCCTGAAATATAAGGAATAATTTAGGTTATATATTTGGAAATAAATAAAATCAAAAGTATATGAAAGTACTCACCCTTAAGTAACTATAAGACAAAATTTCACATGGCAACTATTTTCTGAAAACAAATCGTCAAAAAAAACTATAAGTGTTCATTAGCAGCTAAATATTTGGTTTACAAACAGATTTCCTATTATTTCCTGGCGTATTTTCATTTCTATTATATAAAAGAAGTATTAAAAAACAATTCATTCTACTTTTTTCATAATCAAAATATACGTTAATAAAAAATTATACTTAAGAAAATTGGTGTGGCAAATGAATTGACTTAAAAATGAATTTCCTATACCTACATCATAGATTAGTTTCCTTCTAACGTCTGTAATTATTAAATAAATAAATTATTCATCAATCTGTTTTAAAACAAACTAAATAACAGTTTCTGTACTTAAACTGCAATGGCGGCTTGTCCTATGGAGCCAAGGGGCCGGTGCACTACCACTACTAAAAACTAAAAACATTTAAGAAATATAATGATTTGCTCAAATTATCCCTATACGATACATGTAGTAACTATTTATAATTATATAATTTGGTCCCGATGAAAAAATTCGAGTCGTACTATTCGTACACGCAACAAATTATGTATTATAACTACGAAATCTCCAGCCGAGCACATCCTCAATTGGCCCCGACGCGCTCGATATACCGATGGTTATTCGCGGTCACCATGATCGATATCCATAATGCATGGCATGTTCAATGTCGAGACCGAGCCAGTCGATTGAATGGCTCGGATGGAGGCGGATTAATATTTCGCGATTGTTTCCGTAATATTTGAGTAGCATTGTGCGTGTTAAATGTTTTTTAAGCTTTAAAATTAAAGTATATAATTAAATAATTTCTGTTTACATATCGTCTGAGGCGAAATGAATAAAATAAGTTATTTACTAGTGAAACCTTTTTCTACGCACTCGCTCGAGGAGAAAATTAAAATTAAAGAACTTGGAAGACATCTTCTCGATTTAGAAATTACAAAAACACAGAAGGCTTCTACCTCTAGTTCGGCAAATTTCAAAGGCCGTATAAGAAAGTTTAATCCGAATATGTATTTAAAAAATAACTGGATTTGTGGATGTGATAAAAAAAAATGCATTTTTTTGTTTCGTGTGTGTTTTGTTTGGGGTCGATTCTACGTGGACGAAGCATGGTGTCACTGATTTAGTTCATATTTATGAGAAAATTAAAACACATGAAAACAATAAGGTACATATTAATAATATTTTTAGTTTTTCTTTGCTTGGAAAATCAAATATAATGGCTCAATTAAGTTCGGCTTATAGACAACAAATTGTTACGCACAACAAACAAGTTGATAAAAACAGATATATTTTAAACATCATTATTAACTGTATTAGATTTTGCGGTGCATTCGAATTAGCCTTGCGTGGACATGATGAAACCGAAGAATCCAAAAATAAAGGAGTGTTCCGAGGATTGATAAGTTTTAGTTCCGAATTAGATAGAGACCTAAAAGAACATTTCGATAAAGCAACTGTATTTAAAGGGACCTCTAAGACCATACAGAACCAATTTTTAGACTGCATGTTTGACGTTTACCATGAAGAAGTGGCTGAAGAAATTAAAAAAACGAATTATGTTGCTATAATTGCCGACGAAACAAACGATGTCGCTAACGAATTTCAATTAGCCATTATTCTACGAATACATTGCCTCCAATAAGCCAGTAGAAAGATTTTGGAAATTTTTAAATCTGTTCGGGCACACCGCCATTTCAATAGCAAATTGCATTCTAAACGAAATTGATACTTTAATTGGTGATACGCCAAATAAGTTAATCGCGCAAAGTTATGACGGAGCGTCAGTCATGAGCGGAGGTGTAAATGGAGTACAAAAATTAATCAAAAATAAATATTCTTTGGCAAATTATGTGCATTGCTATGCGGATGCGCATCAGATTAACCTTATAATGAGAACTGCGGGTTCAATTAACGGGTCAGTTCGGATTTTTTTCTCTCATTTAACTGGAATATGTTCTTTTTTTCCACGTAACCGCAGAGAACAAAAATTTTGGATGATATAGTTCATAGACGATTGCCACGATCATCGCAAACGAGATGGAATTTTCAATCACGGAGTGTTAATACAGTACATGAATACCGAACTGAGCTGATCCGCGTTATGGATATTTTAGAGAATGACAAAGATATTTAATTGAATTCTACGATTGAACAAGCCGGTGCATATAAACTTAGATTACAGGATACAGATTTCATATTCAGTTTAATAAACTGAATACCTAGTTAATTACAATGAAATAGATTTTCTTTGCCTTAGTAGAGCTAGTCCTAACCTCACAATTTCCTATCACTTGCTGAACGTAGTTGTGACGTCACTACTTAACCAAGTCTTGTCAATAAATACATTTGTTGGATGAAATACGGTTTTGACAAATAACTGTTATACGTAAATACTGTTCGGACGAAATAAGGTTATGACGATATACGAGGTGCCTAAATTTCGTTTATAACGTTTTTTGAGTTGGATGCAAACTTTTCTAGGGTAATACGGTTCTCATAAATTCATCTTTTGAAGTTATACGGGTTTAAATAAATACGGATAGGATAATATACATTATGATATAATAATTTGGGGTTAAGTCCGGTTTTGACGGAATAATAATATCCTATTTAACTGGTTTGAAGGTTTAAATTATGCCAAAAATCTTGATTGATAAAGTACGGTTTGGATACTTTATATGGACCCCAAAAAACGTCTACTGGTGGATTATAACAAACGAATTACTTTAATTAACGAGGTGAGAGAAGACAAGGAATATAAATATACATTATGCTTAAACTTAAAATTTAATTTATTTTATATCAGCAAAATTCATTTTCAGTTTAATTTGCATTAAAAAATTCCTACTGACAAATATTGTTTATGTTGGTCAAGTTCAATTTATTTGTACGGCTACGAATATTATTACATTTTTAACCCCACAACTTTCAATTTTAAAGCCGCTTACTTAACACATCATGAAAAGTCTTATTTTATTTAACTCATGTAATCGTTCAGTTTATTCGCTAATTTTAAATTATGTTTACCGCTAACTTTGTTCATTAATTTTAACACATTTTTTTATAGAAATACATTCATCAATAAATTTATAATTTATTTTTACGTTCTGATTCGCAACTTTTTCAATATTTACAATTATCGATTGCATTTTTATATCACAAGAACATTCTTCATGAGCTTACCATTTTTTTTACTAATTCAGTGTTATTTCACATATTACTTTTTCATCGCTCTATCTATCTATGCCAATATATTTATTGGAATATGATTTTACCAGATTCAACCTGTTAAACATAAAAAACGCGTTGTCGCTTCTAATATTGTCATTTTCCAGTATTTTTAATTTATAATTTTAGATCATAAATAATAACATAGTTCTCTGATTAAAAGAACAATGTTAAGTGCTTTTGACGATGTTTTTATTCTTACTGTAAAAAAAGATATCACATGAAGAATTCGTGTTTTTTATCTACAGGTATAAGTGACGTATGGGTAAAATTTTAAAAATCCAACTCTATAACAGTAGAAAAGTCACTCTAGTTAAACCCATTCTTTTTCAGAATAGTAATGCAAATTTCAAAATTTGTAATGCTACGCGTCATATTAGTTTGAACGCGTATATGATTTAAACGTAAGAACAAGGAATATCTAATATTACTTCATTGAAATCGTGCACTATGCAGCAACCATTTTGACCTGAAATGTAGTTTTTTAATCTAGAACAGTTATGTTCCTTTTAAACACAATCAAGTAAAAATATATTTCATAAAGTCAATAAAAAAATCTTTGTAATGTTGAAACCGTCGACAATGCATCGATTAAATATCACTATTTTACCATTTCGTGAAAAATTAAAAATCTTGAAAACAACTTATCACATGGGTGTACCAATCTAACGACAAAGTCCAATAACTCTCTTGTTATTATTGATATCAAAAATTTTGTAAACGGAAGTGGTAGAGAGATTTAAGATATATAATTTAATATTATTTTGAGTTACACAGGTTGTTCCATATTTCCGATACGAATCAAAGTTAGGTTTTTTTAAATGGAGTCAGATGAGATTTCAAATTTTTCATCACTCTGTATCAAATATTTTTTAATGCCATATCATAGAATAGGATTTTCAACGGTTTGGCTGCTACAGACAATTAAGTTGAATAAATTGTGAATTTTAGGTGGCTACAGATCCTTTATTAAACATAACAGACAACAAGTGTGATACATCTTTGAAATCAGCTAGAAAGAATTATAAAAATGTAAAAACATATGGCGTATTCAATTTAAAAAAACATCATATCGGAAATATGGAACACCCTGTATAACTGAAAATAATTTGAAATTGTGTACCTTAAATTTCTCTAAATCTTTAACATCAATAGTAACAAGAGACTTATTGCACTTTGTCGTAAGATTGGTACACCCTGTATAATAATAAAGTATAGAAGTAAATGAAATAATTTTATCTATTGTATCGCATATATGAAATAACTTGATAATGATTTGCTTTGTTTAAAATCCTTGAAAAACTAATAACGTTCTAGTTGAAATAAAATAAATATAAATTTACGTTCATGCCATTTAGATATTAAATTACAAGTTATATAACAATGTAGCTAGCGCGAGAGCAAATATTATTTTCTGCAAAATATTATATACACAAGTATAAAAGAAGGAATAATACCACACGTGTAAGAAATATTACACAGCTATCAAATAACCAATTCCAACAGGAAATTATTGGCATTTATCCAAATTTAGAAACATGATTTTTATAGTTAACTTTTCTTAACTTCAAAATGTTTTAAAAGTAGTTTTAAAAGTACAATTGCTCTAAAGAGCTTGACGTTGAGGTATTCATGTTTGAATGTTACCCGTTTAAACTTGAATGTAGTTATAAACAAGTTTTTTTCAACTAATTATTTCCCACCTACGTATTTTTAGATAGAGAAAATCCTCATCAGACATGCCACAAAAAAAGTTGGATTTAAATAAATTTAAATTAACATTTAATTAATAGAAACAAGATCCTCCGCACATCCTATAAATCTGTGTTTTAAAAGTTTATAATTCAAAGTAAATACTTCGTGAATGTTTAATCTATGATTTCGAACAAATTATCTTGTTTTATATGTTTACCACCATTTTACATTTATCTTTTTTCAAATACCTATTGAATTAGCATTTCATAAACTGTTGAATTTTGCTTAGAAGTTATTAGTTATTGATTTTTTTATTAAATTATTAATAGAATTTGGTATTGTCATATGATCAAATACTGGAAATGTGGTAGATGAAGTTTTTATCGATAGAGACAGATGCCACCCTGCCTTTAATGTAACTGTACCTTATACTTTGGAGACTGAAATATTGAATGGTGAGGGGTTCTATCATGACTTTGGTTCAGCTCATAATTTTAGTATTGGCCAATCTCTTTATTGTGTTGATTAGGATCGATTGCTTTTGGATAAAAGTTTCGATCATATGGTATCTATATTTTATGAAATCTTATTTATTGTTATTGATATTTATGTACTTCTCAAAAAACTCAGTTCTAAAAAATTTCTTCCAGTTTGGTTTTCCGAGGAATTGAAACAACTTACTATTGCTAAAAAACAAGCTCATAGACGCTACAAGGGCAATCGATCCCAGGCAGACTATCATGAGGTTTCTCAATTAAGATCAGAATGTAAAAGGCTTAACCAATAATGTTATAATAACTACATCGTATCCAATTAAAATGCAGTGTTTGAAAATGTTAAAAGATTTTGGTCATTCGTTAATAAAAAAAGAAATCAGAGCAATATGCCTAATGTTATGCATTTTGATGGCAGAGTGGGCAATTCGGGCATTGATATAGTAAATATGTTTGCAGATTACTTTTCTTCGGTTTATTCAGATGTTAATTCAATCGATCCTGTTATGGTGAGTTATTCTAATATTGTTAACTTATCTCGTTGTAAAGTTTCTATCAGTGATGTTTATACAAAGCTAAGCTCTCTTGACACTCGCAAAGGACCTGATCCACCTAGTCTATTGAAGAAACTTAGCTTTAATCTCGCTAAACCATTATTTGGACACTAGCTCATTTCCTTCTCTTTACAAGGCTAGTTTTATAACACCTATATTTAAAAGTGGTGACAGATCTCACATTTCTGGGTATCGTCCAATCAGCTAATTGAGTGCAGTGTCAAAACTGTTTGAAAGTCTAATTTGTGACATTTGACTCCTCGTTATAAAATGTACTGGTTGATCAACAGTATGGATTTCAGGCTTCTAAATCCATGGAATTAAATTTGATTACGTATTATAGTTACTTGTCTGATGCATTGGAGAGGATATTTCAGGTAGACTGTATTTATACAGACTTCTCCAAGGCATTAGATAGGGTTAACTATCAGATCCTCTTGTTTAAATTAGAAGGGTTTGGTATTGGTGGCTCGTTTCTTAGTTGGATTAAGTCCTACCTTACAAACAGAACACAAATTGCTAAAATAAGTAACAAGTAACTTCGAGTCTGGTGATATAATGGTTTCCTCAGGAGTGCTCCAGGGATCACATTTGGGTCCATTGTTTTTTAATATTTTTATTAATGATACAGCAGAGTGCTTTTCCCATTCACAATTTCTGTTGTTTGCCCATGATCTTAAGATATATTCAATAATAAGAAATGAAAATGATTGTCGTAATCTTCAAAGCGAATTTATCTAAATAGTGTACTAATAATCTTATGGAGCTTAATGTTCACAAATGTCATGCAATACCATTCCATCGCTCTAGGAGCCCTGTCCTAATGCTTTACAAAATTTACAACATTTCCTTGAGTAGAGTTGGGACTGTTAGAGATTTGGGTGTGATTTTTGAGGCGTGTTTCAGTTTTATTTTACATATTGATATGATAAGTCAACAAGGCATTCAAAATGGTTCGTTTTGTTAAACGTAATACTGTTGATTTTTCAAATATAATGGCTATAAGGCTTCTTTATGTATCACTTGTCAGGCCGCATCTTTAATATGCTTCATGTCTTCTTTTTATAATGTGCGTATTAATTAATAGAGTGAGCGCGTCCAGCGCAAGTTTTTGAGATATCATTTAAACCCAATTACAATATTACTAACCTTAATGAATCGCGGTCATTGCTGAATCTGAAATCATTAAAATCTATAAGATAATTCGTGATATAGTACTGCTTTTATGACATTAAATTTCAAAAAAATATGTCCAAATAAATTGACCAGGTACACAAGCATTTTCTATGTACCAATTGGTAACACCAAAAATTATTTTATCAATAGATCAAAGAGATTAGCAAACACTTGTTCAGACGCAGTTGATTTATTCCAACTTAAATCAACATTTTTATTATTAGTGCTAAGTTTAGATTAATATTAGTAGTTAATGTTATTTTTGTACTATTTAGGTTATGTTTGTGTGTTTTGAAATTTGTAAACTTATTGGGCACTAGCCCGTTAATAAATAAATAAATAAATAGTGGTGTATAACCTCTATGCAAACTCCGTGTTAAAACTAAACGAAATTTCAGTGAAAGAACTTTGGTCGTAGCTTATGAACAAATCAAATTCCTTTAACCTATCTTTAAATAGCAGTATACTTTATTTATCTCTTTCATACCAGTACCCATTCATACCTGGTTTATAGATTTTTCTGTAATAGTTATATTTTATAGATAGATAAATTTTTGGAAGCAGAATATTGGAAGATTTCTATCTTCCTCTATATTGGAAGAAGAAAAAATAAAACAGGGGGATATCAGCATATTTGCGTAGGGTGGCCCACATTAATAAAATGATCATGTTTTTAGAGATGATTGTCACGATAGTGATGCAAAAAGTTTTCTCTTTTATATTTACTTTTCTACCATTCGATTTCTCTCTTATTATTTCTAAAAACAAAACTAAAAATTAAGTCCCAATTTCATAATTTCGTAAATAATCAACAATAATTACCTAAAATTTTAAGAATATTTGTAACTTTCACAACAATCTATAATTTAAAGATGTCAAAGATAAAATATATTTATCTTAAAATCCCACGGTATTCTAAAACTGTTTAAATATTTTTATGTTATGTTTCTAGATTGAGAAAACGAGGAGAAGGTGGCCATTAAGGTTATATTTCCAAAACAATCTAAAAAAATTAAAGAATAAAAAGCTATTACATGTTTTGAAATAATTCAATTAAAATATAAAAAAATATATCTGGAGGATAATCTCCAGTAATAGCTTTAAAGTAAAGAATAATGTAGGCTTAAATTTAACAAACGTTAAAATTAAAAATCCTAAATTAAAAAATCAGGTCCGAATTTAATTCTATCTACATTTCTACATTGGACAGGCCCTTTAAAATTTTGAATTCAGATATATATCACTTACGAGTTTATAGATTAAAACAAACAGATAAGTCACATTACGCAAAACACCTCATTGACACTAAACACTACTCTTAAATGTATCGCTACGAGTTGTAGGCAAAATAAAATTACTGGACTGATGTAATATTTTATTTTAATGATAATTATATATTCACAATACACATCACAATTCTCGTTTTACTGGTTGGTTGGTAAATGATAAAGTAACATGCTTTTATAAATTCTGCAAAGGTTTTCAGCTGATGACAGATGTCCAGCTTTTCCTTACAGCGTATAGAATGGTTATGAAATTATGACCATTTACGTAATAATTTTAAATTTTAAAGTAAACTTGACTGAACTTGTGCTACATTTAACTTTCAAGTATTGTATATGAATAAGACAGTTTACCCAGCAGACCTTTAACCATATGAATGATATGCACATATTATGAAATAAGTTGTAAAATTCTTGGACAAAGAAACATCTATTTTGAAATTAAAAAAATGAAGTTACTACTCCAACTAATATATTGTTACGGTTATTAATTTTTTTAACGTTAATTTATATTTATAGGTGTCTTTATTTTATTTTAATATTTTAGAAATGAAATTTCTAATTGAAAATAAAATTAAAAGTTATTGAAATAATAATAATAATATATCAAGGTAGATTCCTGTTCTGTCCGCTCAATCTACAAATATTCTTATATTTGTATACATATTGTAATGCGCCTTTTTTTATTTATTAATTATGCCAAGTATATTTAAAAATGTGTTATATCAACTGAAATCGACTAATAATCTCTGGGTGAGTTCATAAGAAATATGGTTTAAACAATATAATAATCTGATTTTTATTTCATAAACATAAAGAAAATGAATTATTAACATGCAGTTACCGCTTTGTTGATTCTTGTGGAGTAAGCAAAAGTCCAATTCTTCTATCTTTAATTCAAATTCAAATTTTCTGTTGACATTCACCGTTGACCAAATAATATATATTAACACTTAAGATGCCCCAAACTTTCGAAAATTTTATCATCCATCCACAGCAGGTAAGATTATTTCAATTATATTATTGACACACTTATACCTTTCTAAATTTAATTATTTTTAATTTGATTTGATTTTTTCTTATGCGCGAATCTAGGAAGAGACCACTCTTTCATTAAATAATGTCATACATTTTTTTATTGTTTTATATTTTTTTAGTGATTTTACTATTTGAATAACTTAACTTGTTACTTCTGTGTTAAACATTTTTTTATTAATTTCAGTATCATTGTATTCCAGAAGGACTCAAAATCTTTCAATTAGCGCTTACTTTTTTAAAGTATAGGACTAGTGGCCACCCCTTTGTAAGATAGGGCGAATTTTCACGTCCCTTAAGGACATAAACTGATCAAAACCTTGTTTAGCCTACCGATCTAAAATACCCTATTGTTTTAGAATAGGGTGTTTTTTTATTGGTGTAGCAGTTTTATGAAGAATGAAAACAATATTCTACCAATCAATTTTTAAATTATTACTCAATTTAAAATCTATAAAACTGAGTTACAACGGTAAAATATGTATATTATTATTAGTACACTGCCGTCTGCGGTGACATTAAAAAAACCAAGTTCAATTCACATTTATTAACTTTCTTTTTTGGGCCTGTTCCTCATTATTAAGGCGCTATACTCTTATCTACGTCGAATAGAGGAGAAACTAATTTTATTCTGATTTTAGAGATTTATACAAAATAACTTTATAAATGGTATGTGTTTTATGTTAATAGAGATATTAACGTCCTAGAAATAAAGGTAGATACCATAGTCAAATGTAAACAACTATAACTAAATAGTTAGTAAAATATGGCCTTTATTTGAAAAAATGGTGGAAGTTAGGCGCAACCGCTAGATATTCAGACATCAGAGTTCATTGTTTAAATTTAGAGGTCCCTAATTTACAATTTTACAGCCCGATAAAATATAATAGCGGTTTTATAACAAGGTGCTCTTTTAATTTTTACTGCATACTCTGAACTTCAATAGTTTTAATTATATTTTAATGATATCTTTAAAATTTTAAGAAATATATACAAATTTTTTAGAGAAGAAAATGACTGTGTAATATTTAACGACATTAAAAATAAGATACAGAAATCGGTAACGAAAATGCTCAAAAACGGTGTCACTTTTCTGCATGATAATGCTCGGCCCCATGTATCGCAGATGATTCAGATCTGCTGAAATGTTAAAATGGAAAACTTTCAGCTTACTGTCCCGAATTGTGAAATTTTTATATTTTATGTGTTTGGCAGACGCAGTTGCTAGAATTTTACCAACAGGAAATCTTTATACTGGTCCAATAAAGGGACTTATGCTTTTTGTAAATAGAACTGTCTTTGAAATTCGTTGAATAAACATTACTTTACAGCCTCTAAGCGTGTTTGTATTGAACTGATATCTATTCACATTTCAAATATTATTTCAACAGAAGCACGTGAACGGTTAACTAGAATAGGACAGCTCAAAACAAATACTTCAAGAAATGAACAAGCACGTTGTGCAATTAAACTGACGCTTGCTCAACGAAAATTAATAATAACACAAAACTATACACTGAAAATATACCAAGTTAAAGTTGTCGAAACTGCAGTTAACTAATTGAATAGCACCATAGTAACACATTTTGCCTCTCGTTCGCTTGGGAGAATTTGCAATCACGGGGCTATTATGCGGTTAATACGCGCTTTCCACTGTTTACATCGAACATATTTGAAATGCGAATGGACATTCTTCTCATAGTAAAAGGCCGGAATTAAACAGAATAATGTTTTCATTGTAGAAGTTCATTTTAAAGTAACAGCAAAAATATGGTGTGTACAATACATGCGTGAATTTAATCATGTACTATTTATAACTCCTGTCGCGTGCATAAATTTTAACTTCTCGCACATATAAATCTTTTATTAAACACGTACATGGTTTTTGCAGCGTAATGTTTATATTAGTGTTATTTGCATATTCCTCAAGTTGTACTTTCATGATTTCGAATTCCAGCTCCGTTCGTTAATTTTGGTTTTGTATTAATAAATTTGTAATCTTTGCAAAGAAACATAATGAAGGTAAAGGTCTAGTATACCTTGATCGATGAAACTTGGTATGACAAATTGTGAAGAAAGAGTGAAGTGATGAGCCAGCCCGCTGTTCCCTAAATGTTCCTCCAAAAATAAAGGAAAGCTCATAATTATTTTCAAGGTAATGGAAAATGGATTTGTGGCAAATTCTGAGGAATACTGCTTCCGGAGAACCGGGTCATTTTATAAAATATTTCTCAAGGTTTCGCCGTCTGCTATAAGCGGTTTCTTCAGAAGAGAAGTTATGTACAGTAACTCAACTACTTAACGTAGTCAGAGGTGAAATACGTTTGAATTTCAATTGGTTAGGGATGAAATTTAAAGGGTAATGTCGTCACTGGACCGTTAAGGGTCTGGAGTGGAGATAAGTGAGGTGTAGTATCCACCTTCTCTGTTTATATTATTAGGGTGTTTTTGTATTTTTAGTGCTTCCTGAATCTTCCGATGATAGAAGTGTGTTAGGAGGACAGATTTCATGTATCTACAATATTCTTTGATATGTGTTTGTACTGATCGTCCTGTTTCATCAATGTAGAGTTGTCCACATGAGCAAGGAACATTGGCGAATTGTTTACTTATATTGTCAAAGAATATTTCAAATTGCTCTGCTGATTAACATAAAAATGGTTTGGCGAACAACTAATACCGAATTTGCCAGAAGCTAGAAAAGAGGTAATATTTACGTTTTTAGATAGCATAAATGTAGCGTCCTACTATATCTTTGATTAAAGCATTCTTACTGTAGTGAAAGGTTTAAATATTAAGCCCAATTACTTTGTTGATGAAATGGCTAAAACTTTGGTTATTACACCGAATACGTTTAACCACATGTCAGAAAGTGTTTTAGACAACATCAGAGAAGTTGTTACGGAAACAATTCCAGAGTCTAATTATGTTCGTCATGTTAAATCTATTGAAAATACCCACAGAATATTTCCGATTCTTCTTTGTATCATAAATCTGGGAGATACGTATAGTGAATATGACAACGGTGATGAAGATTTTTAATTTTTATTTAGACTTTTACTTTTTAAATCAATAAACATATTTTAAAACCTTGCTTTTGCTAGAAGTACGTTATTGTTCCTCTTTTCCTTCTCAAAAGATGTAACCATAAAGTAGTGAGAAAACTTGCGTGCTTTTAAAATTCTGGAGTTATTAATATTTCATCCTAAGATTTCCTAAAGCCAGACTAACACATCCCATGTTTATACTATTTTTTATAATCCTTATTTAAAAATGAAACAGATATATCGTATGTATTTCAAGTCCGACTCGGAGCTCGCCATCCATTGATTTGGTAGACGAGCTTTAATCTAACCGAAAAAGTGAAACGTTACAAATTAATTCTAACTAGAACTACCTATGTGTATTATACTGTTAGCTGTCATTGACCCTCTTTAAGTGAAAACGCTTCAGATTATTTCGATTATGTATAATAAAATTTCTTACTTGACTGATAATAATTTTAGATATTTTATTTTTCTAATGACTAGTTTCCAAGCGTTTTTGATTTCTACACTTAGTTGGCTGAATATTTGGAAGTTTACTGTACTTTGATTTTTCTACTAAATGAATTTCTTCCCTTTTAGTGATTTTGACTTCAAATTATCAGGTTATGTGACGTTTTGTCAAAACATCGTAAAAAATGTTTTGAGCGGTTTCAGTTGTTTAACCCTCACCTCCATTGGCCGCTTTATTTTTTCTTTGTAAGGTTTTGTAAGGTTTTTTACATTTATATAGTTTCTGTTAGATGAATTTCTTTATTGTATGTAGCATTGTTTTTTGTTAGAAAACTTCTCAATGATTACATTTAAAAATGTGACTTGTTTTATATTTTTATGGTTTGACACAATAATATGTAGCAAAAATAACGAAGACGGTTATTGACTGCAACTTTGTGATAAAGTATAAAAATAAAAAAAACAATGAAAGTTCAAATCTAAAATTTAAGAATTGTTAAATGATTGAAATCTTGCCTTGACTACCATTATAATTTTGAACCCTTTCCTCTATCTTTATATTAAATTGATAGTAATCAGTATAAATCTAGTTAGTTTAATATTTAAAAATAAAAAATCATATATACCTACCTTAGGGACTCTTTGTTTTATAGCCGATCATGAAGCAATATACAAAATTGGATATTAATAATTAGGAGTAGATATATACGTATAAATTATTAATATTATATAAATAATAAATGTAATAATACTATAATCCATAGCTTTTCTGTTAATACATCTAGTGGGTCATAAACCACAATGAAATAGTTTAAGGCAATGGATACAAACAAATATTTTAATAATTATGGTAAAAAAAGTGAATCTGGACGAAATTTAGTCATCAAAATTTTCCTACAATTATCATAGTTCAATTGTGAGAATTTTTTTGTTGAATTTCATAATTCATAAAAATTTTAATAACATATTATCTATTATTTTAGTCGTGAGTGAGGTTTACGGTGGTCTGTATTCTGTTTGTTCTATTTGTGTTTTTCTAAATTCTATATGAGCTGTAGCTTATTTTAGTAAAGAAGTAATTTATCTTTACTGGGACATCTGTTCAAGAAGTTTCTGAAGGGAAGTAGTTTACAACATTACTAGTATTAGGTGATTTACGACCAGAAATTTTCTCAAACCGTCGGAAATTCACTTTACATATTTGTTTCAGTTTACCCCATACTAAACGTGAGTTAATTTCGTTTACTCTCCATTTTAATTTTTGTTCTTTGAAATGCTTGTTTATTATTTATCTTACGGTTTTTGTGGTTGTTATTATAATGGGTGATTCATTTAGACCTTTTTTTTTAATTGTTTTTTTCTTCACGTTCCTCGACACTGGTCTCATACTGGCATCGTAGTTTTATTCAGTATTGCTTGACAATTCGCCATGGACAGACTTACACCGCATCAGCGTCTCCAAATTGTTCAGTTGTATTACGAAAATCAGCGATCTGTGAGAAATGTTTTTCGTGCACTTCGAGCAACGTATGGTGTGCATCATCGACCTTCCGAGACTACTATTGCCAATACCATTCGCAAATTTGAGGGTCAGTTTACGTTACTTGATGACACGCGACCGAATAGACCACATTCAGCCCGTAGTGTGGAGAATATTGCGGCTGTAGCGGAGAGTGTGACTGAAGACCGTCAGCAATCAATTCGACGCCGATCTCAACATTTGGGTCTATCGTATTCGACAACTTGGCGAATTTTACGAAAAGACCTTGGTTTAAAGGCTTACAAAATCCAACTCGTTCAACAATTGAAGCCACAAGATTTGAATTTACGCTTCAATTTCAGTCAATGGGCTCTGGAACAGCTTAATGAAGATCCGCTGTTTTCTCGTCGAATTTTGTTTAGTGACGAGGCACATTTTTGGCTAAATGGATATGTCAATAAACAAAATTGCCGTATTTGGGCCGATGAGCAACCCGAAGAAACTCTCGAACTACCGTTGCATCCACAAAAATGCACTGTTTGGTGTGGTTTGTGGGCTGGTGGAATTATCGGTCCCTATTTTTTTAAAAATGAGGCCGGACAGAACGTAACCGTCAATGGCGAGCGTTATCGCACCATGATAAGGAACTTTTTATTGCCTGAAATTGTAGCCCGTGATGTCGGCGACATTTGGTTTCAGCAAGACGGAGCTACGGCACACACGGCGCGCGAAACAATAGCTTTATTGAGAAATCATTTTGGTGAGCAGATAATTTCGCGTTATGGACCTGTCAACTGGCCGCCTAGATCGTGTGATATCACACCCTTGGACTTTTTTCTTTGGGGTCATGTGAAATCAAAAGTCTTCGTCGATAAGCCAGCTACGATTCAGGACTTAGAAGCCAACATTACTCGCGTAATTGGGCAGATACCGGTGGCAATGCTAGAAAGAGTGATTGAAAATTGGACCTTCCGAATGGACCACGTACGGCGTAGTCGCGGCCAGCATTTAAATGAAATTATTTTTAAAAAATAAATGTCAAAGATTGTTGTTTCAGGTCATATTAAAGATTCCGCTCTCCAATTCCATTTTATGTTTTATTTAAAATTAAAAAAAAAAAAGGTCTAAATGAATCACCCATTATTTGTTTTAGGGCTTTTTCATGTTGGTGTTTACTTAAAAAAGATTTTCATTTGTTGTTTTTTAGCGGAGGGATTGCATTTCATCGGGGACAGTTAACAATTCTCAACGTTGTTATTACTCGACTTTCACGTTCCCCTCGCTCATACTTTCGTTGTAGAATTATCAGAAACCTGTTGAGTATCTCTGTGGGCAACAAACGTATACAGGAAAGTCTTATTAAAATTCAAGGAAACGAAACTAAAGTAATTTACTAGATATCTTCCTAAGGTATATATGAATTAATTGCTGACATTTTTCTAGACATAGATTTTCTTGAACGGTAAAAATAAGATAAAAAAGTATCTATAAGAAAACAGAAAATTTGACAAAATAAATACTATATAATTCTCCCCATTTCCGATAATTTGCCTCTAAAATACATATATGTTCATGAACGTTAAAAATGAATAGAAGTATGTAAAAAACTTATGGTGTACCTATGGATTTTTATTTTGGTGAAGTGATTATCCAATTTTCACAGTGGACGAATCTTTTGTATCTAACATCACATAACAATAGAACCAATTGTAAGTGAATCATTACTTGCTAAAAGGAATTGCTACTCTTTTGATCAAAGTTTACTTTACTGAAATTCTATTTGCAAGCGTTTATAATCATTCAAATAGACTGTTAATTTTAAACCCGCCGAAGGCAAAATAGAGGTAGTTAGTAAATTTCAAATTGGTCTATTATTATTTTTAAATTAATCGTATGTAAGTAATTGGTAAAATAAATTTCTAGTTGGTTTAATACCTGACAAAAAAATAAACTCACCCTGAGATTTCATTTATTTAATTTATTAGCGTACCCATCTGTTAAAAAAATTCTTGGTTCTTGGTTTTAAATTTTTATATTTTTTTTTTAATTTATTGAAAATGTGTGTTTAAATTCTTATTTTTATAAATCAATTTAAAGATTTACATTTTATTTCTTACAATAAACCCCCTCATAAAAATTCTGTTTCAATTGGCGCTCAACGTGGGGCTCTCAAAAAACACGACCTATGTAAATAATCATTGACAATAAGGTAGTCCAAAATTGTCGAGCAATAGTTCTAGGGGTGATAGTTCACCTAAAAATAAAGATAACTTTTTATATACACTTTTTTCGAAAGGTTAATAATAAGGGAGATACAGGCCTCTAAAGTTGTATAGAAAAAACGCTTTTTTTTAAGCGGAAACCAACCAAAATCCTTCCTAATGAAGTAATACCAACAACAACGTCACTAACTATTGATTACGAAGTAAAGAAAAATACCGGAAAATATTATCCCAGAACTAGTGAAAGCCAAAAACAGCTTTTCCAGAATTTCCGATATTCAACGCAGTTACCAAACTGATCAGAACGCCATAAACCGCACTACCTTAGAATGCCCGGCGCAAAACCACCTCTACTCAAGTTCCGACACAAGACAAGTAGCTCGACCACTCACATTACACCGTCCAAATAAAATACTCTACAAAATAAAACAATGATTTCTAGAACATACTCGTGGCTCTAAGGGGTGGAATTAAGAGTTTAAAAACCCTTCGATGTAAAGTTTTTCAAAGAAAAACTCGAGAATTATAGAAGTGCGATAACCGCTGACGGAATAACCCCATAGACCCACCGAGTCAACTGGTGAGACAGAAGGACAGCTGTTTTAAATAAAAGTCCTTAACCTGATAAAATAAGTAAACAAATGATGAAAGATTATAATATCACGTCACGCTTGATTTTCAAATGCAAATATTATTACCTTATCATTTAAGAACTTTAACAAAAAGGTATGTAAAAATTTAGCGTAAAATTCACACGTTACAAATGAATAGTGAATAAAAAAATGATAAAAAAACATTGAATTTAATCTTACTGGACATTTGTGAACAATTGTAACGCCATCTATCTAGGCCAGACTTACAATCTTATAGATTAATCCAACCACATAAGTCACATTATGCAACACAACTCATTGACATTAAACAAAAACCTGCACTTAATATCACAATTGAAACAATAGAAGAAGTACTTCATATAATTGACAAGATTGATTTTTTTGAGGAATATGAAATAAAGAAATACTTAAAATGTCCTCAGTATACAGTATTGAAGAATGTAAAGAATAATTAAGCCTGGGAAGTTCATTTATCTTAGATTACTTTTTGGACTAAATACCTATGTAACATTAACCAAAAAATGTTTAAGAAAAGAAGAATATAATTATACATATTGCTTGATAATAATTGGTTAAAATATTTATAGTATGTAGTTACTTACGCTTATAAGAAATCTGTCAATCTTATGCCATTCTCTTGAAATATCTATATTCGAAATATGGTGGAGAAAATATAAGCTTTGCAATAGTGTGGAAATTGAAACAAGTATAATTTGTCTTTCCATATTTATTTATATTTATTATTTTTAAAATCTTAGTTTCTCAATTAAAAGCACTATGTGTAACTTCTTATAAAAAAATACACGTTAAATTAAAAAAATGGCAGGTCATGTAAATATCATTATTGTAACCAACATGTTTCGGCACCCAAACTTGAGAACAATTGGGTCATAATATTTAGTTTTTTTTTAATCATATTTATGGTCATACTTATTTCAGTCATTTACCCTTTTTATTTTAGGAATGATACATTTTTGGATTTGATTTTTATTGATAATTATAATTTAAAAAAAATGTTTTATTAATTTGATTTAGTATTGTTTCTGATCGTTGCATTTTAATGTTATTTTGTAATAAATATTTTGGCGCTCAGCAATAATTTTGTTACTTTTTAATTTCAATAAAACCTTAACTTTTGATAAAAAATCAATGTTTCATTCATTAACTAATTAACAAATATGTGCATAAAAAAATGTCTAAAATTAAAACCAACTGAACAACAAGAATTCTGGGGCTAATATTGTTGCTGATTTTCAATCAAGAATCTCTCGTCGATTACGAAAATATTTTATTTGTAGTTATACGATTTTATATATGAGAATAAATAACGTTAACCCTGTTTCGTACTTCTGTAGTTGAAGTTTCATTGTGATTAAAGAGAGTTTTAGGGTAAAACGTAACTAGGAAGATTAAAGACTTGACTTTACAGCGGAGCACAGGTATGGCATTAAAGGCTTACACGGTTGTTGCCGTATATCTTCTTATATTTTGCTGGAACAAAGTTGAGGGAAATTTGATAAGGAGTTTATAATAGAATTGCTGGTAGTTGACAGTCTCTGGAGAAAATTGTTATACGGGAAAATTTACGATAAAGCCTTCCCAATTATGGCTCTCTCTTGGGAAGGTGATTTAGATCTATCAAGATTTGATTATGAACCGTTGTCATACTAACCTCGGGTGATTATCCAGTTTAGAGAGATTTAGACCGTATGCACAATATATGAATATATTAATACTATTAGGTGTAAAAAACATTATATTATTTTCAAATGAATATATACAGTGTGTTATATAGAGAATACTTTTCCAATGGTGTATTACTTGACCCACTTGCTGCGTAGCTCTAGTTGGTTGATTTCTGGGTATGAATTTTATATGGAAATTCGTCCCTTGCTAATAAGGGTTTTTGTAAATTTTGAAAAACACCTTTGCTTCTGAGTTTCTCTCAAGTTTTTATTGGCACAACCTGTATAAATATGCAACAGGCGTAGAAGCTCTATATTTCAATATTTTTAAGGAAATTATCGAATATGTGTGCTAAATTTGTGGAAACGTAGTCAGCATGTTCGTATTAACAACAACTTGTCACTACCTAAATTTATAGTGTCAGGTGTACCACAAGGATCTATTTTAGGTCCTTTACTTACTATATACCTCAGATTTGCCAAATAAGTGCGCAGTGCAGCTATATACAGATGATACACAATTTATTCATTGTTTTGACCCATCGAATGTCCCAGCTGCAAATGAATCTATAAATAGTGATCTAACTCTAATAACTCAGTTCTCCAAAGCACACAATTTAACCATAAATCTATCAAAGACAACCGATGTTCTATTTTGTAGTAAATATAAAAAATTAAATATTCAGATATTGATACAACTCGAATTAGATAATGTTGAAATAAATTTATCGTATCAAACAAAAAAATTAGGTCTGATTATAGAGCAGTCATTAAGATTTAAAGGTCATATAAGATCACTTGTCAAAAGTGTTATATAAGAATGCGTATGCTTTATGTCAATAAAGATATAATAAATTTGAAAATGCGTGAAAAACTAAATTATTGCAATATTGTTTACTACCCTTGCGTAGAGCAGAAATCCAAAAATCAGTTGCAACGTATTCAAAATACATGTTGCAGATTTATTTTTAATCGAAGGAAATATGGCCATATTGCACTTTATTTTTCTCAAATTAGATGGTTAAAAAGTACTGCTTTTGAATTAAATTTCCTTGTTCTAATATATCGGTTACTTAAATCTTAAGCTCCCTCTTACTTATATGAAAAAAATATTTTTAGAAAATCTATCCACAACATTTCTATCAGACCTAACACTATTATTATGCCGCAATACTCCTCGGTTTGGTTTGAGTATTGCTTTACTTATAATTTAGTAAAATATTACAATTCTTTCATATTCGCTATGTCTATTTCATCTCTATTTCAATATCGGTGTACTGTTAAGATCATATTGTTAGCCAAGCAATGATGTATATAGGATTTTTAATACAAATCCCGTTGCACGTCATATATCAATTATGAGATCACGACCCTGCAGTGTTGTCGGCTTGTCTAAATTGTCGAGGAATGTAGGAAGTTTCAAAAATGTAAGGTTAGGTTATGTTGTTTCATTCTGCCAGTTTTAAAGTACATTTGAAAAATGTTTTTCTCAGTTGATTCATTAGCAATCTACAACTGTGATATTCTTCTTCTACTTGCTGTATTATCTACTTTTAATATTCAATAATCTGTTATAAAAATCGTTATATTATGTTGTTTATTTGTACTATATTTTTATTAAATAAATAAAATAGAGACATATATAAAAGATAGCAAACTATTTATTGTTATTAAAATAAGACAATGTTTTGTTTAATAAAACAGTTTTTTTTATAAGTTAACTATCTAGCAAAGCAAAAAAATAAAGACAATATTATAAAATTACTGAAAACGTGGTGAAAACACACAACTGGTTGACGACCGGACGTCAGAAATCGTTGAAATATTTCAATCTAAATACTCGACAACGTCGCATCAAGGCATGCCAATCGCTACAATGTCATTTCTTCATCATAAATACGAGTCTCATGGGCGTAGAAAATTTCAAAATTATTTAATGTAAATTATGGTTTTTTGAGTACTAAACATATAATAATGATTTATAAACTTTATATTATAAAGAATAAGACGTATATAAGCCAATATAATTGAAATAATTCTAAAATTATCAAAATAATTTCTTTTACTTTTTCGGTTTTTTAGTACTGTGACTACGTTCATGAGTCCTCGTGAATTTTCGTGATGTTTCGTATGATTTATCTTAGTTAGGGAAATTTTAATTAGTTGGCAGTACTATGACGAAAGAGGTACGTCACTCCTGACGTGCAACGGTATTTGTACTAAAAATCCTATAAGTATATCTTACTATGTTTGTACATGTATATCAGAAATATTTTGTATTACATTTTTATTGTATTTTATTTATTTTTATTCTTTTTTAACTTTTCATGTTAACCAGGAAGGTTAAGAGTTAATGAGTAGATCTAAGCTAACTTTCGCCTTCCTGGTGCAAGTGTTGTAAGAGCACACTTGTTAAATAAAGGCATATTATTATTATTATTATTATTATTATTATTATTATTATGTGTGCAATTCAAAACAAGCGTATTAATAGAAACTTTAATGACAATTAATTTTTCATCGGTCAGTTTTTCTGTACCATTATCATTAGCTATTTAAGTTTTATAGTAAACTAAAAGCTACAGAAAAGTTATAGTATATACTACGATTTCAATATAAAATTAATATGAAAACAATACATTAATTATCTACTTTTCTATCGATTTCTCTAAGAGACCCGAATGTATTCTTGAGTATTTAATTTTACTCTTGTTAATCGATTGGTAAGTGGATATAACTTGCAAATGCTATACACTGTGAATTTTATTTAAATAACTCTAGAATTTTACAAAAGAAACAACTTGTGTTTACATTAGCGGCACTTTTTACTCCTAGCCTTAAAACAACATTACGTAAAAGCTGATGGTCAAGGTTACGAAAGTGAAATATTGTTGTAGGACGAGAAGTGGGATAGAAAATGAAATAATGTTGATATACGAGGCAACTTTGTTTTTAAAGTTCGTAAAAGCGTTCTAAACGTTTCACAAGTTATTACGAAATATTTCATTAGACTCTCTTTTAGTTGATTTCGTAATTCGTTCGATGTAATATTAATTAAAACGATAATATCCATAATAATTACTCAAATTAATTACGGAGTGGTAACAAATCTTCATATACATTTATATTTAATTTTGATTAATAGTTAAATATAATAAATGATTAGAAATGTAGACACATTTTATTCATTTGCAAGATTGTCTTAAATGACGAATTACTTATTTTGTATAACAAATTACAATGTCTCGTAAGATTAAACAAAACATTTTTAAATAAGTTTTTTTATTTTTATTAAACACTGGACCCTAATAATCACTTATTAATGAGAGAATAATTTGATTTTTGGATAGTAACACGTTCGAAATCCATAAAACGCAATTATGGAGTTCCATATTCGAAACCCGAGCATACCGCTTGAAATTAAGGTTTTTGTCCTAATTGTCTAGTGGAGTGTCAAAATCCTTTTGAGTCACTTTTCAGCGGGATACCCTTGAATAACCTGAATTAAAAAATCACGTTCACTTCAATACACCATATTCGATTAAGCCTGCAGAATATTAGGTTATGACAATAGTGATTGTTTTAACTTACATAGGTAAAATCAACATTGCGTTTGTTAAAAAAAAATAAAGTATTGAATTGTAGTAAACTTGAATAATTAGTTAACCGAGTAATAAATGTTTAACGTTATAACAATAAATACATAACCTTTCAATTGGTCTTTGTACTCATATATCCTTCGACTGATAATGTGTAAATTAAAAAGTCAAGAGAGTGGAAGTTCCAAGTCATTGCTAAATACATATTTTTTGTACTCTAATGTTTTGCTAAATTTATACGAAAAAATTTAGGAGGCGATTCTTCGTTCAAAATTATGAGTAATCTTTCTTAAAAAATGCCTAAAGGGATATTATTCCTGATAGAATGGAAATAATGTTTTGGCTGGAGGTGGTCACTTTCAACATTTATTTTAATTTATTTTATCTTCTTTTCATCTGTATTTATTAATATTTTAATCATATTATTTTACTTAATTAACATTAATAACATTTCTATTGTATGTATTTTGTTTTTCTTTTACTTCTTTTTTCTAAAAAAAAAGCCACAGAAAATTTTTTTTAAAATAAAACAGATATTCCGAGTATTTTTAATTTTATCAAATTCAACTAATAAAAAAGTTCTGTCATGAAATGGTTTGTTAATTTCACTTCCTCATAACATAATGGTTATACTAAAAAAAATCTAATACATATTTATAAACGTATATAATCGCCAAAATTTCCACATCAACTCGGATTAAAAAAAAATAAAACCAATTTTACTTCCGACCTTTCGGGGGTGATATATCCTTAGGAGTTGGGCTAAGAATTTTTTTTATAGAAGAGACTTCCCTCACCTTCTACTGAATTTTTTCGCATGGATTTAGAAACATCTTGTATATTGTAGAGGTTTGATTATAGATAGTCATGGCAGTCCCAGAGAAAGCAGGATAGCCTAACCTAATTGCTCACAGCTATATTTTCCAGAATTTTCTCGAAAACGTCAGGAATTATCTGAAATATTCCATAAGGCCAAAAAATAGTATATGAAAACGGGAAATTGGCAATTTACGTTGAGGAATAGTGAATTGTTCAGTTTAAAACAGACGAATCACAGAGTTGCTCGTATTGATTTCACGTTTTAGTTTGTTAAAGGCTGTCGTGAAGTTTAATCTGTAAATGAAATGTCTTCAACCCCCAAAAGTGTCACAATATTAAATTAACACCATTTTTTCGAATTAGACAACCCAATTTCGGTTAATAATTTAACCCGTTTTTTTAGTATATACAGAGTAAATTTTAAGCAAGGAACATCTCAATTATCTCTGAAACGGCTTGCACGATTTTTATAAATTTTGGTTTATGAAGGTTTTGTAATACGAGCGATCTTATAGTAGTATTTACATTGTTGTCAGATGTTCCGTGTTTCTGGAAATATAATGAACTTTGTTATTTAAAATGGATCACCCTGTATACTTTTTTCTTTTTGAAGTCCTTAATACTAAATCTTTTTCCAGTAATATTCCCTATATCTAAATGCCACAATTTCGGAGTTATAGCTAAATATACATTATATCCGCCCAAGTTAAAATAATACATTAAGATGGCTATGATTGAATAAACTCGTTTAATTTGAATATTTTTTAATAATTTATATCCTAACAGAAATCCCATAACAAGTTCTACTGTCAATACATTATTAAAAAGTTTGACTAAACTGATGCAGTAAGAGGTTTATCCAAATCATGGCGCAGAAAACCTGCAAAACTGAAGACTAATCTTAAGATATTTGTGTCGTGTTACAAGAAGGTTCATATTTAAGTGGTAAACATATAGGGAACTTTAGAAAACATAAAGTAAAGGCGATTACAGAAGATGATCAAAATGTTGTCCGTTTACTTCAATACAAAAATCCATGCGATCTTTAAAACTTTGCCCTACCTTTTTCAACATGCCTGACTGCTCGATTCTTCTTATCTCTACTGTGATCCTATCTTTTAATTCCTGAATATTGGCAAGTGTTATTTTATACATGGTGTTTTTTAAGTGACCTCATAGGAAATACTCTAAAGGGATCATATTGGGTGATCGCGGGGGCCATTCGATAAAACCACGCCTTATAATCCATCTTCTTGGAAACACATTATTTAGTAGTACCTCAGCTCAGGCGCAGGTGTAGAAACTACATCATGTTGCAACCAAATATTCATGTTTGGGGTATTTTTATTGTTTAACAGTTTCAAATAATAAAATTTCTAAATTAAAAGGCCATTGAAAATACTTACTTGTATTTAGAAATAATGGAACCAAATCAGGTATAAAACTGTTTTCCAATAAATTTAAATACGCCGGACCATTTATGTTTCCTTCAATGAAAAAGGGTCCAATAATATTGTCGCCTATTATTCCAGCCCATACATTAAGTTTTTCTGGATACTGGGTGTGGTATTCAAGCATCCAACGAGGATTATTATGTAACCAGTATCTACAATTATGCCGATTTACATTTCCGTTATCATAAGTGGCCTCATCGTAAAACATTATTTAAAAAATTTGGATCGTCTCGATCGTAACATTTTCCCATAATTACGTCTGCAAACTTTTCACGTCTATTAAAATCGTCATCTAACAATTCTCATTACGGATTTTTGCAAAATATTAAGTTCCCTGGATAAATGCCTAATACTCAAGTGTGGATCGTTTTCTAATATGACATAAACATCTAAAGATTTGTTATCAGTTGATGCAGTTTTTCTGCGTCCTGATTTGGATAAATCTTTTACTGCATTAGTTCGGTTAAACTTTTTTAGCAACTTACTCACAGTAGATCTAGTTATGGAATATAAATTATTAAAGATTATTCAAATTAAACGAGTTCATTCAATCATAGTCATGTTAATGTTCTATTTTAAATTGGGAGGATATAATATAAATTTAGCTATAACTCTTAAATTACAGCATTTAGGTATAAGGAATATTACATGAAAAGTATTCAGTATTTTCACTTCAAACTTCAAAAAGAAAAAATATACAGGGTGATTTGAAATAACAAAGTTCAATATATTTCCAGAAAAGCGGAAGATCTGACACAATGTAAATACTACCATAACATCGGCCGTATTACAAAACACTCACAAACCAAAATTTATAAAAATCGTGCAAGCCGTTTCCGAGATAATTGAGGCGTTCCGTACTTAAAACTCACTCTGTATAATGAAATAAATCCATGCTCTTTATATTTCATTGCCAATTTCTGTATTTCATTTAGTTTCAACACCTACTTGGTGTATTACATTTCCAGACTAAATTGAATTAGGCAAAATTGTATTTTCTTGGTGTATTAGTTTTTTGCTTAGCAGAACCGTGAAACGGTCTCCGTTGCTACTGAATGCAAAAATAGAACAGAAAAGATGCGAGCCGAGAACGAAACTAGATAAAGATAAAACCGATAGCAAACGAATATGAAAACTGTTGCATGCACCACTTTCTCGCTTTCCCTAATCCCAGCCAATGTGAGCTGTATTTGGATACATTCAGATGTTTCGATAGGGTGGCCACAAACGGAATCATTTGCGCCAGCGGCTTCACTTCAATTTAAGACGAATAACACAACTGACGTTGTTACCTAAACAAGAAATTATTGGAGTCGATTCAATTTAACAATAGCGACTTTGGTAAAACGAAATACTTGCAGATATTATCTTTCAAAAAATTGCTTCTACAGGAACAAAACTGAAGGATAACTACTAGAAAATTTTGGAATTGAAATAAAGGACATGGTGTTATTTACTTTCAATAAATTATCATATATTATACTGTAACGGTCTAAAGGATATTGTTACGATAGTATGTACAGGGATTTAGTTAAATATCGCCCTGTACATTAAACTTATTTTTTATTTAATATTTTCCAAATTATAATATTTACTATTTATTTAACATTACGTGAGCAAGAGTTATGGGACAAGGCCGCCAACGAATGTTAGATAAATATTTTTAATAGAGTCATCAAAATTAATAAACATTAGGGTCTTCTTGGTTAGAAAAATAAAAGAAGATCGGGAGTCAAGTTGGGGTTCTCTCGGATAATCGGTAATGGGTAAAAAAACCCTAAAATTAAAAAGAGAGAGAGAGAGAGAGAGAGAGATTATTATTATTATTATTCTCAGTACTAGAAAAAGACCTAAATGATAAAAATTGCATTAAAATTATACGAAATATTGATGATTATTGATAATTAGAGGATAAAACTCAGTAATTGGGCCGTAAATAATATAAGAATAAAAATCCTTACCCTCCATATTTTTTTGAGCCTTTTTAAAACTTCAAGGAAGATATTTACTATTTTTTAAGAGTGGACTTTCAATAAAATAATATCAATAGACATAGAACCATGTAAGCGATAATGGAAATTCTTCGTATAGAAGACAAGAAGCAAGATCTTGAATTTTTTGAAGAATTACAAATAAAGAAAGATCTACGATATCTTCAATGTATATTACTAAATTTAACTTACTTACTTACTAGATTTAAATACAATATACCCTTTAAATTGACAAATAATAGTCAACAAATTTTGGCAACAGACTCGGAAATAACTTTGAAATCACAGTCAAATAATTTTTAGTAATAACTTAATTAAAAATATGAAACTTGCTAAATTTGACAAATAAATTAATAATGACTTTCTAGCTTTGAAAAGATAAAGTTACAGAAAATATCTTACCATCATGAAATCTGATAAAGTTGGTTGGACAGTCATTTTAAAAGACATGAAAAAGTTGCCATTAACCTTATATTTCCTAAACAATCTAAAGAAATCAAAAATGATTATTATATAAAAGCGAAAAAATTCTCAAATAAAAAAACTATTTGTTTATAAGTTAAATTGTGCGGAATATAATGCTACCTACCTATACTGCTCAGACAGAAATTTTAAAGTCAGTTATAGTAAATACTTGCGAGCTAATAGATTAAAATTACCAGGAAAGTCACGTTATGCAAATAGATTCCATAAAGGAAGGGTAGAAACAGTCAATCAGTAGTAGGTAATTCAAAAAAAAACTCAAGTAGTAGTAGTCTGGCAATATACTGTTTTTTGCTCAATAAATTTTAGTTGATATCATGGAAAGACGAATATTAAGACCATAATTGAGACTTACTTGCCATCGAATATGTACTATTTTATATTATTTATATTAAGATAAGATTTAGATATATAAGAGATTTTTTGTGAATCCATAAAAAATGTATGTTTATTACTTTAGGTACAATTTATATTTTTGTATATAAATACATAATTCAGTTAAATAATTTATAATTTATTTCCACTTTCTGATTTAGAATTGTTTCCAACATTTATGATTACTGCTTCAATTTCTATATCACAAATACACTTTTTATGAGCATACATTTTTTTATTGGAAATTCAGTGTAACCAACACATTTTCTCTAGACTTCAGCGTCAGATTTAGCTAATGGTTCAGTTCATATACTTATAACTTTTCATCTCTGACAATATAATTATTTTAATACGACTTATAATCAAATAATTAATTAAATAGCAATCTTAGGGTGTTGATCGCAATACTTTATGTCCATGTTCGTGTACAAGTTCGTCTGCACATACTTTTGTTCGTTTCTATTTATTTTCGCTACTAATTTTAGTTTGTTAATTGTGCATCAAAATTGACGCTATTTTCTTATTTAGTTATGCTTCAACTACTGTAAGGTGGAATTATAGACAGAACGTATTTAGCAACTTAAGGAAATAGGTTAAAATCCAACATCATCACGTGGCCTTTTCCGACTAATAATATTTGCCTCCTTAGAAACCATGTAGTCCATATAGACATACAAACATACTAACTATAAACATCTCCTTTCTTCCGATTTGATTTCACGAAACAAAGAGAGAAACAAATACGATTTTAAGAAAACTGCTTTGGTAACATAGCTTTTCCACTAGAACAATGCGCGGGGTCGGTTCTAATAGAAAATAGATTTAATTTTTTTGGCGCACATACGAATGGATGGGGTAGAATGTATGTTTGCGATGGGCTAAATTTAAAAGATGTAAAAAATATTGGTCGGCTTTTTCCAATCAAAATCAATTAACGCTGAAAACATGGTTTCATAGAAATGCATAAAGCATGAATAAATTTTTGTAACAAAATCACGAGCACATACAATTTTGTCTGCAAATTATTTCATACATTTTCATGAAAACAAAGTTATATTGAGTTTATCGAAAAAAATTAACCTATTATGTATATGCTTTCGAAAAAAAACATATTAAGTTTTTTAAATCGCTAATATATATATATATATATTTTATAGACAAATTTTGAATAATTGAGTATATAGTAAAATATTTTTCCGAGAACTCATTCGTGTATACGATAGTGCAAGGATGCTCAATGATTACTGAAGGTCCCAATACACTACAATCGTTCAGAATTAGAAGAAGAAAAAAACGTTCTGAATGATCAAAAGATTAGCTACTTAAAAGGCGGAACTTTTCATACGTGAACTTATTAAACGAATTAAGATTCAAAAAAGATGACTGGTTTCATTATTTACGGATGGATGCAGAAATTTACTTGGAATTACTACAGTTAGTGACACCATTATTTAAAAATAAATATATATTTCGCATTATTTTGTTGGAATAATCCTTTGACTGTAGCTTCTACAAATATGGGTGACTACGGTATAGTTCTCTAAACTCCAGAACAATATATTTCGTGAAAGTTCTTGACATCACGACACCCTTATGCTACGAAATGCACTGCTTTTGATTGCCAATTTACGATTGTGAATGCCATACATTATCAACTTGTCTGGGCTGCAGAATTGTATGATTAAAAATATGGTTCGGGTGCCTTCTAAGTCTGACTCAAGTCGTTTAAATTTTGCGCAAACGGTACTGTACAAATAGTAATTCAAATTTTCCCAAAACCCTTTACTAGACTGTAGTCAATGTCAAGGATGAAAACATAATGTGTCAAAATGTATCAACACTGTTGCCAAATTATAGATTTGCATATTTCTAGTGTATAGGCGTAATCTACTGACTAATTTTTTCCAGTATTTGAAATGTCGTTTTATTGCTAAGCGGTTGAAATTTAAAAAAGTTACTATAAATCTTTTAACTTAAAAAATCTGCATGAAAGGGGGAACATGTTCCTTTTTTGTTTTAATAGTTTTTTTTTCATTTTTTCCGGTACCTAAAAATATTTAAAAAAAAGAACACGTTCTCCCTTTTTATGTAAACATTTGCATCTCTTAGTTTTTGAATCTTAACAATTTCTACTCATAATTAGGTATTATAACAACGTAGTTCTGAGACTAAAAAAAATATAAGTATCAAGTATTTCTGACGATATTTTGCTATTGTTGAAGATACATGTTTTAAATGATATGTGTATGACGTAAGAGTAAAGATGTAAAAATCCATATCTAAATATTTTTTTAGTTATTGACTAAATATTTGTGTGTTTATTGATAAGCGCATGTTTCATATTCCAGACAAAATAAAATTAGCCCATCGACTAATCTGGTATTCGAAATCCTTTTCCACTCTATTATTCTCAACAAAAATTTAAATGAATGTCTCAGACAGACTTGATATAAGTACATGCTCCGCCTAAAACGAACTCCCCACATAATAGGTACCCATATTAATTTCATTTAATAGAAACAATTAATATCTCAAAGCATTCCTTCTATTACTGTATTTGCAATTTGCTACATATTCTATACAAAGTGGGCCATTGAAAACAGTCCACCCTGATATTTGGTAGTATTTATTCGATTGTAAAAAATGCTGAAACACATTGATTTTTATTTCAAATGGGACACATTTTCACGATACAGACATCTGTCATATGTCAACCCTCTTTCTTCCACGTCTTCAACGCCTTAATTATAATGGGGAATATACTATGTGTGGCATATCATTAGAAAGGTATTGCGATGTACTAATAAGCCATAAGAGGCATTTTATTGCCGAATCGAATACCTTAAAAATTAAACGCAACTACTATATTTAGCTAATGTGTCACATTTTTTTGATGACACAAAAATAACAAACTTTGCAAAGATTTACCCAAGCAACACATTTAGTCTCGGGAACACGTAGTATAGAAACCGGAACTTTATAAAAGTAAATGGTTCCAACCTGTTACCTATTTTTTAACTTAAAAAGATTAATAACTTTCTAGTACTGAAAAGCTGTAGCAGCTACCTATTTGCTACTTAAATTGACTACAACAAAGGCCCGCCACATGAAGACATTTTTAAATTCAGTGCGACTACCCGTCTACTCTTCAAACAGCTTTTAAAACCGCTGCTACTTTGAATCGGCAAATTTCCGAGGCAGTTACTAGTTTGTGGAACTAAATTGTGACTTACAAGATGTGGTACTTCATAGTCCCAGATAGCCGTTCTAGGAACGTACCTGGTTCAAACAAGGGGACCTAAGAGAAAAGAAACTTTAAGTAACATATATAGAACCCGGGTACGTCCCGGGAGTAGACTGTGTTTTCTTGAAAGTAGCCGCTTCTTACACATGCCACCATATAGTGAATTATACTTAAAATCGCTACTATATGGTATCATTATCATATTAAGTAACATCAAATTTTACAAAATGGCTTCCAAATCAATTCGAAAGAAAACGTCTTATAGATATTCATCTACTTTTTACAGAAAACTTAAAAAAATAACAAACGGCCAAGCGAAATTCGAAACAAAGACTGAATTGCAGAGTTCAAGTGAACATGAACAATATATTGACACATATGTAAACAACTAGCCATTGGTTCAAATTTACACTTTTGTAAATGTACTTATAAAGTGGCAAATGGGACCTTGGTGGCGAAAACAATTCGTACTTAATTTTATTAGTATCTTTGTAGTAGCAAGGTAGAAACTGCTACCATATAGTTCCGATTGTTACTTTATCGTAGCGAATACTTTAAAAATACTTTAACGGTTGGAATTTGCCACCTTATAGATGGCTAATATACCATAGAAGTAGCAGAAGGTACTTTGAGGTACAGAGGTACCATTTCCGCCATTTAAAAAATTAAAATATGGAAACACACCATTATTTTTAAGTTCAAAAAGTGTTAATATAAATGCTATTTTCGATAAAATAACAAAAGAATATTATTATACTTTCTCCAATTATACATTTATACTAATATAAAAAAGAAGAAAATTTGTTATAATATTTAAGTATATTTTATTTAATAAGTGTATATATTGAAGGCGCTTTTATTTTTTCAACCTAATTTTCAAAAATTTACGATAAACTTTCATTCGTTTGTAAAATTTGTATCCGATATGAACAACACATGAATTATATAGATATTATCAATTACCGCCATATTAAGTATAAGTTTAAAAGTATGATGTTATGGAAACCTTAGTGAATGGAAGAACAAGTTAAGTTGAGATAAAAGTATTATTCAGAAATATGAGAAACAAAGACAACAAACATGGAAAATATCGGAAGTGAACGCTACTACACGGGAACTAGCCTGGAATGTTCCTACAACGTAGCCGTGAGGTTCCATGAAGTTGTAGGGACTGTAGCCGGAACGTAGCAAATACGACTTGGTTACGTGACATTTGTTCCCCACTTTGGTACCAGGAACGGATTCAATCCGTTCCTATGACTTAGTGGCAACTAAGGCAAACCACTATGGAGTGACATATTTAGTCCCTTCCACGTAGCAGGTACTAAATGTGTTGCTTGGGTATTAAGTAGTTACGTTCACCAGTGGTGTTATCTAATGTAATAAGTATTTTTTGATTGCTTCCAAAATGGTCTATTCCGTTACAGAACGAGTTAAAATAATTTTCCACATTAGCAAAACATAGGAGTTTAATAAAAATTTTCATACGGCTGATTATTCCATCGTAATACCTATCTAATGATGTGCCACACATGGTATCTTCTCTATTTATAATTAAGGGGTTGAGGACATGGAAAGGTGGGGGGTAACACATGACAGATGTCTATACCGTGAAAATGTAACCCCTTTGAATAAAAACCGACCTATTTTAGCATTTTCTAAAAATCTAAAGAATACTGCCAAATATCAGGATGAACTATTTTCAGTGGTCCACTCTGTATAAGAGAAATTGAAAACTGTTGAAGCAAGCGATATCAAATTTCATACGTTTCAACTGATTCGATGTGTCAGTTTAAAATTTCCGTAGTAACAATGACAATTAAAGCGGAAAACCCTTCCAAAGAGTCTTCTCAGAGACTGATTGCTCTCTTTACTCGTTACAAGTTCAAAGCTATTTGGAAAATTATACCACATTATCAATTAAGACATGTCTTATAGAAATAAATTAACAATGCATCTTTTGACTTTAGAAAGAAATATTTTACTATATTTTGTCCAGGTTCATGGAATAATGAAATTAGATCCTAACGTTCGGACACAGAAATCTCATTTTGTGAATGACTAAGGGGAGACATTATACAGCGGAATCAGAATAAAATTTCATGAGTGTACAATAAGGCTATCAGTTAAGATTACTCCTTGTTGAGGCTATTAAACAACGAACAATCAACTGCAGTCTTTTATCTCTCACTAAATCTATCTAAATCTAAAAATATCCATTAGTTGGTAATTAAGTCCAATAATACAGTTTAGCTTAGTTTCTTTTTAAAAAAATATAATAAAACATTCGAACCGCCATTTTCAAATGATACCAAACTTTACATGTCACATATAGGAAATAAATTTAGCTAGACTCATATTCAGTTTGGTATTACACTATATTCACATGTAGCTTTCATTGTTATAGGTCCTAAATATTTGAAAATGAATATACCACCAGGTAGATGTCAAACGAGGATCATTTCACATAACCTAAATTAACTTTTTGTTAGTTAATTAACATATCCTTCTTTAGAAAAGTCAGTCAATTCTTCATGAACTGTATAACAAAACTGCTTTTTATTTTTACCTAATATACTTTCAATAAATATTTAAATAATAAAGGAATGAATCTTCAAAGGGATTCCATTTGCTACTTTCCGAGTGTTTCTCAGAAGGAGAAAACTTATATCGAACTTTATTATATACAGATAATAAATTCCGGGTTCTCATATATTCTCATATTATTTAATACGACTTGTGAATATGATTACATCTGAATTATCTATGTTGATAAAAATATATTTTGAAGCAAAGTATTATTTTCCTGTAGCTATATTATGAAAATTATACTTCAGGTTCCATAGCCGTGTACCACTATTCAGATATATTTAATAGCAGATCCAACGACACGATTCTTCTTTTTTCGAAAATTTTACTTATCACTTTAACTAAATTCATGTCAAAGAAAATTCCGATTGGAGTCGAAATATTTTGCTCTAATACTATGCCAATTTTTTACCACTCCCAAAGTGAAATAAGGTGAAATAAAGATTAATATAAAACAGTGTAAAAACTGTTTCTTATATGCACGCGCATTGATATTTTATCAAATAAGATAGGTCAGATGTACTGGTAAATATTGAAAATTGTGACAAGTAAAAGAATGCCTAATTAAAATGCGTATATTACGTGGGAGGTCAAAAAGCTATAGAATTTGCATAATAATCAAAAAGATACAAAATATATAAAAACTGAAAAGTTGGTTTTGCTTATTCAATGCCAAAAACCAGCTGAAAATAGAACAACCACATATAACCAAGCAACAGGTATCAAAACATAAAAAAGTATTAACCAACACATTTCAGCTACAGAACAAATGCTTTAGCGGCTATTTGTATCTAATTATAGTTTAGAGTAAGTATTAAAAAAGGAGAAATATTGTGTCTACGTATACTGATCGGGGATCTGAACAATATTTGCTCATTTAAGAAAAATGACCTTAAATATATAGAAAAGCATATAGTTTCTACAAGAGATGGTGTGATATTTTTGAGATTTTCACCATATGGTTATTGAAAAGCAATTACCTCATATACTAATTAATAGACAAACTGATTTGAAAATCTGTTGCTATAGAGGTTAAAACCTATTATAAAATAACAAAATATATTCCAATAAATTAGTATATTACTGAATAAGCTTTTTTAGAAGAAAGGAATATATATTCTATGTTTTCGTAAATGTAGCACAAATTTTCCATTGACAAAATGTTGCATGATGAACTTAAAGTACACATTAAGTGAGATATTGTCTAGATAATTTAAATTATATGGTTATTGTAGCTACGCATCCTGATATAGCATATAAAATTAAACATAAAGAAACCTACATGAATTGAAGACAATCAAAGCAGAAGTACCACAAGAAAGAGTTTTAGCAAAGTCGTCCTAGCAGTAGAAGAATATGATCAAGAAGACGCAGCTAAACCCTATACGACAAAGGCACAAAAATAATATTTTGGGACAGCTTAAACCTTAAACTAAATCGACATCGATAAAATGATCTTGTTACAAAAAAAGATGCTTTTGGCTTTTATTCAATAATTTTGAACGTCGGTTCAATATAACCTTTTTAGCTTTAAGAATTGAAGTTCGTTGGACCCTCCATAATGACGCTACATTATTCCTTATTTGGCGACAGTGAAAATTAGTTTTTTCCAATAAGTTTTGGATTGTCTAGTGAATTGGCATAGATTAAAGTTTTTAAATAGCCCCAAAAAAAGTTCATTGGATTTAGGTCATGTGGTCGAGTAGGCCAAGCTTCTGGTTGACCTCTTCCTTTCCATCGATTTTCGAAATTCCTGTTTAGGTGTTCTCGAATGCTAAACTAAAATATGGTGGAGCCCCATCATGCATAAACCACATATCACGTTGTACTGCCAGAGGTAGAGGTAGAGGAGGAGTGTCTAAAAGTTTGGCAAATTGTATTGAAGAAATTCCAAATAATGGTTAGCGATACAAGCAGTTGAATTAAATGTTGCCCGGTAATTCTGGCCCGTACGTTGATGCGTTCAAATTGACGCTGATGATGCAATACAATAGAAGCATAGGATTTACCCTCCGCCTATAAATGCAACTTACGGGAGTTTTTGGAAAATCCAACTTCGTCCGTAAAGAGAACTGCACCAATGAAATTGCATCGCTTCTGTGCCGATCTAAAACTCAGGAAATTCCATTCTTCGCGGAAAGTCTTCAGGAAGGAGCGCATAAACTTTTGGAAGATGACATGGATGCAGTTGTTGCTCTTTAAGGATTGTATAGACCGTCGTTTTTGGGCAATTAAAGTTGGGCAACCCAATTTTCCGACACTTGTAGAAGAATCTACTTCTATGGCGTTTAGGATATTTTCTTCAACACCTTCGCCTCCATCTACTCGTATTTGATTGCCGCTATTGTATTTTTTATCGGACTCTCTTAAATGACGATCCACAATATTTTTACTCATTTTAACTTATATTATGTTTTAATAATACAAAAATTAAGGAATGAATCCCATGGTGTTCTAGTCTATAGATTCCTTGGTAGTAAAATACTGTTTGCGAAATCACTCTCCAAGAATAATCTCTACCTCAGCATTCGAATTAAACCGCCATCCTTCCATTGATTATTTTAACAGGCCAAATACATTAAAAGAATATGGGGACAAGACATGACTATTAGCTGGATGTTGTAAACATTTCCTTTTCATTTGATCAAGCAGATCTTGAGTAGTCTGTGCCTCATGGGATCGTGCATTATTATGCATTGTGAGCATCCCGGGATGTTTATTTTTAGTACTGGGCTTAGGTATTTTAAAACAATTATTGAACCCCCAGCGATTCAGTTCGTACATTGAGATAGAGATTACTGTTAGACAATCGTTTCACGCATAGCTGCAAGAATTTTACCAGCAGGGAACCTATAGACTAGTCCACCAGTGACAACCAGAGACTTCTATTAAATTCGTTTAATAAACACTACTTTACAGCCTCTAAACGGGTTTCGGTCAAACTTTGTTCATTTTGGAATATTACTTTGGACCTAAGGTTGCACTCGAAAACCCATAATATAGAAAAAGGAATAAGTAGAAATAAGTCCAAGAAACTGGCTAATTGGAAGGTATTCTGACCTGCCAATTTACAAGAAAATACTTCTTTGTAAAAATTTACTGAAGCCTTTATGAACATTTAACATGCATCGGTGGAAATGTTGCAGGTAACAATATCAATACTCCTTGGTAATTTATATTGCATTCAGAGAGTTCTGGAGATAGATACCGTTAAAAAGTATATCTCAATAATATGTATTTGAAAAGAAGATTTAGAGGAGTAAAACCTTAAGAGTTGGTTAACTGGTTTTAATTTAAAATAGAATAAAGTTGAAGTGATTATAAGTGTAAAAGAGTAATTGAAAATTAACGATTATTGGAGAGTTTTTCAAAAAATGTGTTTAAGTTAGGAAAATATTCATTCATGATAGTTTATGAAAAAACTCCGATATTCCCTGTTTGGATACCGATGGCGGGATAATTCCTTAACCATAGCCGCTACAAGTTGCCTCACGCTGCCCTTAACCTAGCGATATTGAACCTGGACCAATGGATGCCTAGGTCGCCGCGACGTCACAGGATGCGTGCGACGATGAGCGCCAACTTTGGGAAGACGTCGAGACTAACTCTCACACATAATTCAGTGTTGACCATGGAATTGGCAACAGAAACACCTTCCAATTCCATATCGTATCTGATAGTGGATAAAAATCGGTCAGAAAGTGACATACTGGAACAAGGTAAATTAATTTTCTTATTATTTTGATTCAAATTATATATAGTATTGTTTATCGTTTTCTGAAACATTTAAACCTGTTGAATGGAATTGTCAACAATTAACAAATATAATTTTTTAATTATAAATATTTTTAATTATTAAATTATTAATGTCTTTGTTATATTATATTATATATATATTTTGGAAGCACAAAATTTTTGACAAATCGAAACTAATTAGAAATATTATATTAATTTGAATATATATACATTTTACTCATCGTTCTTTTTTTCTTTCCAATTGAATATTATTAAATCTTGAAATTATGTTGTCAACACGAAGTCCTTTCAATCTCACTATACTAAGGTATGCATTAATTTGCCTTATCAATAAAAAAACAATATTTAAGTAGTAATAGATTTCCTCAGATAGGTTTTCGCTTCAAAAAAATATTTCTTGAAGAAAGTTGTATCCTCTCAAATAATTCTTATGGTGGGTTTTATATAGATTTTATAATAAATTCAGGATTAAAATTAAATTTTCGCAAGTAAAAAATATGTCGTTGTAACTTTATCTTTAAAATAATCTATAATCTATAAAATCGTCTTTAAAATTTTAAACTAATATTGCATTATTTATATTTTTGTTATCATAAAAATCAATTATTCTGATATAAATGAGAAGCAACCCATAAAATGTAATCACTCACTCGGAAAAACATATACTTGATTGATTAAGTGGAAAAGACACAGCACCTAATTTTCAGAGAAAAGAGTAATTTCTTTATGCCACGTTGATCTACAGATTTATTTTTAAATATAACATATCCGTATTGATAATAAAACATTATTTCAGTTATCTTTTATACCTATTTTTTTAATTATGTTTTTTATTTTTAGTTTCTTTTTAAAACTCGAAATCTCAAAAAATATCGGTGAAAGTTGAATGTGTAAAATGGGAACAGGTAATTATTAAATTAACATTATAACATATATTACTTCACTAATTTAAAACTAATATACGATCTAAATAAATAAATAAGACAGTAAATAAAATGTAATCTAACGCATTTCGAAGGTAACACTAATGTGCAAAAAATGAAGAATATATAGATCATTAGAATTAATAATATATATACAATAAGTCAATAAAGCGATTCACTCCACCTATATTTTTTTAATTGAAATTAAAAATGTTCGATAAGTAAACATCATATATGATGCTATTTTAGTTTATTTTCTGATTCATATCTCGTATATGTGCAAATATTATTTAAATTAACTATATGTAAGTACTGTTATTACTTTTATATATAAATAAATACTTTAATAATATATAATTATTAAATTTTTTATAGGAAATTTTTAGAGGCTGTAAAGTACAATTTTTAGATATATAATCGTCTTCTGCATCTGCCTCATCATCTTGGCAGTGTATTTTTTGTAGAATGGATTCTCTTAAAATTTTCACTGTCCATTATGAGAGTTCTTAGGTCGCATCTGTATCCAATGTTAAGGATTGCTTTTTTCTAAAAAAGTGACCTGTGTAAGCCACTGAATTTGATAATTTAAAATATTTTTATTTACTCAATTTTCAAGCAATATAGTCCCACAAACAAGCTGCGCTAATTACAAAGTTTCCTGTAATTCAATAAATTCAATTTTATAAAATTGCAGTTTCTTTATTTTTACTTTCATATGGACTTTTTTTCAATATTTAGTTCGCTTCTACTGCAGTTTTATGCATTGCTCATTTTAGCAACCAATAACCTTCAACAAAAGATTTCAGATTTTTTGATGCTCATAATCCATTATAAAATTGGTGAAGTTTTATATAGGAATAAATACTTCATTATTTATCATTTTCATATTTTTTTCTTTAGATATGATTACAAGAATTCTATTGAAGTTTCTCAAATATGCCAATTAAATAAAATGTATTAGTATTGAACTATACAGAAATAATAGAAAATAATCCTTCTCTAGAATCAATTTGAAGCATGCCAAATTTTGTATATTTGCGTGTAAAAAAAACGTTTACAATTGTTGACTTATCTTGAAAATAATAACGAAGAAGTAGTTCAAGAGTATGTAAGACTTAAAATTATTCGTTTTGGATGACATTACGAAAAAACGTTTTTTTTTTCAAATTTGTTTTGGTGTTTTACTATTAATAAAGCAACTTTTTTCTGCAGATCTCCGGCAAATTAAAATTAATTTGTACGGAACTCTTACTCTTACTATTCTTATAAAATATTAATATTATTAGTTTTTGTTTCTCGAATAACTATAAAGCGGATTTAAACATCTATAAAATTTTCATAGCTCTTTTGTGCGTACCGTCCCTGTCCCGGTCTTCACACCTCGCTTCAATATAGTTCACCTTACTTTTATTTATGCGGTAATAGGTTAAAATGATCATAAAAACAAACGTAGATAACAACCATAAACTACCACGGATTCCATTAATTACAATCGGACAAAATTCTACTTCTCTTAGATCTCATTTTTAATTAAACTTCTTTTTCATTAGTTTTTTAGTTTTTATTATAATTACTTTTAAACCAAAATGAGCAATTTAAAAGTAAAGTTTTGGTTTCATTTCTTTTGTAATTTTACCTTTTTTATGGTTCTGTTTTCTTGTACCAATCAATAAAAGAGAGTTGCGAAATTAAAACGAATACGAATCATATTGTAGTCTTACAAAATAAAAATAGAACATTGTATTACCAATTGTTAGGTCATTAAACAAAAGTAGGTATATTCAGTATTACTGCTACGTGCAAATATTCCAAAAATATATAAGTTGTTCATGTTATGGTTTTATACTGAATATTGTATATCAGCAAAAAGTCAATATAATATTGAATTCGCATTCCGATATTTCTACCAAAGCACGTTTCAAAGTTTGTAGAAATAAATGTTTCTATCATTGCACAGATTTCTAAAACCTGTATTGAATAATAAATCATTTGGGGTAATGTTTTGTTGTAAATGAACCATAATACAGAATTACTATCAATTTATGTTTTATGTCGTATCAGTTGTACTTCCGGTATCGATATCCACAAAGTTTGACGGGTAAGAAAATGATTAATCACAGCGCTAATAATAATTGTATCCCTTCTGTTTATCAGTAAGCACGTATATAATCAGGAAATATATATACTATAAATTGGTACTTTTTATACAATATTATGTATTTTATTTATGCAATCAATTTATTTACAATATAGATTGAAGAGAACCAAATTATTTAAATTTGTGTGGGATGTTGTATAAAATCGTATAGGTCATTTTTTCGAAAGATGGTGATTTTAAATTTAAAGTACCTACATAGTTTAAAGATGTATTAGTTCAATATTCGTGGACAATTTTTTTAATACTAGTTTTAACAGCTAATTTGACTAAAATTAAAATATAAAAAAAACATTTATTTTTGCCAATCAACCTATCCTTTTATATAATTTATATTATTTTCGGCATTCATCTATATCATATCCGTATATTTATATAGATTCTTTTTCAAAAACTTCCGCAGAAGAGCTGTGCTGAATGAATATTGACGAACTTATTTTGTAAAATCCTCAAATTTTCCATTCTATTTCTGTCACGTTTATATTTATCTGCATTGAGAACGGCACGTAGGTGCTTCTCAATTTTAACAACCACTAGAAACTGTTCAAATTAGTAGTACTCTTTGTTTGTAGCTCAGCTAGCGTAAACATGATACTAGTAAGTATATTTATTCGTCCGTTCGTGTTTAAATTTATTTAATGAAAACCAACAGCATGCGTTTGCGGAAGGTTTTCAAATAAAGACAAATTTAATGTAATAAAACAATTGATCTCAGTATGCCAAGTCGTGTCTTGTATTTTGAAGAAACACGTAAAGAAAAATAGTATTTTAGTTCATATATATTTGGTAATTATTCAAAGAACTATACAAAATTATTATGGCAGACATTTTTTTAAATCACGGAGTCGTTAAGATTTATTATTATATTATAAGTATTTTGCTTTTTCTGACTTAGCCCATTATATTCATTATGATTTTTAAGGATGGGTTTATTTAGTAGTATAGTGATATCCACCCATTACTAATATATTGAGGTGGTAACATGTTCCAGTTAATTGAATAGTAACGGTACCGGCAGTCGTGAACGTACCTTTAGTTCGGTCGAAAGTGGCCACATCGCTGACCTCTGCTTAAAAATTCGCCTACGTCCATTTAGGTACTTTCTGAACCTGTATACTTTGTGGAACAGACAAATAGAATAAACTCATTATTTCAACTATTTTGCATTTATAAAATATCCTCAACAATTCAATTTTAAATTATGAAATGACATCCAGCAATGAAGCCCCGAGTGAAAGTTATTATCCCCAATTTTTTAAATAGGAAGTAGGGGCTTGTGATACCTCATTTGAAAATTATCTAATTGACGAAATTCGCGAAAACACGCTAAAGACTAAACTAATAAATTGAACAATTGTTAATATAGGCAATGTTGAAAATACTCGCCTCGAACGTCTAGGCAACATCTTAATGTTAAAAAAAAATTCTTATAAAATTATTCAACATCTCAGGCGTAACCGACCTAATCGCATGTATTAATCTTCTTCTTAAGTTAGCTAAATCCAGTGGTTTAGTTTTGTATATCATACTTATCACATATCCCCATAAAAAGTCTAATAGCGTCAGGTTAGATGATCGTGTTGGCCATTATATCGACAAATCCTCTTCTTATGCACCGATTTGGAAGTCATGGTTCTGCCAAACATTGATTATGTAATGTGTCGGTGCTCCATCTTGCTGGAAACATAATATATTCACTCGAAGTTGTAGGTTTACAGGATCAAGATATAAGATTGCCAAAGTTTGCGCGACATTATTTTGGAACATTGCAAAATAATTATCTCTATTCAAAATGTCGTCAATGAAAAAGGGAATACATGTTTTCCAAATATTCCTGCCCAAATATTAACCTTTTCAGGTTATTGCATCTGTACGTCTCTCATTCAGTGAGGATTTTCTGGAGTGCAGTATCGGCAATTTTGCCGATTAGCATGACCATGAAGTGTAAAAGTGCACTAATCAGAAAACATAATATGTATTCTAATTGAATTATATTATTATCTAAACTTTCCATTAAAACTTTTCCTTATTTGTTCACAAAATCGTCTTCCATGGGTTCCTGAGTTGGTATCATTTTATAGGGATGTATTTCTTTTAATTTTCAACGAATGGTTAATGTCCAATACGTACGTAATTTCATACCATAAACATTTCAACCATTCATTATCAAGCAATATATGCACTAACATTCTTCTTTTCCTAATTTTTTTTTGGTTAATATATGTATTTAGCCGAAACGGTAATCTAAAATAATTGAAGTTCCCAAGTTTAATTACTAGCTACTGAGGACATTTCAGATATTTCTTGACTCCTCCAAAAAATCAAGGTCTTCTTTCTTGTCACTTATATGAAGTATTTCCACTGTTGTTTCAATTGTGTTTTTAAGTGTATGTTTGTGTTTAGTGTCAATCAGGTGTTTTGCGTAGTGTGACTTATCTGGTAGTTTTAACCCTTTCACTGTCACACTCCTTTAGAGCTGTTCAAAAATTCTGACTCTTGGAAAACAAAATATGGTTCCACTTTACATAGATTGCCCCCTACTCCTAAACATAGGATGTCCATTATAATATACAAAAAAATGTAGGTTTTGCATACTTGGTTGTTACATCTTGAAGTTTGTTTTTTGTAATCACACAATGGAAGATGATTGAATTATCGCTGACTTTATCATTCATTTGCTCCCTGGATATTTCGTCCAACTGCAGCTCAGTCTCATCATCTAGAAGAATTTTAATATCACAGCGTCATCATTCTCTAAATAATACACAAGTTTGTCTTTAGTTAAAACCCTTTTAGGATTTTTCTTTATATTTACCATTATCTGGAATAGGTATAATATTATTACCTTATTATAAATTCTATTATCTTATTATCTTTGGCATTTCTATAATTTCCGATCCATTCTGATGTACATAAAAAATCAAGCTACATCTATGGTGTTTATGTGACAAAACCTATTGAATTAATATGTAAGTTTAAAGTTGTTATACGTACATATATACTTACTGTAATTAGTAACAAAGTTTGAGATTTAAAAGCCACAAAAAATATTTTGAATGACCACAAACTCACTTGCTTATAAAATACACTACCCTTGAGTTACAAAAAACATTTACATTCGTGCCGTAAAGACTGTTGCGCATCAGCTATTATAAACAAACAATTGGTATGGGATGTTCATACTAGCGTTACCTTGACAATTTACTTTGGATTTTCTATTTACTAATTTTGGATTTTACATTTAATAAAAATGAGCCCACATTGTTGCTTACTTTAAAAGATGTTATACGAGATTTTTGATTTTTTGTTTGGAATATCTCAAAAATATGTAATAGTTTTGTATGACTTGTCATCGTTAAGTTTATATATTTGATGCATTGGATAATATTATTAGAAAATAAAAATCATCCCCACTGATTGGTAGTGAAAAAGCTCTATATATCACTGAATTATAAGCTGCTAATTTATATGATATAGACTTTGAAAAGAGAATGACGAGACTTTTCACGGGATGTATGACAAGACCCTACTTTCCATTTAAAACACAACTGTCACTCGAAGGGGTTCAATGTAGGGCTGACATTTTTTCATTGGAGAATTTTATAATTTAAAGCTGGTTCGGGATTTTTTTATAAATATGCACAATAATTACAATGAAGAATTTATTCCATTTGCTTGAACTGGTCGATTTTTATTTCTCATTAAGCACACTTTGATTATAGAAACAACGTTCCAAATGTCAACCCTTGCACCTACGCTTTCGCCTACACCTCTGTATTGCCGTTAAAATATATATTTGACATGCCGTCATTTTTTTTGCCCGCATATGTGGGTGTAGGTAATTATCTATATAAGGATGGAAAAGACTTTAGCTGTAGCGTTACTAAATTTTTCTACCTATACTTAACACATTAAAAGAAGAACCGTCCTTGATTATTTTACAAGGTTAATAGATTTTCATCATTAGTCTTTATTCTAATCATCGGATCGTTTAGGACCTGTAACACAATAATTTAACAAAGTCATAAAACTTAACAAAATTGAATAGATAATATCAAAATTCAATAACTGTAAACTTTAACACATTTAACAAAAACAAATAACACTTCAACAAGAACATGAAATAATATAAACTTTAAAACATTAACTAGTACTATAACTTAAACAAATAGAAAACAGAAAGGTAACAATTTTTATTAATGGATTTAAAATGTTCATTTTAAGTCATTAATATATTTCGTTTAAAATTAAAATAGTATAAAAATAAATGTATATTGTTGTCTTTGTCCTCTAACAATAAAGGACGTCAATTTTGAGGAGGTCGGTTTTTGAATTTAATTTAATGTATTTTTACATAACAATTAAATATACAGGGTAAACCATTTGTGAGTAACGATGACATCAAGAATTTTTTTAAATAGACAACCCTGTCTAATTTGGTTTTTTTAGATTGCAAGACGATCCCAAAAATATATCATACTTGTCTTCGGTAATTAATAGTTTTGAAGATACGATCATTTTAAAATCTGTATTTTTGAAGACCTTTAATTAAATTATAATAAAAAGATAATACAATAGTAACAATAAATTGCCAGACAATAAATGACAAGAAGTGTTGGAATTGTCTTTCTTCTTGTGCTTGACAGTATCCTAAGTGATCAATAAATTCCTGCTGAACTTTATTAATTGTTTCCTGCGAACCGTTATTTATTTCTTGCCTTATTCTTACTTTTAAATCATTTATGTCGTCGGGTTTACTTTTATACACAACATTTTTTAGATTTCCCCACAAAAAGAAATCGAATGTTGTGAAATCCGGTGACCTTTGTGGTCACTCAATGGGTCCTCGTCTACCGATCCACTTATTGAGGAAAACGTCAAGATATGTTCGAACGACGTTGCGTAATGTGGTTGATACCACAGACTTTCGTCGTTATTTCCGGGAATGTTTTCACTAGGGAATAAATTCATTAAAATTGGAATCAAAAAGTTTATTAAAAATTTCAGATAAATTGGTCGGTTTACCGTTCCATCAAAAATATAGGGTCCAATGATTTTATTTCCAACAATTTCTACACAAACAGTAATTTTCTGTTGATATTGAGTGTGATGTTCTCTCATCCATTTAGGATTTTCCTTTGCCTAATATCTACAATTGTGTCTGTGGACTTCACGGTTGAATGTAAATGTGCATTCATCAATAAAACGTTTAATTTAGTATCCTCGGCAAGTGCTGGACGGCCTCTGATTTACGTAGACTTTCTACGGTAACAAACTCCCTAAATTTTTTTTCAATTTTGCTCACTGTTGACTGATTTATAGATAGTTCTGGATATTTATTATTAAACATAGCACATACCTCTTGTTAAGTTCGCATCTTATCGCCTCAACCAATTAAGCCTACTGAGTTGTTATCACAACTTTTTACAAGTTTTTACAATAATGATAACCAAAGGTGTGCCGGTATTAGTTTTAAAATTGTCGTATCTTCAGAACTATTAATTATCGAACACAAGTATGACATATTTTTGGAATCGCCTTGAAAATTGTAATCTAAAAAAATTAAAATATACCGGGTGTACCATTCCAAAAAATTGACGATGCCATCGTTACTCACAAATGGTGTACCCTGTATATTACATTGTTATGTAGAAATACACATACAGGATTTTTCCTCAAAATTTTTTGTTTAGCTTAAAATGAGTTTATTCCATACTTTATGTTCACACTGTATATTTCAAGTCTCTAAACAAAGTTGGAACGAAAGTAAACTAAATGGTATAGTTGCTAATTGTTCCAACACTGTTTTATCTTCTAATTTTGTTTTACGTGAATGCAGATTTTTCAGAAATACTTCAGTCTGATACGGATGTTTAAAGTCATATCTTTTAAAGAATCCGGTATAATTAAGCCACACAGATAATAAAATCTTGCTTTACTGTTCCAAATACCCGGTAGTGTAAATTAATTATTCAATTTAATTGAGCAGACACTGCTTTCATTATTTTTTCATTGGTAAACACAGTACTCTATAAAGATTTATAACTGCATTGAGAGGTTAGTTACTCTTTCAGTTGATCAAAATTAAGATTTAAAACCATGCAGCAATCAAACTGCAAATGAAACCTATAAAATTTTCATGACCCGCCTCGTGGTAATAGAGTCAGAGTTAAAATATCGTAGATAGTAATTACATACAATAACAGTATGTACAAATTTCAAGTTCTTGTGACTTTTTATTTATCAAGTAATTTTTTATTGTTTCAGACGACTCTGACTGGTTAACAGGTATAAATATCCTTGTATGCAGTATGTTGGTGTTAACTGCAATGACATTAGTTTTTGTAGCTGCATTGGGTTTCCAATGCGCCGCGACGTGGCGCTGGCTTCGGGAGAGGACCTGCAGCAAGAACATCAATGGCCAAGAAGACTTTAACAGCAGGCAGCAGACCAATATTCAAATTAGTAATTCTATGCCAGATTTGCAAGAACAGGTCAAGCCTACGTATGTTCAAGAAATTAAAGATATTGTTGCTAAAAAGGTAAGGTATTCAAATGTTATTGTCTTAGAATAGTGTTAGATCATAATTATGTCTAAAGTTACCGCCAGGTGCTGGTACCTAAACCAAGCATCATTCCTTCATAAATGAGGTACCTTTACATATCTAAAAATATATCTTATCTACTTTTCATTACTGATGCGCACTAAAAAATATAATTCTATTTTGTATAAAAAGATACAGAGTGAGTCATAACACTTGAGACCTAGAGTAAGTGCAGGTTATGAGGATTGCTCCAAATGTCTTAATAAAATTTGGTGTAGCAAACGATATGTTATGTTAAATTTGATTTTTTTTTTGTTTTTCGTGTAATAATTTCACTATATATTCAGAAATTGTTATTAATATAAGCATTAAATAAGGAATGTTATTTTATTTACTCATTTACATTTTGATACAGATGGCGCCACATAGGCAATCCCCGACGATGAAACTGAGTCGTAAATATTTTTGTCAATTTTTATGTAGTATATAGTATATATAGTATAACACCAACATCATTTTTATGTAAAATTGTTGTACTTGTTGAAACATGATAGTATTGACTATTTTAATAAAACTGCAATTGAACAGTTCAGAATCTCGGAAAGGGATTTCAAATAAGAAAGACTAGACAAACTTGTAAGTGTTATTATTTGGTCGAATAATAAAAAAAATAACTTCAAAATAACAAACTTAAAGTGAATGTTCAACATGGCCTCCTTCTACTTCTATGCCTTTTCTAATTCTATTAATGAAAGACTGTCTGAAAATAAAAAAATATTCGGCCCCTTATAAAATAATCCGCCTCTTGTATTTTTTTAAAGGGCTCATCTCATCTTATTAGCATGAACTAAGTCCTCAAAAATCATCCAGTTGGTTAAATTCAGAACTTCTTGGTGACTATTCAAAATAATTTCTTCTGCTAATCAATCGTTGAGGAAACATGTTACAAAGACCACATTGTTCTTATATCTAGTGAAAATTTATTCAAAAAGTTACTAAGAGTATTTGGTAAAAAAATAATAAGAACCTTCATTTAAATTTGAAAGAAGACCAAAGGGTCCTATTAGTGGTCGCCTATAATACCATATCAATTATATAGTTTAAATTCATGCTGAAAATGTTTTTTTAGATTACAAAAAATTTCACAAAAAGAATTCTATTCTATTAAAAAAACAAAACTTTGATTTGCTGTGACCTTATGAGACACCTTGTATATTTTGAAATAATTTTTAAATGTGAAGCTTAACTCTGTCTATAACTTTTATTTAAAACTTTCTTTCCTATTGTTCAAGATAACGGAAATATCAAACTTCGGAGTATAAGTTGATCACCCTGTATATTTTGCCACAGCAATATTTTTTAAGGCATATTTAATCCAATCCTCATATATTTATCTAAAAATATTTTTCAGCATTGTACAAAACTTAGACAATAATTTTCCATTTAAATTCTTATGCACAAAACATTAGGATCCTGGCTTACCTTCAAACAACCCTTTTATAAAATAACGTATTTCCAAGACTCTGACTTGAATGATCCTTATACATCCTTCAGCATAATAAATAAGGTCCCAGGTGTGAGCCTCTAATCTTTAAATTCTTAAGCACTATAAAGTTTTGTTGTTTTTATATAATCAAAAAAATAACATATTTCTAAAAGAATCTTTGATTCCAAAACTATCTTTCGTGGTGATAATTCGAATATTGTACCTGACTGACATAACAATATTTAAATTCTTAAGAACAAAAAAAAATAGTATGCTGTCGTCACCCTTAATCAAAACAACCCTTTTTTTAAAAGAAATATTTTAAAAGCTAAATTTTAAAATGATGTTAGGTGCAATGTAAATAATCCCCTTTTAAAATTCAAATAAAAACAAATGAATAATTCATTCATCCATGTTTGTTACAACCAATCATTTTCAACACATAATGTTAGAAAGTAATATCTATGTAAATATGGAATATGTGAAGTAAAAAAAATGTTTTTAATGCACTTAAATTTATACTATGATGTATGCTGCACTATCTAGATATTAAGCAATTATAATATTTTTTTTGTATTGATATATTGAAAACATAAAACCGTTTTATATTATTAGTTGCAACCGAACATTCATTGTTTTTTTAAACATATTGGCCCAAAAAATATTTAAAAAATTTGTACTGTTAACTATACTTATATTTACTTTATTCTCAGACTTTCCTATAAATAACCCACAGTTATTAGCAACGTTTTTTTTATTTATTAAGGTTGCCAGAATTAAAAGTTTACTTAAAAGAACATTTAAGAAAAAAACGTAAAATTCCAACGTTAAAAGAATCGTTTTACTTTAGTTCATTTAAAACTAATAGAGCATTTTTATCTATTACATTATATCCCTGTACAAATTTTAGGATAACATTTTAGGCTCTGTCATCATTTAAAATTGTTTTTTTGGTCATAAAATTTAAATATTTAAATATATAGAATAGAGTAAAATTATGAGTTATTCAACGTGGGTATGAAACTGATTTTATATTTAAAACCTTTTAAAGAACTAATTTTAAATAAAATAATTTAATTATTTGTTCCAAATCATATTGTTTGTAGAGAATAGTTGTAGAAGTATATATTGGCCAAATTTTTATTTGATTTCACCATCCTTGGCATATATTTTCTAAAATAATGTTTGTTTTGTGTCATTATAAATATGGATTGATAAATAATACTTATCTTGAATTTCCACAGTCTTCCAAAGTGTTTTAATATGTATTCAGGTATACTTAGGTTTCGGTATCTGAAAATACCATTTTCCAATACAGAAAGAAGTTTGACATATCAAATTTTATATTTAGTTAGTCGATTTTCGCTGTTATTGTAATTTAAACCTCGTGATGACTGACTACAGTCGAAACTAGTTAGTAAAGATTTCGAGATTTTTCTGGCAAATCCTCCATACTACATTTGAGTCCAATGGAGAACCATCTCTAAATTAATTTCGTGTTTAGAAGAAATGGCTATAGATTTTACTAAATATTTTCAAGACGTGTAGTGTAATACGGAGATATTTTTCTGAAATTATCAATCTCGTTATCATTTAAACTGCTTCCTTCTTCTTGATAATTAAGTGGATGATATGGATTTAGCTTTCTCGTTGCTTTTAATACTGCCACTATACATAAAAACAGTGATATTTTTGAACCACCTCTCGCATATTATAGATTACTCTCTAGTAAAAATGACAGAATGCTTGTTGGGTAAGTGCTTGTTAATGAGAGTAAACAAATTACTTATAAAATGGGCGCGCTCAACTTAGATTAAAAAATAACTTGTTTTAAAGAAATTTAATAGTTAATATTGTATCAAATAATGGTACAATGGCATTTTCTTAAAAGCTTTGCAGGCGGAATTTAATACAGGATAACTGAAATTCCATATAAGATTTTCAAATAAAGGCCAGTTCCTATTTTCTTTGCAAAATTAACGATATTTAGTGGATTTATTAAAATAACACATTTGGTTTTGTAAAGATATTATTTCGAGTACAGGATGGACTTTTTGTTCTTGAATACCAATAACACCTGAACAATATAAAAGTTTATACCAAAATAATATAAAACTCTTTTGTTGTCGTGTTGACAAAAATCACTTCCTGTAGCATCAAAATATACAAGATACGTAATTTTATTCGTGCATAGGATTCAGTTACTAAGCAGATAAATGCCCGATTTGGCAATGTTTTACATTTTGTTTCTACTGAGGATCCCTGCTAAACTGGAATTCAAGATTGCAACGTTTTCAAATTATACGTTGGTTAGCTTAACATGTCTATGCTCGAAATAAGATTACAGCAAACAATCTCTTTAACCATTAGCTATATTTATTTGTTTTTAGAATGCTATTTAATTTTTCCAAACATATATATATATATATGTTATAATATCTAATACCATATTTTTGATAATAGTACAATGAGAACCTTGTATACAATTAATTAATTTAATTTATAAAGCATTTCTTTTGGTATATAGAGCTGTAAGTTTTTATGGATGCTATTAGTTTAGTGTCGTAAAGTAAAATATACTTACGTTCTTTCCATTTTCTGTATCAAAATTTCTAATTTAATATTTTTTATTATTATTCCGACAATGTCTAAAAACTTGTATAGCATTTTTTTTTATTTCGTAGACGATAGAAAGAAATTTAACAAATTTAGATGGCCAATACTCGAATTCGATTTCAGAGGAAATGCAGAAATCTGTTAAAAGAAAATTGTGTGTATGAAATCTAAGCCCATGTTTTTCTGTAATATTAAAATCCTTTGAAAGATTTATAGTAATTAAAATTCTCTCTAATAACAGAATGGGGTTTATTAGGATCAATATTACTTAATGTAGGAAGAGGACTATTGGAGATAAAAGTTTTAATTTAGTTGTAATATATAAATTTGTTCAGCTATTTAAAAGTTTCTAACAAATTAAATTTGAATTTCTATGTTTATCATGAATGATCATAAAGCAGAGAACAAGAAGAGACATATGCATTAAAGATTTCAGAATCTGATGTAAAATTAGTTTTAAATGTATTATTTTATCAACTTTTAATCTGACTAATTTTCGAGTGAAAATTGTTTAAAAAAGTTAATTATAGTATTTAATATATGTACTACGGTTAGGGGTAGCGTGCTCCCGGAGTCGGTTGTCAGCCCTGGTCGCAGAAATAGGCCAACGTTAAATAAAATAAATAATTAAAAAACAAAAATATGTACACTATAATAAAAATGTAATCGAACAAATTTTAGAAATCAAACTTAAATTTAAAGACACGATTTTATTAAAAAGTTCCCTATAGACAAAAGTTGGTTAAAGCCACTAATAAAACATGCCGTGAAAAGAATAATCCAAGTTTATTAACTCATTTCTATACGGACTCCGTATATTAACCACTATATTAACGTTCAAGAGATTTTCAATGTATTAAAGTTTCTTATGAGTTTACTTGAAAAATGTTGGTTAGAATTACCAAACAAAACACAGTATAAAAAAGGGCTGAAGTGTTCGAAGGTAACGTCAGGGTTCTAAATTTTTGAGTCCATAAATTTAAATGAAATATTTTTTCTAATACTCGAAGAACCCTTTCAAAATTTGGATCTAAAAATTAATTTTCTTATTTTTTTTTGGCTTCTTATAATTATAATAATAATTATACTTCCCCTAGTATATTGCTTATTGGTTTAATCTGTAGGTTTTATCTGCAGTATTTCTGATTCTGTCCTTTCTTGTTTTATTTTCTGTCTAAGGTTTATTTCCAGTTTGTACTACTTTCTTTACTACTTCTTTTTTATTTACTTTATTATCTTTTTTCTTAGGAATAAGATTTTCTAATTAATTAATTAATTAATTATAAAATTCAACCAGTTGCATCTCCTTGTCTTTTAACTCCATCTTGTGTGTTTGCCGTTCTCTAGCGATTATCATGGTTTTTCTTTTAGTTACATTTATCTTCATATTGACTTTTTCTAGTTTCGTTTGCAATATTTGTAAGTTTTATTATAAGTACTTTCTAAGTTTGTTACAATTCCCATACCATTTACATACATCAATTCATTTATTTTTGTTTCCTTCATTTTCCAATACCTAAGTTTTAAAGGTTTCAACTTTTTCTTCACTTTCTTTATAGCATCTCTAGTTCAATTGAAATAGCGCACTTAGTACACATTATTGCTCAACTCCTATTGATGTCTCGAATTTCTCCGATTCTTCATTGTTTGTTCGTGTAATATTTTATTATTTTTGTACGTATATAGCTTTAACAATCTCTATTATATTTATTGTCTACTGATCTGTTATACACTGCTTTTCAGATGTCTTTTCTATTTACACAATGAAATGCTTTTTCCATATCTATACAGCACATATGCGTGTCTTCATTTTTTTCATTTAATCGTTTTAATATAAAATGTAGGTTGCTTGAGGGTGATGCAACTTTCCTAATTATTATCTAAGTCTGGAAGAATGCTACATAAATCCTCACATCGAGTCTGTAATACTCGAAATATCGTTTTCGAACTATTAAACCTATACGTACTCTTGTCTTTCCTACTGTAGAAAATTATTAAATTATATAATGATCAAATAAATAATTAAAAAGTTTTAAAAAGATACGTTTTAACCTGAAGAAATAAATTCAGGTGTAAATCAAAAATCCTTCATAAATTTGATGTGAAGGCACTTCAACTTTACATCACTTTTATGAGCTCATAAATAATTTTATATATCCTCAAGACATTATGTTTTCCTTTCATAAGTCTACATAGTATGACAGCTCAATAATTAAAATCTAAGTACATGTCAAAAATTTTGTCAATTAAACAGTAACTAGATATTAAATCATATTCTCCTTGGATTATTGATAATAAATGAAACTGGAACAGAAAATAATTAAAGGAGAGTACAATTGTAATCTTTTATAAATTAAATGAAAATACAGTTGTATTACATTCTGAAGTAATTACCGATCTAATTGCATTGATAATGTCGAAAATAATTAATGGAAAGCAGAAACTCGTCAGCCTAACTTACCTTTAGGGTAGGAATATCTCATTTGCTTATTTTTACAATTTTTCCAAGTTTGCAATTTTCTACAATTTTCTACAGCCAATACGTGATCGTATAAAATGATCATATAAATATTTGATGAAATATATGTCTATATCTTATTTAAATATTTATAGAAATATTCAAACCACATAAAAACTGTAATACATTGTAATACTTCATGACAAGAGATTTTTTTCCAGAAAATCAATATAATCTTTTATTCAGTAATCTAATTTTCTTCAAAATTGGATCAATTTTGGTGATATTTTAAGGAAGTTGCATAAATCGTTGACAATTTTTCAAAGGTCAATCAATATATTATGAAAGTTTAAATTTGAGATAAATTATAAAAATGTTTAATAAGTAGTAGTACATAAATTACAAAATCGATACTGAAATGATACGTGTTTGATTTTAAATAATGATAAAAATGTTATTTAGTCGATTCAAGTATTGGTAAATGTTGCTTGTATAAAAAATGATTTTCCTATGCATAAAATGAAAATGGGCTCTTTATTACAAACACATAAAGAAAATGAGTAGAAAACTTTGAACAAACTAAATCTTACATAAAAAATAATATTTTGTATCATACATTATTCAAAATATTCTGTGTACAGGCGTTTATTATATATACGAACATTGCCATATTATAAATAGAATCAGATTTAGACGATTAAATGAAAAAAAGTTTGCAGTTTTATGAAAAATTACAATGCACTGGTTGATAAAGAACTTCAGCGTCTTTTGCTAAAACTTAAGTTTCCCGCAATCTTAGAAAAAAAAAGTTTTTCAGAATTTTAAAACGTATAAAATTAATTCTCAGAAATATCTGCTTCAGTTATTCTGGATATTATTATACTGTGTGAACATCAAGTACTACCCCCCACCAAGGCGGGTTACACGACAAAATATTTAGAGAAAATACTCGATTTTAATTTTAGGCAGAATTTTTGTGAGTAGCTTCGTTTCAACGAGATGCCCAACATTTTCCTCTACGAAAACTCTCGATTCGATAGTGGTAGCTAATAGAATGAGCAGCTGTTAAACATTTCGTTTTGGTGATTGTCCAAAACGTGCCACTTAATTTGTAGGACAATATGACCATCAAATTATATAAATATTTATTAAACAACACTAAAAAAAAACAGCTTGTTAGTAATAATTTTTTATGACCTTCTTCTTAAGACATGCTGATAGTAGGGGACGCTCCTATCAAACCATCAATTTTATAGGACAAACGTTTTTTCTAGTTTTTTATGAAATTATCTCAAGATTCAACTAGTTTTCGTAGAAGAAAAAGTTGGGCGTCTCGTTAAGATGAAGGAAGCTAATCACAAAAATGTTGCCAGTTAGTAATCACTTTTAAAAAGACTTGGTGGATCCTGGACTAAAAGTTTTATTTAAAAACCTTAAGACTTGTGTTACATTCAGATGATAAATATAGCCAGATTACCTTATCAATCGAAATGAAACAACAACTTGATCTGTTTGGAAACCAACAATACAAGACACTACAATTGGTTGCAGGAATAATAAGCCTGAAATCCCCTTTCAATAGCTACCGTAGAATTTCTACGTTTCATCAATCACTCAATCCCATGAACGGCGAAATGAGAAATCCGGGACAGATAAAGTATTCGAGGTTTATCTAAGTGTTATTTAATATTTCTGAATATAAACCATTGAGTACAGAAACAGATTAGCATATAAATATGCCTATGCCCATTCAAATATATTCAATGCAGATAATGATTTCCATAAAACAATTGCAAAAAATGTATATAAAATTATCCATCTAAAATATGAAGCTATTTGCAATCAAGTATATAGATATTATTTTTATCTGTATTTGAGATAATAAAATAACACTAAAATACATCTGCTCTGAAAATACAATAAATCAAGCCTATTATTTATGTAATGTAATTCTTAAAATTGAACAAACACAAAAACTAAGCTGAAAGCTACTGTAATTTACATAACCATCAAAATAATAAAAAATGCCACTGGTTTACGGTCTATCGGAAAACTAATATATACAAAAACTTAATTTGAATTTGTCGAGACAGGTAATTGGTGCTATTGGTAGATGTAGACATAAGGTTTTTCAAGAAGGTAATATAATTGCTTTTTCAACGGACAAAATGAAAGATACAGATTTAATAAAGTTTTTATTTATCTACTTTGATGGTCATGAAAAAGTGTTTTAGCCACCAAATAAACATTACTTATGGTTGAAATAATGAAATCACCCCTCTTAAATTTCAAATTAATTTAAAACAACCTTCTAAATATTTAGTTTTTTTATGAGAGATATTCGTCAAGGCTTTTAGAGTGTACACTATGAGAAGTGGTTATTGTTTTTACGTAATATGATATGAAGTAAATATTGCACACTTTTATTTCAATATAATTTTTCATCAATTTGCCAGGGTTATCACTTATCAAGCATTGTCCGACAAAGATTCAGAAATATATATATATCTATGTTTACTTTTTGGAGATACCTCTGTTGTCGAAAAGTTTACATAATACTGCAGTTATTTTTTTTTATAATTTCTTCATCAATATTCCTGTTTATGTAGTCATAGATTATTGATTCCATCAAGTATTTGATCTATTTTTTTTATTTTATCTATAATTTTTTCTTCTTTATTTTAGAATATCACTGTTTTTTTATTTTTCTATAGTATTATTATATTAGTTGTTTTGGTTTAATAATTCCTTAATGTTTCTGATGTTTTCATATTTTTTTGGAAATCACTTCCATATCATCTGCATAGTATATTTTTTGATAATATTTCTAGCATCATTATAAGTATTAATTTGTATTCTTTTGTTTTTATTCCTTTTATTACTTCATATATGGGTTGCCAGAACGAAAGCAGTGCCACCTGACTTTTTTGGAAAAACCTCTTTTTAAGTACTATAAAAAAATTGAAAATTATTTAAAACTTTACAACATATAATTAAAATGAATGTGCAGCGGAACGTAGTTTTTTCTATCATAATTTTTCTTTATTGAATAGTTTATAATTAGAATCAGTGCAGTAAAAGAGGCATTCATCTGTGATACCGCCCTAAAGCTATTTTAAAGAATTTGGTGCATTAGTAAAAGGTTTACTTTTTAACCCTACAAAATTAATTCAGATTACAAACAAATGATCTATCACACATTTCTTAGAACCACTTCTAACAGTATGCTGATACAACTTGTAAAGGATAGGAAAAAGTGTGAGATTTGCTGGGGATACGCAGAAGAAAGAGTGAGGCAGCATTCGGAGGGAAAAGGATGCACGCACGGCCAGATCGAGCTCTGTGTACATTCTCGTTGAAAAGTTGTTTAGAGGCACACACATAAACATACATGCATTCTGAGCCCGGGTCTCCTACCTTCCATATCGGGTTTACTGATATAGAAGATGGGGAACCCATTCCACCACCCCCTGTCTCCAGACAGGACCTCTCGCATTCTTTCTCTGATACATTCGTCCACATTCTTCTCTCAAGATATCACACCAAGGGCTAAGTAGGGTGATACTACCTGTCCTACCTTTCGTTGTCTTGGGGTAGCGACTAGCGGGTCTTCCCACGTTGTCACCTCCCGCACTTTTTCTTCTTTTGGTTGTAGCCTTTTTTTGGCGGTGTGTGGTTTGGTATAGGGTACATTTCTACTTATTATATGGGTTTGCAGTACCAAAACAAAAATATTATATTGTTTATTATTTATTTCAATGTAATAAGTTGAGGTTTTTACATTTATTTAGGAACAAATATCAAAGGGGTAATTAAATAAATATACAGGTAAGATTTTAAGGGCTTATGTATGTAATTATAATATAATTGAGATAATAGCAGCAGAATATAATCATTGCTTAATCAGAGAATTAACGTGACTTTGTTGAGTTCGGGCACATTATAATATAACAATATAAAACGTCTTTAAAGAGGTTCAATACCTGACAGGTCACTATCAGAATCGGAATCATATGCTTCAAAATAACTTTCACTCTCTTCTTGTAAATTTATTATTAACTCGTCTATTACTAAATCTAATGCTAGTTCCTTCTCCATGAAAAACCTTTCAAAGTCTTTTTTAGCTTGTTCACATCATTTTTTCCACTCTGCTCAGAAAATATGTTAAAAAATTCGTCACACAACTGTTCAACAGTTTTTAATTTAAAATCTTCGTTTTTTTTGAGCAACATATTGTTTTAAGGATGCCCACACTAATTCAATGGGATTCAAGTCGGGATGATATGGGGAGAGCCTTAGAACTGTATGTCCGTGAACAGCCATTATTTTGTCGATCTCATACATTTTGTACTGTCGTTTATGAACTTTTATTACACTGTGCAAATATATTTTTAACATATCATCATCATCATCATCTATAAATGGTATATTTCGTGTTCTTAACCACTCTCTCATTTCATCTTTTCGATAACCCAAATTAGGAATAAGCATTTCCTCAAGCCATTTTTTAATATTTGTATAGTTAAACTCCGTCCATATAGATTATAGGTCTCCTTTCTGCCCGGAATTGTTTTATGCTTCTAAAGAAGTTTCTTCTCAGTCGTTGTATTTCAGGTTTTTCCATCAGCAATTTTCTGTTATTTTTTGTTTTTCTCCAGCAAATTCCCATGTCGTGCATTATTTTTCTTAAGGTTTCATACATCCATTAAAGCCTGTCTCTTGGCTAAATTTCCGGTGTATTCTTCGCAAAGTTGGAACTTGTTTTTCCACTGTGTAATAATTTATTATGATCCGTCGAAGCAGCCGTCTATCACAGTCATCCACATTAGACTTAGGCGCTGATTTAATTCTTTTTTTTTTGTTAGGCGTTGAAAACGACGATGATTCGACATCCTCGATAGATTTCATTTCCTGTGCAATTTTCTGTACTGAACTTAAACTTATACCAATGGCCATGGCGACACGCTCCTAAATATTTTTTAAATCTTTTATAGCTTTATTCTCATTCGCTTTTCATTTCATAAAATGAATAACATTTGCTACCACTTCCCTAGTTTGTTTTGATAAAACTTTATGTTTTAGTTTGGATTTCCACTCCATTATACAACACTATACAATCTCAACCTCTTTCACTGAGTGTAAACTTGACTTTTACTCTGCAAACGTCTCAAAGTGAATGAGAAAGACCAGGCTATTTACGGCACATCGCTTGGTCGGTCCGATGTCGGCGTTTTCAAACTTGTTCCTGTTCTTGACAAGCTGTACACAAATGGATGATCCAAAAGTTGTCGAATTTGAAATATATAGTTAGGACTTATTTCAGAATCGATGGTGTTTTTGAACTTAACAAGCTCTACATTGTTACTGTAGTTATGACGTATCTATATTAGTTATTAAATGCAGAGAAATTACTTCCCCAGACCAAAACTTTCTACCGTTCTTATCATTACAAGCTCTTGCACTAACTTAATTTTGTATGGTTCTTGATATTATTGTAGTACTAACCAGATGAATAATACTTGGGAGTTATCTAAAGTTACTTGTCCTAGACTAGCAACTTCTACTACTTCATTTTTTGCTAGGTGATATATGAATTTTAATACAATCTCCAAATTTTCAGACCAAGTTTTCCATATAATCATTAAGCGCATTTTTGTTTCCGCAAATAGCTGTAGTCTTGGTTAAAAGATAAAGGAATTAATCATTTTTTCTCGTAAACTAACCATTATGATGGCATTGATACTCTGTGATGTCTTATCTGTTCCTTAGCTCTTTGTCTTCCTTATCCTTTGTTATGATAATCTCCTTCCCAACGTTTATTTACTCTTGAGCATTTTGCGTACTATATGTTGGTTTCTTTTGTGTCCTCGACTATTTTTATTTCCATCTCAATTTTCTTGGAGTTCCAACTCAATTCTCTTTACGTTCCATCTCAATTCTCTTGTAATTCTATCTCACGGACTTGAATAGCATATGCGTACAGCCGTCGACAGCACTACAGTTCATATAGGTATCTTCGTTTTTATTTTATTTTTTCTCTTTGTATAACTCAAATGCTCCTTACCTTGTTAGAGCCTTTGTGAGTAAGTTTCCGTGTTTCGAAATTTATTTTCTGTTCAAGTTTTTGTATCTTTTATTTTTTTCTTAGTCCATACTAGCGGTTCATCTTCTGCATCCCTTTGAGTTTACTACTCACGGTATGTCTCTTCCATTTCCGTCCTTTTCGCCTCGTTTGTATGCCCTACGCCTCTCCTTCACGAGCATGTTGATAAGCAGGACCCCAGTGATCACTTGTATTGCTACCGCTCTGTGCTTTTCTGGCATTTTTCTAAATTTGCCAAGTCAGCTCATACTAGAACAACATACAGGATTATGGACTGGATTATCGCCTATACCAGAATCCTTTTCTGGCTGCTGGTTCCCCCAATGCTTTTTGTGTCTCTAGCTTGGCTTCAATAATTCTTTGAGGAGCTTATAAGAAGGCTTAGAGGTCAGATTTAAACATTTTGTGTTACCTTTTTTCCTCAACAGTACATTTGAAAGCTTGTGACTTTTAATTTCCTCCCACCACGTCTATCACCACATCTCCTTGAGCTTTATTTCTTATACATGTGATTTTACACCCTAATTTTTCTAGGTAGGTAGCTCCTGTCGAATATGGTTTTTTTCTAATATATTTCACCTTAAATAGTCAAAGATATTTATCTTTCTACCTTCATCGACTTTGAATCTGTTTTTGACTTCCTCTATGCATTTGTACATTTGCTTTACTTCTTAAATCAAATTTAGGGAGATCACCCAAATGAAATTTGTTATTTCCTCCCTTATCCTCTTTTGTTTTACCGTTATAGTCTTCCTTTTTAACTGCTCAATTTTCTGTATTCCTTTTTTTATAAGCGGTCTTATGAAATGTCTCTCGCCAGATTTACTTCGATCTTAGCAATACGACAATGTCACTTGGGTTCATCGTTTTTTTAACCCCATCACATTCTTCCCTTTTGTTCCTTTTTGCATATTTCTTACACTTCCGTTAAGTTGCTCTCCATTCTACCTCCATCATGTTAAAGTCTACCTGCGTACCGCAGGATTTTTTTTCTTGTTAAGGAAGATCCATCTTAATTATTCGACTTGCTTTAGTTTTATATTAACTAGAAAGACATTGTTCAAAATCTTCCATATTGAACTTTCTTTAAGTCCCTAGCACCACTTTAAATTTCTAGGTTCGTATTTGGGTTGCTAATAGCTATGTCGTACAGCGCTTTTGACACCCATATTTCACCCGAATTATCGGTTACAAGTTTTTTTCCTGTTCCTCCCGGCTTCTTTATCTTTTCTGTCGTTTTATCAGAGCATCTGTTTCGTTCGGTGCCCTTTCTGATTATTTTTTTTTCTCTTCATTAGAGTGGTATAAGAACGCTTGAACAAAGTATCTGCCGGCGGAGGTTGGTTTATAGAGAGCCTTCTTCTATATTCCGTAATCAGTTATTCTTTAAAGAACTGTCTTTCCTGTTCTTTTGTGCATGTTTCAGTCTCTCTACTTACAGCAGCATCCTATTGTTTGTGCCTCGTCTTTTCTTTTTCTATCTTTGTGTCCATATCTGGATATCCGGTGCCACAATTAGCTATGAAAGTTTCGGTACACCCATGCAGATGGCCGCTTGCAGAGTTAAGGCTTTTCTACAGAGTTGTCCTTGAGGCTCCGTTTGACCAACTGCGTATGAGTATTTACCCTTCGGCAATGGTCGAATAATATCTTTGATTAAATTTTTTTACCTATGTTTTCCACCGGACTTTCTGTTAGGGTTTATGTAGCTTATAGTTGCCCGGTCCCCATTTTGTGGTACCGGAAACTCACCATTTGCCCTCCCACTTGGAGTCGGTTTGTTTTTATTAGCGCAGTTGTCCTTAAAACTGGTATTTGTTGATGTCGTCTGGTCGGTATTAGTAAACCCACCAGTGCCCAACTGATCAGTTTGAGGTATTTTTGTCTTCACTACCCGTCCCCGTCCCGTAGGGTTCGTGAACAGAGAGCTACTAGGAGGGGGCCTTAACCTAGCCTACCTTTTAATAACAAAATACTAGAACAATATTGCAAAAGTGGATGTGGGTGGCTTAGTAGTAGAACCGCCAGCTGGTGATCGAAAGGTCGCCAATTTGAATCACGACAGAGGCGACAATTTTTCTAAAGGTGATTCACACACCAGACGTCACTGTTGGCTTCAAATTAACAGTGCTATTCATAAAGTGGCGCCGGGAAACAGTAACAAAGTCTACACGACCACGAGGTTAATGGCCCTGATAGTCGAACCCATCACTCAATTAAGAAATTATTGCAAGTTTTAGACTGCCGTACTAGTACACATTAAAAAAAGAGTTATAATTACCAAAAGTTGACGAAAATTATTTCATGCAAAGATTAGCGGAATTATTTGTTGATAAAATTTATTTAGGCAATTACTAATTACTTTTGAGAATAATCTTGATCATCGCACACTGTTGCACAAAGATCAATATACCTTTCAAATGGTACATTATTCGACCAAACCTCACTATATTGCGTTACAAACCACCTAACTGGGCCGGTGAAATTTACTGTTAAAATTATACGTTCCTTGGTTGAAGAAAATTGGCATCTTGCATTACTTTAATTCATTTCTTTTGTTTTTCAAAAAGTCGGAGGGAACTGTTTTTGTGGGGTCACCAATTTGAATAATATTGAAGTCAAAATAATTACTCGTTTAAGGCCTTTTATAATTTGAAACACTTAGAAGTTCCTACTTTTTTATATAAAAATTTGAACTTTTTCTCTGATGTTTTATACAGATTTAACGGAAATTTTAATTAAATTTTTGACTGGTGTTTTATTTGAATCGTAAATGTACAGTACAGCGAAAATTATTTTTTTTACCGAATTAATTTGATTGGTTCAGAAGATTTGTCGAAACTCTGTAATATAAATATACTCGTATATTTATATATAAACAGTGAACATGTAAAGGTTGAAACAAACTCGTTTATAGCTGTATTTAACCAATGAGGAAAAAAGTTGGGGCACGTCGATTTTCTTTTTGAGATGGGCATTTTACAATGTATACGCATATTATTTATGACGTCATCATTGTTCGAGTTATAAGGCCAACGTCATTGTTTTTTAAATGGTAATAGACTATTATATTAGTACTGTTAAAAAGAACGCATTTTTTCCATATGGACAAAGATATTATGTTATGTTACATAACAACATTTTCAAGAAAGAAACGTATATTATTCATATAAATGTAATCTAAAAAAATTTAAACAATAATGAAAAAAATTAAAAACTAATAAATTAAATGTTCAAATTGCAAGCAAAAAATCGTTCTTTTTGACGGTACTAACACAATAGGCTATTGCCATTAAAAAAAGTGACGTTGACGCCATAACTCGAACAATAATGCCGTCATAAATAATATGCGCACCCAAAAAAGGCACATCTCAAAAAAAAATCGACGTATCCGTTTTTTTCCTTATTAGCTAAATGAAGCTTTAAATGAATTTGTTCCAATCTTTACGTGCTCACACGTATATACAACTTATATTTGTTATCTTACTTATTTTTCTTGTATTATTATTTATAATCTTTTGATTTGCCAATAAATGTACTTGTTGATATTTTTTTCTATTCAGGTATTGAGACAAACGACCTTGCCTATAGTTCCCGACCGCCACCAAACGTTCCAGAGACAACTCTCCCACCGGTTGGACATCCCGACGGATGTTAAATTCAGTATTTGCACTCTGGAGAGGAATCATAGCAGCACTGTGGGACTAATTAAGGTAAGTACACACCAAATTGGAGATACTAAAATGTTAACAGAATTTAACAATATGAAATTTGAAAGAAGAAAAGAACCAGTGTTCTTGGCAATGTTTTAAATCTTACTTAAAAAATTCAAATAATAGGTCCAAGTTAACAAATGAGTACCTACTTTCTTTCGCAAATTTTGAAATAAAATTATAGCAATTTGAGTGACATTAAATTTCTGCAACATGATTTGATCTAATTATTTAGTGAATTTAGGAAAATTATCGAACAATAATGCAAATCTACATCAAATGTTACAGCATTTGACCAATAAATTCTTACTTTTCATGATATGTTATTGAGTGTATTATAATGAATACATTTTCATATCCAATATATCCAAGATAAGAAAATTTAAAAGGCAAAAATGCAATAAAATCTCCAATATGCAGATAAAGAAAACTCAATATATTGCAAGGGATCTCTAGATTATCCCTGAAAAAAAAAATACATTCAAAAAGATTTTTCTTAGTGCATACCTCGTGTTATCAATTATTTCTAGTATGTCTCTATCCTTAAAATGAAGCGGAAACATAGACTAAGTTTCAGATTTCATGTAGTATAAATGTATTAAGTTTGTCATTTCTTAAGCCTAAATTGAACCCCATGTAATATATAATTTTACCATATGTATTCCATATGAATGATGAGTCTATGAGTCTCTTTACAATATGGATTTAGAGTATTTAGTGTTTGAACTTGGAATTGTGGTTTCCCTTAAAATTACATAAGACATATAATATAGAGAGACAGGAAGGTGTTTCTAGCTCAGGTGGTATTTTCTCTACAATCACGCATATAACTCTAGCTTGAATTAATCTAAAAGCTTCTACACGTCTGCAAATTATATTCAACAAGAAAAATTAGTGTTTTTTGTCTGAGTACAAAACGTAGAGTGGATACAATAGTCATTCTTTTTTTTTTTGGAGAGGCCCTAAATAAATGAATTGAAGTAGGTACATATAATAGAATTTACTGAGATCAAAGAAGTATTTATTAATTATAAATAGTAGAACTTTCACATATAATTTTACAAACACATAAGTTTTTATAAAAGATTCATTTATTTCATTATTATTTGATCAATGTTTAAATAAGAAGTATACAACATGTTAGGTTAATACAAAACCACCAATAGATCAAAAAATGAAAAGTATGAATAGAATAGCTGAAAATAGAGAAGATATATAGTATATAGCATTTGAAGATAATCCCCATACCAGTTTTCGACAAGTAACATTAGACAAGGAGGTTGGCCATCAAACAGTTCTTATAAAGCTAAAAAAGGAGAAGGGGCACCCGTATAAAGTAAATTTATGGCAGGAACTTATGGAAGACGATTTTGATAGACTAGTTGAATTTTGTGAAATTCTAATGGAAAAAAATAAAAGAGATCCTATGTTTTTAATTAAAGTTCTTTTTTCTGATGAAACTACATTTCTGCTAAATGATCATGTGAATCGTCAGACTTTCCGGTATTGGACTTCAGAAAATCCACACTGGATGCAGGAGTACCGTACTCAATACCCAGAGAAAGTGAATGTTTGGGCGGGCATAACAGATAATAGGATTATAGGACCATACTTTTTCGAAGAAACCTTAACAGGTCCTAGATATTTACAATTTCTGCTAAACTTCTTACTCCCAGAATTAAACCGGTTGTTCCCAAACAGAAATGATTTGTGGTTGCAGGAAGATGGTACGCCACCGCACTATGCTGTCTTTGGGAGAAAACTACTTGGACAACGTCTTCCCAAATCGATGGATAGGTCGAGAAGGAGCAATTGAGTAGCCACCGAGGTCACCTGATTTAACTTCTCTCGATTTCTTTTTATAGGGATACTTGAAAAGTAAAGTGTTCATAAATAGACCACAAACTATTAATGAACTCAAAGAACGGATACGCATTGAGGTTGCAAAAATAACTCTGGAATTTCTAGCGAAAGTTCGAGAAGAGTTTCTTGCTTATCTTTCGTATTGTATTTTAGCTGACGGTAAACAATTTGAGCACGTGCTTTAAATTTAGTTGTACTTAATTATTATTATAATATTGTAACATTAAAAATTTTATAAATCATTTTTTTGACAACGTACAAAAATTAATTATACGTATTGATATGGGTGAATAGATATTTAAAAGAACTTTCAATTGATGTATTGCAATACCCACTTTTCTATTTAAAAATTTCATTGATTACGTCATCACGGGCACAGAGATGACGTCAAAAGCAAAAAGGTGATTTGGTGAAGCACCCATTTACAAATAAAAATTGACGAGCTTTAGCATTTTTCCTTAAAATTGCCGATTTGCGAAATAATGAATTTATTGCTTTGATTTGGACCATACTGTATATATGTATATATATATATATATATATATATATATAAATATATATAAAAAACTAGAATAGTCTGTGAATTTCTATATCTTTTTGTAGGAATTATCCACCATTCAAAAAACAACTCTAGAATCTGGCTAATAATATGGTACATTTTATAGTTTATTCAAATTTAGAGTGAACACATAGAAAATGGTTCCATCAAATGAGTTTATAATTTTGCAAGAAGCCATTGGTGAATAATTCGTTCAATAATTTACTCCAAAATATTTACCTATAAGGCCTCTTTTTATTCTCTATTAAATTCACATTAAAGGGATTTTATGCTATAACCTAAATCAGTTTAGAATTCAAATTGAAATAAAAAAATGTTTATATAAATATTCGTGATTAATTAATTGAAGAGAATTAGAATCAGATTTTATTAATATTTTTATGGTAAAGGCAATCGTACAGAGAGAAGTAATTATTTTTAAGTATTTTTTTTCGAGAACAGATCATAATTAAGATAATAAGAAGTGCCTATTTAAAAAAAAAAGACAATGATCATAACAATAGAAGCTCATTCTGAATGCATATGAACTAGAGCTACTTATTTTGCATGTTCCTAAATTTATAATAATTGAGAGCAAATAATAGTTGTCGAGGTGGATGTTTGAAGTACGATTAACTCCAAAGAATCCTAAAAAAGTTTGTTAACTATTTTAAAAGCTTGCAATAGTTCTGCTACACCCCCTATAAAAATCTATTAACAATAAATCCAGTTATAAATATTATCAAAGGACCCAACAACAATGTTGATATTACAGGAAAGATACTTTTTACTGTTTTGCTTAGAACCATGTTCTTTGAGATTTTCTTGCATTGACATGACTTAAGACTGAAACAAGGATCCTTTAGTTTTTTGCTCAGCCAATTGTTTGCCGTTAACTCCTAGAAGATGTAACGTGTTGTGGAATTAAAACTTAATTTAAATGAGGTCAGAGCTAGTTGTTTGACGTGGGTTTGGCCGTTTTATTGTTTGAACAAAGACCTCCTTTGAGCAAGCAAAGTTTGGATTAACATGTAACAAGAGAGAGAGACTTGATTTAATGTGTTTCTAATTAATCATAAGGTCTTATTATTAAAAGGTAAAATGCTTTAGATAAACATTTTGATAAGAAAACTTTAAAAATATTTTTATAAAATTAATAATTTTATAGTTACTTATATGAATAATGAGAGTTTAGCGTGAGGATGTGCTGTCTTTTTTAAAATAAACATTGAAGATATAATTATGAAGGAAGATCATGGAATGGTCATAACTTATAAAATTGTCCTGTCCGTGCATTTTTTTCATATTTCTAAAGTAGACAAGTTAAAAGAGATGGCGAATCAATTATTCTAGCACCCGGTATAATTCCATAAAGATATAGAATCAAAAAACTGACACCAAAGTGTCAGCCGGTTAACCCGCTTTAAACTTTAGGCCTGACCTTTACATTGGGATTAAATAAATCCGAATTTTCAACCTATCAACCAGAAAATTGTTATATTTTAATGTCTGCGTATTTTTGACTGCTAAATTAAAAACAAACAACTTTTCTTGTTAAAAATGTCAGAGTTACATTGTTCGAAAACGAAATTAAAATCATATAAAAAAATTTAAATAAAATCTAGTAAATTTTTTTACTAATGGTTTAAATTCATTATTAACTTTACTTTTTCAGTATCAATTATAGAGAAACTATTAAATGTGCGTTGTTTAATCTTATTCTTGATTTTACAATAATTTTTTTTGTGATTTCAACCAAAAATTAAATTAAAAAGTAATCAACGCACTTTTTGTTAAAACCTTCAAAATAAATTCAAGAACACTCTGATTAAAATATTTTGCCCCTATTTTTCGCAAAATTTTAAAAAACAAGCATACTGTAACTTATATTTTTTTACAGCCTGAATTGTACAGAAAAGAACTGGTTAAACAGGCGTCTGTAGAAAGTAATGGGGCCCAAGATATGGAATACTGCGGGAAACTGCACTTTGCACTAAAATATGATAAAGAGTTGGAAGGTCTCGTTGTTAAGGTATGTAATCCACTTTCTTACTTCTTCATTTATCACAATATGACCCGTCAAAAATGTCTGGCAGCGAGAAAGGATGATGGAAAGTGCACGTCCATTTTTCTTTCAAGCTTTTCCACATCTCGTGAAATTCTCTGAGACCGGTTGCTCACCAAAAATATTTCATCTTTTAATCAATCCCCTTTTGTTTGGTAGTTATATAATATAATTTCTTCTGAGGGTCGCGTTTCCTTGTGATTTATTAATTATCTACGCTGGTCTTGAAACTAGGGTAGTAGATTTTCATAATAATTTCCACACTTGACTTATCTGTAACACCTCAGCTACAGAATATTTACCTAAATGCTCTATAAGTGGTTTATAATAATTTGATCTGTAAAAGCTTTTGTTGATTTATTATAGCCACCTGGAATACCAATTTACTTAACATATTCGCTGCCTCTTAAATACGAGATTGTCACTAAAGTGCCAACTGTTTAAATAATATGTTTGGAGTTATTTGGTTTTTCATTCATTTTATAAATAGTATTTAATATTATTTGATAAATGGTAAGTTGTTCTTATTTTTAATAGTCTGTAACTTTGACATCGACAATTTTTTATTCGAGATATCGGATGTCATATATATAGTGACATCTGTTTGTACCATATATTTTTATTAAAGTAATGATAATAATGATATAACTAAAATTAAAATATGAGCGAAAAGTGTTTTCTATCCATATACTTTATATTGGTAACTTTTGTAGTTCAATTTTCCCATACTCTTGAAGACGACTTATTTGAGATTGATATGCGCGATTCTTCTCGTGTTATTTCACTAAGAAAGACCTATTTCGCATATAGATTTGTATGAAGAACAATATTTTTTAAAAACTCATTCGTAATGAATAATGAATAGAAATCATATGGTTCGTTACCCAGTTTTTTAACTCGTAAACCAGGATTCTCGTCAAGCACAATGTTTTAAAGGTTAAGTAGATTACTCCAAATATGGTGAACGGTGATTTCCTTCTGTTTCTACCCTATATTACGATTCTTCGGAATTCATGTAACTATCACATATATATATATATATATGTATATATATATATATATACAGTGTGTCCATGGATGGGGTCCCCAAGGGGGAAAAAATCTTTATTATTCATTTTACGACCAAAAGTCATTCTTTATAAAAAGTTCTGCTTGTTGAGAAAATGGAGTTGCCTTATAAAAATTTTAGATTAAATGTACAGGGTGTTAATAAATTAGGAAAATATGAAATTGCTTCAAGAGGGAAGTACCATTATTTATTATTTTTAACAAAAATTTTATAAAACAAAGTTGTTTATAAACTAGCATAGAGACTAAATACAAATTTTTAAATAAAAATTCCAATATTTTAAAATTATTCTACATAACTACCTCCCACCTCGACACATTTTTCCGCTAACTTAATAAATTTACCGTACACTTTACGAATGATTTGCGGCACATTCAGTTCATGGATTGCTTCTTCTATGCGCTCTTTTAATATTTCTCTATCATGTGGAGATTATTTGAGTAAACCTTTTGTTTTAATGCACCCCACAAAAAGAAATCTAGTTATGAAAGATCAGGCGACCTAGCTGGATAATTAATTGGGCCGAACCTCCCTATTCACCTTGCGCCAAAATGATCATTTAACCATTGTCTGACCAAGGCTGTGCAATGAGCAGGACAGCCGTCTTGTTGCCAAAACATATTACTACGAACTTCTGGATCTAAAGTATTAAGAAATGGTAAGACAAAATTTTCCAAAATGTTCAAATACACGTGTTGGTTTAAATTTTCCTCTATAAAATATGGACCAATGATCCGATCCAAAAAAATTCCACACCATACATTAACTTTTTTGTAACGTTGACTTCGTTTGTTTATCACATAATTAGGATTCTCGTAAGCCCAATGACGACTATTTTGTGAAGATACGTGCCCATTTGTGCAAAATGTAGATTCATCGGTAAAAAAAATAAATCTATGAAATCTTCGGTTTTCAAGGAACTTTTCACCTATCCATAAACAAAACTCTAAACGTCTCTCTTCATCTCCAGGTTCAAGTGTACGCCGAATCTTTGGCTTAAACGGAATAATTTTGTTTTCCTTAAAAATTACGTGTAATTGACTTTTGCTTAAATCCAATGTTTGTGCACGCTTCCTTAAAGATAATTTCGGGTTATCTAAAACTGACCCTATTGCTAATAATGTAGCTGCGTCATTTTCGTCGTATTTTTTCTTTGATTTCTTTACATTCATCACCGATCCAGTTTCATTAAATTTTTTAAATAATTTTCGCAATGCTTTTTTTGACACGGGCGTATTAGGAAATTTTCCATGAAAAACATCTAGAGCGTATTGATAAGACACATTTCCAATACCGTAACATTGTATTAAATAAATACGCTCTTCTTTGGTTAACATTTTCAAAAATACTGACAGATGTATATAAAATGCTGACATAACATGAACGTATACAAAATCGGCTATCTTGATTTTTTTTGTAAAATGCAAATTATTACATGAAAGTAATAATTATAAATATTCTATTTTAAAATATTGGAATTTTTATTTAAAAATTTGTATTTAGTCTCTATGCTAGTTTATAAACAACTTTGTTTTATAAAATTTTTGTTAAAAATAATAAATAATGGTACTTCCCTCTTGAAGCATTTTCATATTTTCCTAATTTATTAATACCCTGTACATTTAATCTAAAATTTTTATAAGGCAACTCCATTTTCTCAACAAGCAGAACTTTTTATAAAGAATGACTTTTGGTCGTAAAATGAATAATAAAGATTTTTTCCCCCTTGGGGACCCCATCCATGGACACACTGTATATGTGTGTGTGTGTGTGTGTGTGTGTATGTATATGCAGACTATTTAGACCCAGAGCTTAGTAATCTCCTTCCATGCCTATCTTTCTTTTGTCTTATTCCTTCATTCATTCCTTCATTGTTATTTTCCTTTAATTCCGCTTACACTACCGCCGTCCGTCGTATTCTAGGTTTTCCTCTCTTTTTTATATATAGGTTCTTCCCACGCTATACGCTATTGGCCTTTCTTCTCTCAATCTGTCCAAGTCATTGAATTCTTCAGACATTTATTACGTTGTTGATGGTTGCATCTTTAAGTATCCTTCCTCTGTTCATCCTACGATTCTTTTAATTATTTACTTCTCCCACCTTTTTAGAGATTTTTTTGTGTTTTTATTAAGCTATTAGCTCTCACTTCTATAAATTGCTGTAGATCTTCTAATAGTTTTGTACAGACGCAATTGTTATTAAGGGATTCTGCACTTTTGTTGGTTTTTAAAATTCTTATGTTTGTATTCTTTCCCTCTTATTGCTAGGTAATGATCCCAGATATACGAATTCTTTTACTTCTTCAAATTCTGTGCTATTATTTTTTATCTTACCTATTAGTTTCTACTCTATTGTTCTCTGTCCTATTCTCATTAATTTGGTTTTATCTTCTTTAATTCGTACTCCTACTTTCTGTGCTGCTTTTGCTAATTTGCTTCTAATTTCTCTTAAGAGTATTTCAAGATTATCGGCATAACTTATGGTTGCTGACTTTATGCAATATTGTTTTCACTCTATTAAGCTGTTTTTCTAGTATTAGGTTAAATATTAGAGCTGATAATGAATCTTCTAATCTGTGTCCTGTTCCTATTTCAAATTCTTCCATTAGTTCTCCGTTAATCTGGTGCCTGCTTCATGTTTTTTTCAATGTAATTTAAACATTCTAACTAATTTAGTTGGTAAATTATTTTTTTTCAAATTGGATCAATTTATGAAATTGCATGATTTTTTTAAATATAATCCCTAGTGGGATTTTGTATTCGTAGCATTTTATTGCTATTTCTTTTATCATACCTTGATGTTCTCTAATTTGTGGTTCAATAATTACTTCCATCTTTGTTTTTGTTAGTGCTGCATGTACAAAACGTTGAGCAGAGAAATTCCACTGTATTCATTGCAGTTTGTTGCTTCTCCTTTCTTTAGGATAGGAATAATGGTGGCACATCTTTAATTGCGATTTTTTCTCTTTTCCACAAACTTTCTATCAGTTCGTGTATTCTAGTCTTCATTTCGTTTCCCGCATATTTAATATTTTCCGCTGTTATTCCATTTTTATCTGGGCTTTTATTGTTTTTCAGTTTGGTAATTATTTCTAAGACTTCTGATTTTGTTGGGTTTTCAACTACTTCTTCTTCGTCATCCATCGTTTATCGGCCTTCCTCTATCCAGTTTTTATCGCACTCATTTAACATTTCTGGAACTTATTCTTACCACTTTCCACTAATTTCCTAATCTCTTTCCAATATGTTTACTTTTTTGTTTTAGTATTCTTCTATTTGTTTAATTTCCCATTATTTACAATCTATTTTTCTTTATCTGCATACTTTTTGGTAACTTCTCTTTGTTTTCTATAAGTTTCTTTGTCCTCATCTTTATTCGTTTCTATCTTTCTAAATTTATTACTGTCTATAACTATTATTATTCTTTGAACAATCTATTATATTAACAGACATTTTTTATCTATATCTATATCTCCGTGGTTTAGGCCCTACAACTTATGAATCCATAACTAACGAGAAAATGATCATACTTTAAAACCGCAACTGCCAAGAGATATTCTAATATGCATTAGTAAAACCAACCAATATAGAATAGTCTTCCTTTGGCACACCCTTTATGACACCGGCCTTCCTCTTAAACAGCCGATGTCACAACTGGTATGATATGGGCACAGAAAGTGTTAAATGGCATCTAGTTCTTAGATATTATTTTATCAGCCCCTCTAATACAAAACAACATTAAAAAAAACTTGTATAAATTCAAAATAACTTTATTTGAAATGTTTAAAAAAGAATTAATTTCGACAATGGCACTTATCATTGAGCAAGAAAAGAGTGTACAAATGAAATGATAAAATTTTAACAGGACTTAATCATGTGATTGGCTTACCTTCTAGCTATGTAACAAGTTTAAGCGGATCAGAATTAAATCAATCCAAGATTGGGCCAACAAATCTAGTTTGAAGCAGGTTGACCTACTAGAATGGAAGCATCACGTAGAATAATCTCAGTCACTGCTAACGGTGATCAAATACAGCATTTGAGTCGTCATAACAGATAAAAATAATATGGATAATACTGCACAGCAAAATAGTACATTTATTATTATCCAATGACTGTAAGCGCGATTTTGTGAAGCTATTCGTCACGTTGATTTATATATATATATATATATATATATATATATATATGGTTTCCATAGTAGTCGTAGGTGAGAATATAGTAACTTGTGAGGCTGTTACTCAACGAGACATTACATCAAAAAAATCCGAAAAAATTATAACTTCGAAGAATACGATTGACCTGGGATGTGGACCTACCATAGAATACGCAGATAAGCAAGTTGGACCAAATCCTCTGGATTATAGTGATTCCTTAATACATACCACAGGTATTTCATGCTTATTCATCTGTAGAAGATTAACAAAATTTGACTGATTTTACGAAACTGTCTTTGAGTTGTTTCCACTTATTATTAAAAGCAGCTGAAAACTAATATACGGAGTCAATATCTTCTGCTAATATTTTCAATAAAAATGAAATTAGGATTAACTTATTCATCTATGGGATTCTATGCCATACCATTTCTACAAAACAGTAATTTTACAGCTGATGAAGTATGTGAAACGTAGAAAATCGCAAGTCTTAAATACATATAGAAAAGATATTGCAAAGAATTAAAACTTATATAATAACCACATTTATAATTTGAATATTTAAATAATATATATAGTATTTTATGGCTTATGTGTTGGTGAATTTACAACTATCAATATAAAAACCACTAAAAACAATCAAAATACGAAACCAAACTGTAAACATATATCATAAATTATATATTTTGTTTATTTTCCTATAATTATAGGTATTTAAATGTATTAATATGTTTGATATTTTCCAATAACAAAATCACAATAAACGTATTTCATAAAATACATTTGTTTATTTTTACGCAGCTAAATCAAATATTATTCATTTATTAAACAATTTCATCGCATAACACAATGGTAACAAAATAGTCGAATACTTTTCTGTTTCCCGCTAGCGGCGCTAGTAAGTTTCCTGCACAAAGACTACAAAACTAATAGTTTGTACTGTGTCTTGAAGCGAATTATGCTTTCAATAGACTATTTTACAGCCTTTGAAAGAAATGTACCTAATTGGGTCCATTCAGTAAATGAAACAAGAATGCAAATCGGTTGATTTTATACCTTGTTTGAAGACTTACTTCCGCATGACAATATCATAATCTAACAAATTACATGGTCGCCTGAAGGACACAATTCATCAGCAGGGTACAAAATTGAGATCTCTTCAATCTCTTCACCACTATCTGCAATTTTTTTTTAACTGGTGATAACGGATTTCCCTGCTTCGAACTTATTTCTACACTGAACTTTTCAGATAAATTTTTTTTATTCTTATTCTGCTTTCTGGTCGACATAATGTTAGTTCTATAATTGTGATTAATTCTTCAGCAATGTTCATTTCTTTTAGTGCTCTTGTTAGTTGTAATCTATTCTTTTTGTCTTGCTTGAAATATGTGAATAGAATGAATGTTTTGTTATTATGCTCGAAACTTTTTGCTTGAATTCCTCTTAGTGAAAAAATTTGGTCTAGTACCTTTCTTCCCGTCCCAAAGTCTCATTAATACTCACCTATTACCTACCATATTCGTCTCCTTTCAGCTAATATTTTATATCCTACATTCCGAAGTACTATCCTTCGTTAATTTTCACGGCTTTTCTTATAATCTTGCTTGCGTATTGGAACCGCAATTGCTTTCTTCCATTTCTATCATTTCTACGTTATTTCGTCTTCTCGCGCGCATGTTTTTGTTACACTTTAGTATATTTACTATTTCTGTGATGATGATGGGAAGATGGGTTAATGAAGTATTGGGTTGTCGGTAACCAGATAAAGCCAGTAGCAGCCCGCTAGAATACAAGGAAAGTAACAAAACCAATGCAAATTTACGGAGAAGAAAAGGTTGTAGAAGATCAATAACGATTAGGGAAGATATGGACAATACGGTAAAAAAAAGAAGCAGCGTTGTAGACTAAAATCAATAACCGAGACAAATCCCTAGAGAGTATCCCTAACTCATGAAGAACTTAACTTCAACAATGTAAAGAAAAATCTACAATAAGAAACAGTAATAACAATATCATATTATAAGGGGATCTCAAGCAAGCTTTATTAAATAAAAAGAAAAGTGGCTTAACAGATCTATAGAGAAGCTATATATATCGAGTTTTGCTAACTTTACAGCAGAGCTATTTTAAAATCAATTATCTAAGGTAAATCTAAACATCAACAATAATTTATAGTTAATAATTTTCTTAGAAATCGAATAAATAGTGGAAGTTTGAAAGTAAAATATGTCAAAATATCGGAGTTATTTAAGATTGTTGAACATTGGTATTGCCATCTTCTACTTCGCCATATTTTTGTAGTTGAGAATAGTGTAAATTGATAAATCTTTGACTGATTTTTAAATTGTTGACATCTTAATTTTTTTAAAACATTTAGTCAGAGGTAGGCATTGTTATGTTTACATTTCAAGTTATTGTCTGTCTGTAATTTCAGCTTTTGACAAATCTGGTTTAGACATCCCTTCTATGTTTGCTATTATTAGGGATACCGTCTTGAAAATTTTTCTCGAAGGTAAAATATTGACAAGTTGTAGCTGCTCCCACAACGACCAATAATATGAGAAAATAAAAAAAAACATGTTCACTATTTAGCAAAAAGCTCTCCTTACTTATTTTGAAATACGTTAAGTGTTAATACTGAACTAATTTTGCTAAAATCTGATATATAGAATTTATGGAATTAAGATTAGACACATTTATACTTCACATATTTTGGAGTTGCTTGGAAATTACTTAGGTAGAAGTTGCAGCTTCTCCAACCACGTCTGGAAAATTAGTTCGTCGTTTAAGGTAACTTTCAATACTTGTTAATAAAAGTTTGTACTTTGAATGGAATAGTGGCTATAACATTACTTAACAAGCATGAAAATTGACGCTTAATAGAGGAAGTGAATTTATTAACTAACAATATGTTATCGTGCCGGAATCACACGTTAACATCTTTAATAGTACAGAGTGGACCACTCGAAACAGTCCACCCTGATATTTAGCTGTACTCATTAAATTTTAAGAAAATGCAGAAACACGACGATTTTCATTCCTAAGGAGACACATTTCCACGATACAGACACATCTGTCATATGTCAACCCTTCCTGTTCACGTGTCCAACCCCTTCATTGTAAATAGGGAATATACCATATGCGGCACATCATTAGAAAGGTATTGTGATGTACTAATCATCCATGTTTGTAAAAAAGTCTTAATTTAATTAAAGTCTAATATCTATTAAAAATTAAACGCAACCCCTATGTTTGGGTAATGTGTCATATTTTTTCAACAAAAATACATTAAAACGAATTTTGAAAAATAATAGCAAGCTTTATTATATGTAACGTGAATAAAATTAAATTAAAAGGATTTATGATCCCCAAACCGTTTACTCATAATAATCATAATTAATTAATTAGATGTTGGAAATGTTCTCCATTGAGATCCATGTAATGGTAAAGTCATTATTCGAAATTACGTCTAACGTTTTGAAGCATTTCAGGGGTTATTAGACTGCATTCATGCACCATTCGTCGTCTTAGTTCTTCAACTGAAGCAGATTCAGTCTTATAAATCTTGCTTTTTTAAGTAACCCCATAAGAAGAAATCCATTGGCGTTAAATCTGGGGATCTTGGTGGCCATTCAATAAAGCTTTTTCTTCCAATCCTTTGCCGGTGCGTCGTCTAGATCATCATCTGATTACCTGTTATCATTTTCGATGATCTGTGTTAACGTGTCCTTCAATAATTCCAGATATTCTTCTCCGTTCAAATTTTGTAGCAAAAGAATGGCCCAACTACCGATCCCCATAAATTCCTGCCCACACGTTTAACTTAGGAGGTTGCTGCTGGGTATGTGTTTTGTGATATACTCTAGGATTTTCATCAGCCTAGTAACGGCAATTGTGTGGGTTTACAGTACGATTTAGGCAAAAGGAACATTCTTCCGAAAAACAAATATTAAATAGAAAGATTGCATTGTCCTTTCAATCATAATTTCACAAAACTGTAGTCGCCTGCCTGGTTCATCTTCATTTATTTCCTGTTCCATAGTTAACTTGTAGCGATGAAAATTATTTTTTTTTCATTACCCTACGAACAGTAGTGCCTGAAAAATCAGATTCTTCAAATTTTCTTACTGGACGTAAATTAACATAAACTAAAATTCTTACTTCTAGTGCTTCATTCCTAATTTGCTTTTCACATCTCTTTTTTTTTATTAGCTACGTATCCTGTTTGACCAAATTTTTCCACGAGCTCTAATAAATATTAGAAATAAAGTTGCTTTTCTTCGTGAAGATAATTAAATAAACTTGCCGTTCTCCTTGCACATTTCTCATTTTCAAAAATTATGGAAAAGATATCAATTCGTTCTGCAATAGGACAATACGGCAATAGACAATACCATTTTGGATGTAATAAAAAAATACTTATTAGATTAACTAGCACCACTGGAAAACGCTGCCATATGTCTTAGTAATCACTTAATAAATCTTTGCAAAGTTTATAATTTTTGACACGATGAAAAAAATATGAAATATTAGCCAAACATACCATTACGTTTCATTTTTAAGAGGTATTAATTAGGCTTATTAAATTAAGACTTTTTTACAAACTAGAGTTAATATCGAAAGAAAAGTCATGGATGATTAGTCCATCTCAATACTTTTCTAATGATGTGCCACACCTGGTATATTCCCTATTTAAAATTAAGTGGTTGGAGACGTGGAAGGGAAGGGGTTGACACATGAGATATACTACCAAATATCAAGGTAGATTGTTTTGATTGGCCCACTCTGTATAGTCTTCACTCATTACTGATGATATTTGTTATTATCCCATTGAAAAATTATATACTAATTTAAGTGTATATAGTATAGTTCTCCGATAGAGCCACAAAGGACAACAAATATCACTTAGACAGCATCAGAGTAATTATTTAATTTATCATAATTTATTACTGCTCGCTGAACCTATTTATTTATTTTTTTATTTAATATTCCATTTTTGCACTAAAATATAATTTATTTATATACCTATATATATGTAAAACATATTTCATCTTTTTGAATAAATATGACTGTAATTTTTTCTGCTAACCGCTCTATTTGTTTTGTATAATTTTTCGGCTCCGGTTTGGGTACTGATACTACAGTTTCATATTTGTTTAGAATGAAAAAACATTTACATATTTGTAAATAATACAGGGGTTCATAAAATCTCATGAACATTTTATTTTACTTGACTTTCATAAAAAATCTAGGACCAATATTATTTCGGCTCACTTTAGAACTAATAGTAATATAATAAACCCAAAAAACAAAACTGTTAATTCTGATAGAGATAATCTAAAAATCCTTGTCATATCATTTTATAAAATATTTTAACCAATTTAATAATGATTAATTGATAAGAACTGATTTCAAATATTAACATTAAAAACATTATATTGTAAATACATTATACCTAATGAATCTCTTTGTATTTCTAAAACGGAAAACGAAAAATCTTTGTAGCAATTTAGACCAAACAAGTAAACAATTCAAAAGAATCCTGAATAATGTGTTCGCCTTTTTTAATAATATTATCATGGGTTTAACAAAAATACAGCCCACACAAAGTGCCAGAAAAGAGAAAGGAAGCTAATCTTTAATTATCTGAAAATTGTAACTTATCCAACTTTTATCATTTACCTTGACATCAAAGAGCCTTAATGAATTTTTTCCATCATCATTTTAACTCCCATTTTAAACAGCATACAGACTATCTCGCTGACTCATGACTAACCAAAGTTTTCTTAATTTATAAAACGTTGAGACCCTTCAAAAAATCTTAATGGATGTTAGCCCACACGAAGTAAATAGGTATTTGTCATTTTTAACAATCGTTAAACACACAGATTGTAAGTTTATTCCTTGTAGTTTTTGTTGAAGACAAAAATTTCAATGAGAAATGTTATTTTAATTAGTAATTTGTCTACCCGACATGGAATTTCATTGGTAAATGCCTAGATGGAAAAAGTCTACCTAATGAATATTTTAGGTGAGATATAGAATATTTTCATCAAACCTGAAAACTACGTACTACATGTTTATATCAACACTATAATTAATAATCAATATTAGGAAATTCTAGGCACGAATTTAAATTTAAATGGTTGTAGAACAAGTACCGCATACATCTTACTTTTTCGACGTAGATGATTTCAATTATAGTTTTTCTTTTATTCTTTGTTTCAGGTTTTTGAATCTAGAGATCTACCAGTCAAAGACATGAATGGGAGCTGTGATCCGTACGTCAAATTGTACCTTTTACCCGATAGAAAAAAGAAGTATCAAACAAAAGTTCACAGAAAGAATCAAAATCCTGTATTTAATGAAACATTTATATTTAGGTGAGTTATGAAATAGTTACACGTTTAACTAGTATGTATTGTACCTATATTTAAGACGAATAAGGTCATTACGAACGACGTGATAGTGGAGTTCCAAAAACGCATTATTCGTAAGAGAAAAACATTTGGACCCCAGGCACTCAGCATAAAAGCACGTAAGGCTACCATTCGTCTATGTCATTTATGACATAAAATATGTGTGTGTGTTAGCAATATGTACAACAAAATTCATATTCTTCTTTTCCTATAAATATTTTTTGTTATTATTATATAGATATTTAGTCTAAAAGGTAATCTAAGATAATTGAACTTCCCAAGTTTAATTGTTTATTCAATACTGTATACTGACGACATTTTAGGTATTTTTTTATTTCATATTCCTCCAAAAAATCAATACTGCTTTCTTGACACTTATATGAAGTACTTCTGCTGTTGCTTCAATTGTATTACCAAGTGTACGTTTGTGTTTAGTGTCAATTTGATATTTGGCTTAATGTGACTTATCTGGTTGTTTTAATCTATTACCTCGTAAGTGTTCACAGTACCTTAAGTTAAAATTTCTAAGGGTCTGGCCAAGATAGATGGCGAATCCGGACAATTTAGTTTGTAAATACCCGATTTTAGCCAATGTAAAAAGCATTACATACCTGATTTTTTAATTTAATAATTTTGGGTTTTACATTTAATAAAAATGAACCTACATTATTTGTTACTTTAAAAGATATTACGGAAGACGTTCTCCGAGATATAATTTTTGATATTTTATTTGAAATATTTCCAATGTATGTAATAGTTCTGTATGAACTGTTTTTCTTGTGTCCTGCCATCCGGCATCTATATATAAATGACCTACTTTTCATATAAAAAGTGTCTGATCACCGTGGTTGAAAAAAATTGTGTTAAAGTAAAATATATATTTTTTTCAGTGTTACTTATGATGATTTAAGAGATCGATATCTGCAGTTTTCCGTATACGATTTCGACAGATTTTCAAGGCATGACTTAATAGGTCACGTAGTATTTAAAGGACTACAAGAAATAGCAGATCTTCATCATGAAGTTGAATATACGATGAGTATATTGTGTCCCCCGAAAGTAAGTAAAAACAATTTACTAATATATTTTTGCTAGAATTATTTCTCTTGTTTTCATATTGCCTCCTAGATGCACAAAAATCATGTTTTGGGTCATTCAATTTTGACCCTTTTACAGAATATCTTTAAATTCGTAAGACAAAGAAAAGTTGATGTCGCAATTTGGAAATTTTTTAGAGAAACTAAATATGGTATGATTAGTTTTGTCAGAAGTTTTTCCTTTAAGAAGTCACAGAGTATATTTCAAATTTGGTCATAACCGATTATGTCCAATTAATTAACTATATATATTTTTTATTGTTTTTTAAGCAACTTAGTTTCTAGTTTATTCAGAATTAAATTTTGAATGTCCTTTCTAATGATATGCCATTTAGAATACCGTTTAATAAAATGTCGGTGACAAAAGTTACGTGAGCATTAGTATGTATCAAGTGAGAAAATATGGAGATACTGAATTTATTCCATTTGGCAGTTCCACACTAGATCTGTGTTTTTACTTTGAGTTGTACCGATTTGACCTGACTATTTGAGGTCATACACAAATCCATGCGAGCGATAAAGAACGCATTATGAAAGAGAGAGAACGTATTACTAATATCTGGACGTAGGGATATATCGAGGTGGGAACATCGTTCCAGTCAATTCGATAGTAACGTACCGGCAGTACCGATCGTACCTCTAATTCGGTTAAGAGGGGACACATCGCTGCCTACCGCTTAAAATTTCGTCCTTTTATATTTTATATTTTCTTTGACTGCATGTGGTATGTTAAATATTTAAATATTATCAATTTGTCCGTTTGTAAATACAAACTATATTAAGTTTTTTTTTATTTTGTAAACAATACCACTAAAAGCCAACGTATCCAACCTTACATCAAGTTTAAGTGAATAAAAAAATAAAAAAAGTCAGAATATGCAGAGTGTTTCATTAAAAAATAGGGGTTTGTATTTTGTTTGTTTGGAAATTTAGTCCCTTAAAAAATAATAACCACACTACTGGATTCTACTTAAATTAATGCAATAACATTATTATATTATTAAAATAAATAAGATATTCAGTATAACAGAGATCACCAATTTTGAATTTCACCCTTTTGTAACAATAGCAATTTTATAAATAGTCTTTTCTGAACCAACTTTTGATTTTAGCAAACTGTTTAAACAAACTCTCTGAACTTATAATTTTTGTGAGAAATATTTATAAACATAAATATACGAAAATGTTATGGTGTTATGGCAACCTTTTAATACTTTCATTTGATTCAAATAACTTTTTTTCAGGTAAAACAGGAATATTTTAATAACATTACCTTAAAATTCCGATATTGAAAAGTTATACTTATCAATTACGTATTTTGACGAAGTTCGTGTTTTCAATTTCACATCAAAAGCTTATACTGAATTACTTTTATTTCAAAGACCCTTTGCTTATTAGTATTAATGAGTATAAAGTCAGTTCCAACTCTTAAACTTAACAAGTATCTGAAAACTAAGTGTAAGTAAAATTATAAAATATTTTTTTTATTATTCAAAAAGTCAGCTCACGTGTGCTCTCAAAATACAAAAACATTTCCCGTCAATTTACGCATTTTACATTTCAATACCCTTGAATATTATCGACAAAAAAAATCATCTGGATGTGATCGATTTAATATAGGAAAGGGAATAAATACACATTGTGTAAAATTCTCACATAAAAATCAATTCCCTATCCTGAATTTCAGCCGGAATCTAAAATAAACATATTGTGGATTTCGGCGTTTTTAACAACATCGAAGGTTTTTTGACACCAGCAAATACAGACCAGCTATCAGAGACAAAATTCTTCTCTATCTTAAGGTGCATCAAAAGCACTTTTGATTGAAATCTACAGTAATCCAATATAGAAGCAGTAGATAACTCTATAATTATATGATATAGCTCCATACTAGTTTTAGTATGGTTCTGTATTTGTATGATGAAAGGGTGAATCTATGGCAACCTAAAAGTTTTATTGTTCCTCTTTTCTAGCTATATCCAGTAAGCATCTTGTCTCACTATCGATAGTAATTCACCTAATAATATAATAAGTGACATAGAAAGAAGAACACGCAGTAATAATGAATATTTTGTAATATTTATTTGGGAATAGGTTTGCTTATGTTAAGATAAAAAACGATCAATTTTTCAGCGGTTTTTGTGTTAACTTTTTTAAAAACATTTACTATCGCGTAGGTCTAAAACAAAAAATTAAGCATTTGTAGGTACAGTTGTCATTTAAGCTGTGTAAAACACATTTCAAAAGCTTCTTTAATTGAATCACAATGCCTCGAGTGCGATGACACCAACAATTTTGGCAGTTGAAGAAGTTTGATAGGGTTCGAATTGTGGGCTTGCGAGAGGCTGGTTTTTCTATGAGAGAAATAGCCGCTAAAACGCAAAGGAGTTTAAACACTGTGGCAGTCTGTATTCGGACATGGAACCAAGAGGACCGTACACGAAGAGTGAAAGGTACAGGACGTCCTCTAAGAACCACAGAACGTGAAGATCGCCGTCTTAGACTATTGGCTCTACGGGACCGCTCCTCTTCTACAAGGGCGATTCGAACCAGTTGTTTGAAGAACATAGAAGGGCGATTGGGATACGAACCGTTTATCGCCGGATAATAACCTTTGAGCTCTTTTTATACCGTCCCCATTTTGTGCTACCACTGACCCCTGGGCACCGAGGTGATCGTCTAACGTGGTGTAAAGAACGAGCAAATTGGGACCAAGAATGGAAGTCAATTGTGTTCAGTGATGAGTCCAGATTCTGTTTGGGCATGCATGACGATCGTGCAAGGGCGAAAAGACGGCGTGGTGAAAGAGGAGATCCCAATTTTCTGTGGAAAGACATGTGCACCACATAGTTGGAATTATGGTATGGGGGGCTATTGCTAATGGAAGTAGGTCACCTTTGATGTTCATTGGAGGTAACATGACCACTGCGCGCTACATCCAGGAGGTCATAGAGGTCACCACATCGTGGTGGCACAACACATTAATGTTTTTTGAAAGAGTTAACAATTAAATGTTTATCAAATTTTGATAATTTACTAGTCTAACTCAAATATACTTGTATACCAAAAATTGTTCAAATAAAATATTTATTACTGGGTATTCTTCTTTTTGTATCACTTAAGGTAATTCACTGAGGAAATTTGGGAAACTAAGTGAATCTAAGTTACTTAAACATCTCCTTGATTTTTATAGATTAGTTATTAAGCCTGTATTGAGGTTCTGTAATACATTTCGAGAGAACAGGCTTGGAGATTTACATCTGCTTCACATAGAACCTTTATTTTTCTTCTTTCTCTAAGCCAAATTTGCTATCCATTCTTTTCAGTCAGCAATTCCCGATTGGGTTTCTCGATAATATGAGTAAAGTGTTTACTTAAGTTGTAAAATATATTCAATATTTTTCTGTTCTAGTAAAAGTGACTTACCTGGGCTTAATATTTAATTAATTTAACAGGTACGTCTGTCTCGAACAGAATGTTTGAGCTTCTTTTCTAGCTACTTCGTTATCCTTCAAAATATTTCAACTTATTCATTGTTCTATCAACCTGCTCAACTATATTGTATACTCGTTCACAAAGTTGTCGTTTTCTTTGTCTTGAATGTGTTTAATACTTGAAATAAATAGCGGTTTTTTTCAAAACATCGTATACTATATAAACTGTATCTAACGCGATTTTATTTTGTTTGACAAAGTTTAATTGCTAAATAATATAAAGATCACGATAGAGTTGCAACCGCGTCATATTTTTGTTAGATATTTCCTCATCAAAGGTAAAATAAAAAAAGGAAAAAGTTACAAAATAAAAAATTAAAACAGGTCAGCGAATCATACACACAAAAATTTGCATAATCGCAAATAGTGCTTCTTTTTCATCATGTACAGGACGACAAAATTGACATGTCAATGGCGATTTTTACATTTTAGAGATTGGGAGAGCCGGAACGGAAAATTGGAAATATTCCATCACATTAGATTTTTAATTAACAATTTCGCAAAAACAATATAGATAATGTAAATACGTAATACAAACATTTTTAAAAAGTATAAGCTTTCTTGCTATTGATTAATCAATTTTAAGAATGTAAATGAAGGAATTTACCTTAATAAAATCGTGCAAGTTCCACTTATTTTACTTAACAAAGTTGTAAACTTTGGAAAGATCACACCGAAAGTTTCAAAATAATCAAAGCTCAAATGGAACAGCTCTTTGCATGCCTTATCCTTTTCAAGCTCTAATATCCGCCCTTTTCTTCTAAGTATTCATTTTAGAGCTGCTCCGGTTATTAAACTGGTAAAAAGTTGTATAGAGTTGAAAACAATTGATGAAAACACTGCCTTCACCATTTTCCCTACAGACATTTTAGATTAAAGGCTCCAATTAGTATGAAAAGTGGTTTGTGCGTGTTCGAATTAGGACTTTAATAGGTTAGTGCATTTATGTAGCTCTCGTTTCCACAAGGACTTCTACAATTTCCAGGAGGAAGAACAGACCTAAAATATGATCACTTATTGGAAAGCCAGTCTTTAGACATTCAACAATATATTCTTTGCAAATAACAGATATTTGTGGAGGATTCAGCTGAAATAATTGCAAAAATTTCGAATACTTATTATGAATGTATTTTTTACAATATTTATTCTAATTTACATCATAAAAATATATGTTCAATGGGTTTCAATCTGCTTTAGTTATCCACCAGGAATAAAATGTGTAGTAGGAGTATTTCGTAATAAACTTAATATTAATAAGATAAAAAATAAATTTATTTAGTAATGTTTATTAGGTACCGCCTATCAAATTGTTATTTCCGAAAATTGGGTACAATGTCATTAAGTCATTAGACTAGTACAATTATACAAGGTGTTTCATTGGGAAAGGGCCTAACTTTAACTGTAGATGGACGTCACTTTGGTGATTCCAAATAACTTATATTTAATGAAGCTTCCACCTTTTATAACTGAAATATAGGGTTTTATCAATTTGGCCTATTTCTTTTGGAGCTAATAACTTCCGAATTACTCTGTATATTATTTTCATATTTATTGTACATAATACCCGTTACCTAGAAAATCTACCAAAGTATTACCTAAATGAAAATCCATGACCAGTTTAATAAAATTCGTCTTTCCAAAAAACAACATCCTGTATAATTGCTTTTTATAATTCGAAATAGCAGAAAAAACTGAATCTACTTTCTATTTTTCCGCAGACAACTGTACTACCAAAATTTTACATTCAAAGTATAATTTATGAGCGTTTTGGGGCTTACGAAATGGAATCGCAGAGATTTTTGTTAATTTTTTTATTGAAATAAAATTTACTTAACTAAATTGAATAATTTTGATTAGTTAGATGTTAGGTCAGAAAAGGCGAGTCATTGGTTAGATTTAACCCCGTATTGTTTAATTGGCTGAAGCAAAAGCGTGTACGTGGCGGGAATCTTGGATACTAAATTATGAAGAAACTTCTAGAACATATACATGGTCGGCCAAATAAAATTGATTGTTGTTTTAACTTGTTTAAAATAAGTGTATTTTAAACAGTTGCTTTGTTTCTTTACATTACAAAATGTTTTTCGAACTGCTTGTAACCATTTTTGTAGTTTCACATTTGCTGATTTTAAATATAATTCGGCGAAATATGAGCCAATTTTAATACAAATATGCATTTTTCCAATATCTTGATATCAGAAAGGTCCACTCCCATCTAACTATTCTCCAGTAGTATCTTCGTTCCTAAAATATTTAGTTTCACTGCTTTACTTTTTGTTCATCAAGGATAGTTGAGTCAATGATTTCTGACGTTCAAGAGTTAAGTGCCTCGGAGTTGATCAATAAAATTATCAATTGTTGTTGACAATGATATCGTTAACCGTTGACGGGACTCATTGATTGTCTAGGGGACAATTGACGCGATTGTCAATGAATTGAAGACGATTAATAGACATTTTTAATGAAGGGCATTGATGAGAGCGACTGATGGGAGTAACTAGGAAATTGACAATCGTTCCGTTAGAAATCCACATGAATGTATTTTTTTAAATTTGTTTATTCGTGTATATGCAAAATTTTCTTTTTTTGTTCCTTATAATTTGGAATTAAATGTTTTATTTAAATTTTTCTATTATGGCTTTCAAAACTGTTTCGCATAATCGAAATATTTGTCATTATCAGCAATTAGTATTTGAATATACTATGTAATAAAATTTTAATATTAAAAAGATAATTTTTTATAGTAAGTAAAATTGAACAATCCTCAAAACTTAAAAAAAATGAATTTTCGTTAAAGACCTAATACATCCTCAACATAATAGATATCTCTCTACTTTTAATAAAGATATGTTATATTTAATGAACTATCATAAATCTATCGGTGTGCCTACACGCCTTAGGAGAAAAAGATTCAACTAAACCTTAGACCATATATAATCTAGTGTGACGTTTTTTTTACTCTTACATTGTTATCGTTGAAATGAAATTGCAAAGACTGAGAGGATGCTAGATTATGTGAGAACGAGAGAGATAGACACAGAAGAGGAAATAAAGCACACAGATAAATACAAAATAATATTTAATTCGCATTTCTTTGAAAATATAGTGTAAATAAAAAATGGTTTTACAAATAAGAGTTTTTTAGATATTTTCAAACGTTATGTGTTCGTTAAAGTAGGAAAAAAGAAAGAAGTCGTGTTTAAAATAATTCAGGGAAACTTAAAAAACTTAAAATTTATTTATCCATATTAGCAGATCATTAATAATTAATTTACCTGTGAAATTTAACGTTTCTCATACCCCTGACAACAGTTTTTATTTATATAAACTGTTTGTCACATACTACTAAAACTATATATAAAGGCTTCTTAATATTATTAGACTCTAACTTAAAAAAAAACGCATTAAAAATTTGTTTACGACCAAGCAAAATATAAGAACCTGCAACACTCTATAAAATCGTCATAACCTCAATATTAACAATACTGTTTCCCCTTCTATTGCCCTCTCTCTCCCTAGTTATATTCATGACTATTCTCTTTTAACACTTGCTCTTCATTACAAGTTCTGAAACTTTGTATTTTACATAAATTTTCTTTAGAGTATTTAATTAGTTACCATTCTCATTATATCTTTTACCAGTTAATTCTCTGTTATAACTTTACGAGTATATGTGTCCACAAGAGAAGAAAATGTTTTATTTTTGGTTTTATCGAAAATGTTCAAAAAACGTGAAAAATGAATTGACATAAAAATTGTACAGGTAGAAACAATTCTGAATCAGAAATTGGAGATGAACTGTGAATTATTTATTGATCAAACGAATTTCTAAATAAAAAATATGTTTAAATTATTAAAGGAGTTAGTGGTAAATATTATTTAAACCAATTAAATATAAAATATGCAATAAACATACATTTTTTATGGATTTCATTTTGATTAATAGAAAATGGCATTATTAAAAGTAAAAACACAATGTGTACGCTAAGACATTCAATTATACCTTCAGATCCTTTGAATCATATTAGACAAAGTTTTGAATTATGCCCAATTTACAAAAGAAAAATCAAGCTTTTAAGTTTTTGTGAAATGAATACTAATTTTATTCATAAAATAAAAAATAACGGTATAATTTGTAACTCTAAAATTTTCGTCATTACATTTATTTTTTTTGTGGCAAGAAAATCTTATAAACAAATTTTAATTGAATTTTTATCTAAGGCAACTTATATAGACTCCGAAACTTTGCCGCTCTGTCACATTTTGTTTGGGAAGCAGTAATAATGAAAGATAATTCTAATGGGATTTACCAAAGAGTTTTCTGCACGTGTAAATAAATCATAATTAGACCCTAATTGACACATACCTCGATTTAAAAGATACATAAATATTAAAAAAATAAATAATAATTCATCATTCATACGTCAGTTCTATAGGGTATGCTACAAAGAAGAAAACCGAGTTGAAAGGAAATGTTTTTTACAACCTGTATTGTTCATCGTTTCATTAATAGCTTACTTTTTTGGTACAAAATTAAAAAAAGTAAATTTAAGAATATCTGCTAGTATCTCATAGTAGCAACCTTAAAATATTGAAGTGTCAAAGGTATTCACTACAATCCATTTATTATAAATTATAGGCGGTAATGAACGTTTATTAAGGCTTTTACTTTAATTAAATTTTATTTGATTTACATCCATCCAGTTAAATATTGTGTCTTGCTCCCGACTCCCTTGCTTCTTAATCAACTAAATCGGTTTTGTCAACAATGTTTACTTATAGTTTTTTCTTTTAATATCATGGGAAACCTGAATATTTTATTAATATTTCAGATAACACTGAAAATTTAAATACTTCTTAATTTTATTTCTTTACTGGGTTTAGAGACCTTGGCAATTTCTATTAAACTTTTCTCTTTGGGCATACCCTTTGATAACAACTTGAAATAAATATGAAACATTTATTGTAATAAAATTGTTTTTAAAATTTAAAGAAAAATATATGTACTTCACTTTCAAGGGGTGTATTTTTCGCTCAGTTGTTTTCAGGGTAAACCTCAAACCATAAATAATATAATAAGTATCTTATTGGGAAGTTTTCGAAATGATTTTCTCTTGAAAAACATCCAACTTTTTATACCTTTGTAACAAAAATATAAAAATAGGATATTTCAACCCGTGTTAACAGTAAAAGAATTTTTCATGCTACAATAAAGTTAAGTAAAATATGATGTCCTTTTTTCTTAAAGGTTCATTCCAGATTTACCGTTTATACGTATACACATTACAAATGTAGAAGGTTAAATCACTTGTTAAAATAATTAGTTTAAAAAGTAAAAATTTGTAAGTCGAGCTTAAAAAATATAAAAGTGCAGTTAAAAAAGTCGAAGATATATATTTTACTTTCTAAAAGAATGATTAGAAAAACATTTGACAAGGTATGTTATGTGTAGATTACCTATATTAAAAAAATAGTAATGAGAACAAGATATATAAAGTATTCACATAAGAAAAAAACAAAAGAAATAGTTTAAAATATTAAACTAATTAGAATAGAACCAAAAATTATTATGTGGTTAGCAAAAATATGAAATCGTACAGACATATTTAACCCACCCAGGGCAAGTAAAAATAATTCCGTTATAATAATTACCCCGGGTTCACATATTTTGGTGTCAACCTTTGCTACAACAGGTTCACCCAATATGTGTAAAGTTAATTTCAAGATATTTCATTGACTTACAATCTGCTTGGAGAGTACTATCAGTTAATCTTGTAAATTCTTCATTTTAAAGTAAACAACAACAAGGTCGTACTTGAATGTCTGCCAGGAATTTAGTGACTAGTGATGCTCAATCGCTGATATATAATTTTTCAAAAAATTTTTGCAGAATAAAAATAATAAATACAAACTGAATTACTTTCACAATCAAATGTTTACAGTAAACTAAAATTCAGTTTCAAAATAATCCTCCAGTAACCCCAATTTTCTCGTGGAGCATCACAATTATTAGGGGTTTAAATACACTATACTAATTTGCTTGGATTAACGACCACCCACCGAGGGATTTACTAATAGTTCTCTGAATGCAAGTGGCAGGTCAAGGAAATATCTTGAAATGAACTTTACCGGTAAAATATCAGTGGGGCCTACGTTGGCTTCAATGAGGGACCGTATCCGAAGCGAGTCGGTTATCTCGCCAAAGATCAAAGACATTGGCGTCAATGTTGGAGATCGCGACCACATATTGGCATTCTATTCAGTCGATGATTAGCAACGAACGAGTCAGGATCATTTATAGGATTTTTAATACAAATCCCGTTGCACGTCATATATCAATTATGAGATCACGACCCTGCAGTGTTGTCGGCTTGTCTAAATTTTTTGGCATTTTGTAGAAATAAACGTCAATAATCAGCTTATTCACACTATGTTTGTTTTGAAAAAAACAGTTTTTTTTATAAGTTAACTATCTAGCAAAGCAAAAAAATAAAGACAATATTATAAAATTACCGAAAACGTGGTGAAAACACACAACTGGTTGACGACCGGACGTCAGAAATCGTTGAAATATTTCAATCTAAATACTCGACAACGTCGCATCAAGGCATGCCAATCGCTACAATGTCATTTCTTCATCATAAATACGAGTCTCATGGGCGTAGAAAATTTCAAAATTATTTAATGTAAATTATGGTTTTTTGAGTACTAAACATATAATAATGATTTATAAACTTTATATTATAAAGAATAAGACGTATATAAGCCAATATAATTGAAATAATTCTAAAATTATCAAAATAATTACGATTACTTTTTCGGTTTTTTAGTACTGTGACTACGTTCATGAGTCCTCGTGAATTTTCGTGATGTTTCGTATGATTTATCTTAGTTAGGGAAATTTTAATTAGTTGGCAGTACTATGACGAAAGAGGTACGTCACTCCTGACGTGCAACGGTATTTGTACTAAAAATCCTATAGTAGTATTAGCGAAAATGAGTCCAATAGCAATAGACACGCCATCTGCTAACTCGCGTCAGGCATGCCAACATTGGCTCTACATGTAGGTAACTGACGTTGGGGTCAATGTGTGGGCGCTTCAAAAAAAATAAGTCAACGTTGGAATCAACGTTAGCGCCACGTTCATTTCAATGTGTCGATTCGGCCTTACAGACGACATATGTTTAAAAATCTTACTACGAGAGGCATTCAAGCGAACATCGAACACACACTAAAAAGTGACAACTAAGAAGTCAGAACGGGATGTTTAAAATTATTTGCCAAAAATGTCAATACATTTATTCCACTAAGAGGCAAGACGACCAATTTCAGTTTTGTAATAAGCTTTAAGTCGCTGACGGATCTACAACCTCACCCACTCTTGTAGTTCCTCTTCCTAACGAAACCGACGTTCACAAATGTCTTTCTTCAGGTCACCAAAATGTGAAAATGACAAAAGACTAGAATTGAGTTATGAGGAGAATGTTTAAATGTTTACTATCCAAATCTCTAAAGTGTATGCCTCTCTACATTGATAGTATAGAGAGGGGCAATATCATGCAAAAGGATTATTCCATCCGAGAAGAAGATAAGATAATAAAATAAGTTTTTATTGTAAATCTGTTTTTTTTTCTTTTAATTTAATTTTCAATGAATCTTTTACAATACTTCATCGACTTTTCTTTTCGCCTTCAATCTTCGCGGTATAAGCAGTTTCTTCTAATATTTTTAATTTCTCTGTCTTTGCAAAAAGGGGAAGAGTTTATCGACAATTCAGGTAGATATTGAAGATCGTTTTTCTGTTCTTTTGTTTCTTCGAAGCACTATGAAAGGAAGACAAAGGATGTATGTAATGGTGAAGAAATAAGTCAAAAGAAAATTTTGCAGGAATTGTATCCACATCACAATATGTATATATTTATATAGAAGATAATACCTTCCTATATCACGTAATTAGAATGAAGCAAAATATAAACAAATGTTTCGTTTTAAAAAAAATAATTAATAAGCCTTTTTTTCTCTTTAGTACCACTAGGTATATTTGCTGGATTAATTTCGAAATTTGTTACTGCCATATGTATTGAAAATATATCCTAATCCATCGATTTCAGGAGCGTGTTCAAAATTAATTTGTTCTTGACCCCCAAAAATTTATGAAATGAATATATACTCTGCATTGATTTTTTTGCTAAAAAAATGTCTTTTAGTTGTACAAGACTGTAATTAATATATCTGAGTTTACTTCGTATTCGTATTTTTTTTAGCATATTTTTTACATTTTGGATACCTAGGTAGTGTCTTAAAGAAACTAATGCTAACTTTTAAAAGAACCTATAGTTTTTATTTTATAATATGTGACTACATTTGTAAATATCTTTGTATAATGCATAATGTCAATATGAAGCTTGTTATTGCACTTAGCAGCACTCTCAAAGGTGAAATCTTTAAGGTATTATTATTCACATCAGAAAATGGAGAATAATAAATATGTAAGAACATTTCAGCTTTATCAATATAAAGACGAAACTTATGTCAAGACGATATAAATAAAAACCAGTTATTTTTTTTGGTACATACAATTTTCGAGAATTTCTTGATATTAATTTGAAGATGGGTTATTTAACATTACGAGCAGAATAAGAAATGCAGTAATAATGTACAAGGCGAATCAATCTAAATCGGCCCTGACATTTTTCTTTAAATTTGACAGACTGGAATGTTTTATTATTTGCAAGATGGACAATAAAATTTTATAACTGTAGTTTATAATAAAACTATTTAATTGTAATCCGGCCAATTATTTTAAATCTATAACAAATAGTACTGCTGAAATATTTACAAATAAGAAGGTATGATCCCCATAAGAAATTAATTCAATTAATCAAACTGACTAGGAAAAGTGTTATATAAAACATCCCAAAAAACTATACATTTGTAATTTTTTAAATTCTGAAATTTTGATTAGACAGTTTTAAGAAAAATGATACAAATTCAATAAGTGAAAAAAGATTGCTTCCCCCTGCGATTTCCTCACCTCTGGAGAAGGATAATTTTTGTATTTTTTTTTGTGTTTTCTATACGTCCTAATCTCTTTGAAAAGTAGTCTAGATCCAAGAGTTGAAACTCAACCCTTTTTTCTTAAAATAAAATTAGATCTGCTCTGCTATCTGGTACATCATTGTAATTTCATTGAAATTGGCTTAGATTAAGTAAATATGTATTAGGTACTGTTATATAGTCATGAACCAAAAAAAGAGGAAACGACTAGGGAACAAAATGTTTAAATAAAAATAATAGTTTTAAGCATCAATTGGAAGAAATTAAAAATGCAATTGAATGTAGAAAAAATATCGTAAATTGTTTACAAAATTGAAGGGAAAATTGCCAGGTAATTAAAAATATGTGATCAAAGCAGCCAGAACGCCAGATACTATATTTAAAAAATTCAAAAAATGTCAATGTTATAAAAAGTTTTAAAAAGCAGTCTCATACATATTTTGTTCTTTGGACAATAAAAAGGGTGAATATTTAAAAAAAATATAATAATAGAATACAGCAACGTAAAATGAATGAAACTAGCTACGCATTTGAAGACATATACTCACATTAGATACTTTATTGTACTTAGGTATCTTATATTGAAAACGGTATTTTATTCGTTTTAATCTATGGTTTTCCCAAATAAATATTGCTATAACTTCAAAAGGTCGGCAATTCAATATATTGACTTTAGAGAGGATAGACAGGCAATTTAATATTTTTTCAGGTTCAATACGCTTTTACCATATTCCCAATAAAATTAGTGAAATTTGATCATACGTCACTCTCTAGCATATTAAAAAGCCAACTTCTTTATCCTTATAATACAAGTACTGTTCGGAAAGTATATAAATATTTATTTCACATAAATATTAGTTTTTTATCAGCCAACAAAATATTGAAAATATCCTTCTATCCACTTGTGGATTTATATTGAGTCAGCTGCTAATGCTGTCAAATAACACCTAAACAGAAATTAGAGTGATTTGATACAAATTGTTTATTGCCTAATGAAATGAAATCCTCTAGTTAAATAGATAATTCCTAACTAAATATTAGTCTCTCTAGTGATCTCCAGAGAGTTAAAGAGCCCTCTTAACCCCCTTTTGAAATTAATGCAATGAACACAAAGTTTGAAGCGGGAATCAAATTAATTAACAGGTAAAAAAATACAGTAGTTCGTTGTTTATAAATTATAAATCTCATGAAATTTATAAACGCAATATTAATTTTTACAACATAATATAAGACTTCACCAATATTTAAAAATAATCTCGTTTTCCTTATTATTGCAAAATCTGTTATTCTTTACTTTTGAAAAACTAAAGAAATTCATATAAATGTGAAAATTGTTTTTATTTGTATGATTCACCAATTGTAAGATTATCTCTGAAATGCGTATAACGGAATAATACTAATGAAGAACGTAAATATTTAAAACTAAATAAAATTCAATTAGATAAAAATTTCTCTCAGAGTGTACATCAGGAAATTCACGCTGTAAAACACAGACAAAAAATGTTCTGTTCTTACCCGATTTGTCCACGTGCATCTTAAGAGCAAAGGCATTCCTACAATTGGTAAATTGTACCGAACGTGGCGTGGTGACATTGAAGCAGTGATGATCAATTATTCCACTATTTAAAACTCCTAGTGCTCTACTCCAACAGTTCCAACTGCCTTTGTCATGGGACTCAACCATCCAATACTGAATTAACTGACATTTACAAATTTACTCTCACATCAAAATAAAAGTCAATAAAACTGTGACTATGAAACCAAAAAAAAATTCAACAATTGGAAATGAATTAAATAGGTAATACTGTGTAATTATCTACAAAAAATAATAGAAGCTAATGGAAAGATAGGTCAAGATGTCAAAATGAAAAGACAATCAATGAAAACAAGAATTTAAAATGTGAAAGAATAAATCTAAAGACAAGGGATTGCATACATCAACCCAAGATAGAAACAGATCGCGGAAAATAAGATAAACCGAAACTCAGTTTCACTCCCATACACTCTATATATTATAGAATCCAGTTATATATAATGCCAGGGAAATTTTCATATGAACATTTTCCCATTTTCCTTTTTGGATACTTACCAACCGCTAAAACCTTCATCAAGTTTTAAAATTTCATTGCCCTTTACGAAATTTCATGAAATTCAGTCGAACTTCCGCTCCTCACTTCAATAAAGCGCTGAAACAGGGATTTTCACAGCTACGTTGTAATTAAATTACAACTTTCTAGTGACGGCTACAGCCCAAAAGTAATGTACCAGTCGTCAACCTGTTGAAAAGCACGCAACCGTATAATTAACCACCTGATGCAGCTGTGACAGCGTTGCCAAGTCCAAGAAAACGAAGCGAAAGGAAAAGTTAATTCATGAAATTTCCATCTTCAGAATGAAGTTGTTCCAGAGAAAAGGAGAATTTGGTTTATATCTGGGTATAGCTCGGTTGCGGGAATTAGTACTGTAGGATTGCAGCCTATAAAGAATCTAGATTCATTCTTTTATTCATTTAATACATTGCATTTTACCAAACAAACCTAACCTAACATAAAATTGTACCCGAAACATGCACATATTTGAAAAATAAATTAAAGTTAATTTATTTAAAATGACCCTGGGCAATCCAGCTATCATTAGAATAAATATTTTGACTATCGCTAAAGTGTGGCCATACCATTTTGTCAATTTGGAATTATTCGATGTCAGGAGTCAATAAATAAAAAAAGGAAAATTGATTTATAAATTTCTTTTAGAAACGACACATTAAGAATCAATGTGACAGAACTGGGTTATCAATATTGTTATGCCCTCTCCCATATAAGGGCGGTTTTAGTAACTGTGTGAGGAACCAATAAGAGGAGATAATGATAACAATTTATTACGACAATAAACAAAATGGTCAATAAACGAAGGGCAAACAATATGAAAGTTAATACTCAAACAAAAAGGGCTCTTACCACAACACGACTTGTAGGTACCACATGTCACTGTCTTAATTTAGGTACTTGTGTCTGGCGTAACACCACTTGATTACGGCGTGGGACCGCTTGATCGACTTCAAAGGGATCATCTAGTATTTATATTACATATTGTTTTGGTGTTCTTGAATATTAACCTTGTGTAAATTTTCGTCCTTTATGCAGATGGTATACCGAATCCGCGAGAATGCAACTCAATATTTACTATATGAAACGATTTTTAAATACGAATAAATTTCTGAAATATTGAACGGATTAATTTAGAATAATATATATACTGCGTTTTTGTCTGTGATAATATTTTTGTGGCACAAATCCATACATTCTACTAATTCAAACTAAAACTTTTAATATGGAACAATTGGAATGAGATCAAACACAATTTGTGTTGATCTATATTCAGCAATAATAAAATATTGTCATGAAAAATTAATAATGATTTCCAAATAAATTCTATAAAAGTTAAAACCGAAAATGTACAGCATAGGATATCAATCGAGTATCAATTAATACTTGTAGGTAAATAAGTTTATTTTAAATTTGTAATTATGAAAAAATATTGATAATCCTTTTAAATAGCAGTGTTGTATTACTTTATAGCCAGTCTATAGCGTTTAGGTTATATTATTTCCTTTTGACATAATTTTTCTGGTACCTGAAAGAGCTATTTAGTGTATAGTTTGGCCCATATATGTATCTTTGTACTGAAAAAAGTTAGTTTCAGTTACTCTTAAATTTTGTATGTTAATCTTTTTTTTTAAATAATACTTGGCCCATATCCTGTTTATACTCAATACAATCTTTTACCTTATAAGTATCGGATGTTTATAATAAATATGGCATTCAAATTGCACTAGTTTTTCGAAATAAAGCAAAATCCTAACGGAATTTTTCTCATATTGGCAACTCCGGGTAGCAATCCTGCCGCTCTGTCTGGGATCACCTTCGCTGTTGCCAAATCACACTGCATCCTCAAGGTCAGTGCTCACTTTAAACACCGGTAACAAGGACATTATTACGGTTCGGTTGCGTGGGGGATCGATAGAGGGGGCAGAGTGCTTGGAGAACGACGAATAAGATCGAAATTGGAGACATTTTCGGCTTTATAATTAAGAAAATGGGAGTGAGCAACCAACTTTTATCGCCAAATACCTTCAGGAAATGTCAGATAATTTCTCTTGGGTTTTATAGGAGGCAATAAGGAATAAAAGGTGGAAATAAAGGCTATTCATCTGTTGCGAGGGTGGTAAATGAGTTTTTTTTGGTTGAATTGGAATTTTATATATTAAAAAAAAGTTAATAGATAAAATATATTTTTGAAAGTAATCTCACGAAGGCTTTTGCCAAAACCGCTGAAAAATGCACAAAAATATTTTGGGTATACCGTATACTTAAGGCAAATAATTTATCGATCCCTAAGTGCCAGTAATAAGCAGTGCCTTAGTATTAAAAACGCGTTATCCATATACACTGTGTCCGTAAAGTATTGAATAATTTCATTATTTCCTAAACCAAAATTAGTGTGAAGAAATCCTGAAAAAGGTCGAATTCGAAAAACTGGTGATAATCCTATTAAAAAATATTTGTTGAAGTTTGATTCTTTCAAGCACGTGAGGATAAACTCGATTTTTTAAACTCCTATAAAATCGTAATGATAAATACTAATAGTATTACCAGTGCTTAAGATTGGTTGTTTAAATAATCCTACAAAAGTGCAAAATAATTTTATAAATGGTTTTAGAGAAGAAGAATAACGAAAATGCATGATTATTATCGTAAAATATGCTGTCTTAACCCCCATAATATTATACCTCAAGTGTGATACTGATAATTTAAAAATGCCATAACATATATACATTATATTTAAAAAAAATGGTCGATGACGTCACAACTTACATGTGGATGAGATAAAATTATAAAAATTGTACATAATGTAGAAAAATAAAAATCGAACTTTTTCAGGATTTTTTTGCTTTAGGAAATAATGAATTTATTCCATACTTTACGAACTTACTTTCGATCTTATTTTAATGTCCATATGGCGTATCTACATATATTCTAAACATTAAAAAAATCTTTCAAATTATTCACAGACTGTCACTTTTTAGATTTATAATCCTAAAACGCTACTACGCGGTTGTTGGGGTTTTTCCATTAATATCACCCATCTAAACACTAAACAATCTCAATTCTTGAATTACCGAATCAAAATTACCAATTCACCTGCCTTCCTTCTACAGTGAGGAATTAGTAGTTCTAAATGGTCTTAATGGATTATTAATTTTCACTGTTTGGTGGGAATTTTCCAAATTTATTTGAACATAAGCAAATAGCTTCATCCGCTTAAAAACTATTATCTATTCCTTCAATCAAATTAATTTACATTTTTTCATTAGTAGGTTTTTAATAAAAATTTCTCATTTTATAATAATCCTCTTAGTCGTCTTTATTAATACCAGCCTATCAGTTGATAACAAAGTTATAAAAAAGTAAAACAAAAAGTTACTTGATAAACAGAAAAGTTTTTCTCTTAATAGGTGCCAGATATTGCAATTTCCAATTATGTTAACTGTTATAACTTGCTTTTTTTTCTGTTTCTTTTCCTAACCTATTCAAGAAAAGCAAACTATTTTAAAAACATGTCGTTTAAAAAACAAATAGTTAATTGTCGAATAAACAAACGTTTTTTCTTATTAATACCGGCATTACAATAAATAATAAATATTTAAGAAAAAGTAAAACAAAAATCCGAGAAGTTACTTGGTAAACAGGAAGGTTCTTCCTTCCTAATTGAGATCGGATATTGCAATTTCCCATAACATTAATTGTTTTCCTTGCTCTCTTTCCCTGTTTCCTTTCTTGACCTATCCAAAAAAAAGCAATTTAAAATTTTTTCGTTTCAAAAGTAAATAGTTCATTTCCGAATAAATAACCGTTGGTTTCTATATTAATAATTATTTTTATATTAGGGTGTAACTTTAACTCAAATTTAACTTGAGTTGGCTATGACGGAAGATATTGTTACTATAGTATGTACAGGAATTTAGTTAAATATCGCCCTGTACATAGAACTTATTTTTTATTCAAAATTTTTTAAATAACATTTACTGTTTATTTAATATTACGTGTGCGAAAATTTCGGGGCAGAGTCGCGATCGAATAATAAATAAATATTTTTACTAGAGTTAATAAAATTAATAAACATTGGGTGGGAAAATAAAAAGAGATTGGAAGTTAAGTTTGGGCTATCGGATAGTCGAAAAGTTGATAGTGCCTACCCCTGCGATTAAATGCATGTATTAGTTTTTTAAAGATGTAAGTTGCCCCAATATTTTTAAGACTTTTTTTATTCATAGATAAATTGTTACTTTCTTTACTACTCTTTAATTTTCAATAATCAAGTTACGTAGTGGATAAACCCCCCGAAAACAATAATTAGAATGTTTCATATATATATACAGAAAAACAACCCTTTATGTAACAAGATGGTCCTGAAAGTCCCTTAGTTTTTTTAACTATTGATTGTAGATTGAATTTGTTGGAGATCGCTAAGGATGTATGGATTTCAAAAGAACGGACTCGAAATTTTGTATTTGTAAATTTCTTTGAAAGATGGCTGCTACGATTGCTCACATCGGAGCAAAAACTCATTCGTATAAACATTTCATAAGAGCTATTTAAGCGTTATCCAAAATACTTTTTGCGCAGATTTATAACTATGGACGAGATTTGGGTTCACCATATTATACCGAAAAGCGAACCAGTGCCACAGCCGAAAATAGTTCCATCTTCCAATGATTATGGCGTCAATATTTTGGGATTCAAAAGGCATGACTTTTATTGAAGTAAAATAATAAATGAACAATATTATGCTAACTTAATTGATCTACTGCAATAGAAACTTCTGAATTATCGAAAAAAAAGTTTTCTTTAATATTAATGAACTGGACTTGAAATAACTGCCCTATTGTACCTCATTTAACCAATCTTTCCAAACTTAAAAATATTTCATGGTGCCCTAGTAAGCAATAATCGTGTGATTTGTAAGTTACTGATAGCACAAACGTGTATTATAAAGAGGTGGTTGAATTGGCTTACAGGTGTGGCATAAATGGCCTTGAATCGCGTTGAGTGAAGTGTTTTGAGCAACAAGGATACTGACTAGGTTATTTGAATTTGTATTTTGTTTTTTTTCTCTCCTACAAAAGGGGAGTTTTTATATTCCCAATATAAAACAACTGATATAGGTAATTAGAAAAGGTTCAAATTATAATTATTTTTACAATTGTGTGTCAACAGCTTCAACTACCAACATTCTGTATAGCGGTTTAGTAATAATAATGCTAATTCGATGCTATCAGTGAATATTTTAATTAGGAATTACCTTCATGATTTTAAAACTTGTAGTATTAGAAACTTCAATTCTGACTTGTAATAAAATGAGAAATATTCGCTTCCGCTTCGAAAAAGCGCAATATATTCCATGTTTTTCCACAAATATCAAACAATGTTCTTAATACTTGAAATAATTAACATGCTGAACTAATACCCGTACTTCTTATTTTCCTTGTAATTAGATTCAACCAACCACTAGGAAAAATGTCATGATTATAATATCATTAAAGAAATATTTTCGTAAAAAAATATTCTTAATAATGAAGAAAAAAATAATTTAAAATAATATGGTAAATATGATAATGCGTAATAATGAGTGAGCGAGTAGCGAACGATCCACAGTTTCTTTTTAATATCTGTTTCTCCAATGAATGCAGCTTTTTTATGAACGGTACCGTAAATCGTCATAATTGCCTTTACTGGTCTGATTCAAACCCAAGAATTTTCCAGGCGGTACATACACAGCAACCGCAAAAATTAAATGTATGGGCTGGCATTTTCGGTGACCGGGTGGTGGGTCCATATTTTTACCTGGTAATTTGGCTGACGAAATGTATTTGCAATTACTGGAAGATGCTATTGACCCTACCTTGACCGATATTATTGAAAATGACCAACAGTACAGTGAAGATCATTTAATGTTTCAACAGGACGGTGCTCCTCTGCATTATGCTTTGATTGTTCGTCAGTATTTAGACCGACATTTTCCACGGCACTGGATTGGGAGTGCACGGTCACCAGATTTGTCGCCCTTTGATTTTTTTTTGTGTAGATATCTCAAAAGTAAAATATACAAAACACAACCAGCCTCTTTAGAAGATATACAAAAATTGTATGGACGAGGATGGTCATCAATTTGAACATTTAATTTAATTAAGAAGTAAGTAAACAACTAAACATAATTTAAACTTTAAAATGTAATTTATTAAAAAGTATTAGGCCGAATTTTAAAATTCATAGACTGTTGTGAAGAAAATTGAAAGGGCTTTAAAATGATGCCTTACTCGACCCCTAATGCCATTTAAGTATTTTGGGGCGCTTGTTACCCTCGCTTGGAGATGTAAGCAGCGAAGTAGAAAATACCGGAAAAAAGTATCCCCCTTTGATCAAAAATCCACGGGTCCCTGTGTTTTTCTAATATGTTGACGCAGTTCCTGATAATGGCTCTATTTCGTTTTAGTTTGGCCACCCTCTATATAAATTACACAGCTAAATATTCAGGATGAATCTAGATGACACGCCGAGGTAGCACAAACATATAAAACATGGTCGATTCAAAATGTAAAAAGATTTAAATCCAATAAAATTCAAAATCAAACCACATACAATTTTATTAATAAAAAGATTTACTGGTTAATTGACAGAAATCAACAGTTGACTGGATACATCAAATTCGTTATCTCCAAGTTCCAAAACCACTTATGATAAGCATATGTACAAAATAAATGTACACAGTTATCTCAAAATCGAGACTAAATTGCACTTGGTATTTTATTTTGATCCCTCTTTAATACTTCTTACTAACAATCTGCTTTAATTCAGATTTTTTCATACAAATTTAGCAGGATGCTACTTCGTTTAAAAATATTGTGATTGTACTTGTTGAAAATAAAAATCTACCGGTTATGTAACTTAGATCTGTGCTCGCCAATGAAATAACAGGAAAGTAATTAAATATGATGAATGAGACGTTAGGCGAGAAGTGAAATAGAGAAAACATTTTCTGTGAACAATTAGCGATGCGGTTAATACTTTAATTATATGGAAATTTTATTGAATACTAATAATTGTTCTGTTTTATATTATAAAAATTCTCTTTTTAAAATAATATTATTATTATTATTTTAACTAAAAAGTCTTTTATAGAAATTGTACTTAGTAAAATATTTTGAGGCAGTTAAATTACTGAATTACTTTGGTTTAGCTATAAGTATCAAAGTAAAGTTCTAAAATTATATTGGTTTGATGTATCTTTAACCATACAATACACCTGTGGCGTCTCTAGGTAAATCCGAGATTGTACCTCTCAACAGTGAATATTTTTATTTTAACTACTTTTTATAGTGACATAGGCACATAGTTCATATAAATGGTCAAATATTTTATGAAAATTTATTGAGTTAATTTTGTCCAAGCTGTTTAACCATTTACATTACTAATATCGGTTTTATTAATCTTCCCTGTTTAGAAATACAGTATAAAATTTCATACTGAAAGAGATTATACATGTTCTCAAATGTGGTATTAAGGGATCATAGAGCTTCCAATAAAATTTAAAGTCTTTACCACAGATATTTAATTCAGAACTTAAAAAAATTTCTTATAGTACAACGACTACTAGTTTCGGCTAAAAAGCGATCTTCAGGTCTAAAAGAATGAAAAACATTGCTATACACGAAACACTAAACAATAAAATAATATAAAATACAATAAACAGCGAAACTAACAACTTACTATATTAAACAAAGTTGCACAATTGAAACAGGTATAGAAGCGGTAAAATTAAATTAAAATAAAATTAACATTTTGACTCAAATTATTAACTAAGGATTAGATACTTAAATAAAATCATAATAAATGAGGTTTAAATTAATATTTTCTTATAAAACTTATTGAAAATTAGCTTAGTAAACAACTCCGCTAAGTGTTGAGGTGAGAAACCAGGCAGGATTGGGTACAAAACCACAATTTTACTGGTAGAAGCTTAGATTTTATTTTTTAATTCGCTTGTATCTTCGTTTTCTATATATTTTTGCGAGAATAATTCTTGCCCAAGGAAAAGTTCTGAGCAGGCAACACCGAAATGGAGCGAGCGCAACAACTTTCTCTCACTATGCACCTTTTATTGAATCTCAATAACCTTGACCTATTTGGATCTAAATATAGGCCAACATAGCATGCGACTGCTTTTGGCCCCTAGCCCGGATCCCAGGCGGCAGCGATATTGCAAATCCAGGGCCGCCCTTCTCCGCAATTAGACCATCAAATTTAATAAGATTAAAGTTATGGCCCAATTTGTTTAAAGAAGTATTAATGCACTTTATATATATATATATATATATATTGTCTATTTTATAAATGTATGCTGTGTCCGTTAAGTAATTTCATTTTCATCAGACACACAAACATTTAAAATAAATAATCTAACTTAGTTTAATACAACTGCAAAATTATAACATTTATAAATTAAACTAATAATAAAAATAAATTAAAATAGATTAATCGAATTGGTAGCTGCAGACACTGTAATAAAATTCTGTATTATTCCGCTGTTGATTATATCGACGTTCAACATTCAACATCAAAAGTTGTACTGTCCAGGAAGAGTAGGTATCTCCGATCTCAAAATACGCGAGCGATAACAGACCGGAGCTGAGCTCATTTTTCGTCTTACAACGTGTATTTCGTAATTTACACTCTACAATTCCTAGTACCTACGTAACTTTCGCCTGTTATTAAGTTTTAATATCGGGTTTCATTCGTTTTGCGCATTTCAGAATTATTTGTACTTTTTCTGGACAGTACTTACTAATTGAATGGTAATCGACTAATTAGTGCTATTTAGCTCCTTTTTCCCGGATCGTAGAATTAAAGTTTTTATCCATGAAAGATGTAAATAAAACAGAATTGCTAGATTTTACGTTGGATTTAGTTCAACATATTTTTTTTCGATTTATAGCAAAATGTTTTATTATTGTAGATAAACATCCTTAATATAGCTATTATATCAAAAGTTTTATTAATTAATGGATTTTTATGTGTTTGATGAAAAACAACTTATTAAATAGTTTATTTTCCAATATAAATATTGATCACCGAGATACAGCTAGAAAATTAAAAATTTTGCGTTCCAAGAAATAAATCCGTTTATTTATCTTTGTTAAACACAAACGGGAGCAAAGTGAATGAGACATGTATTGGGTTTATTGATTTTAATAAAAGCTTCCATTTTTTAAAATAGAATAGGGATCGGCTTATTTGAATTTAGGTTATGTCCATTTTTTCAAAACCATGGCTGTGGCGAAAGTTTTATTTGATAAAGAATTTTCTCAATGTACTTAGACGCTGACAATAAATTTAAGAAATTTGATAATCGCATAGCCCCATCTGTTTAATAAATAATTTAATAATAAATTCTCTCCAACGTGACCATGTTGGAATGAGATAATAAATCACTTAAAATTTGAAATACCCTTATTTTGTAATTAATTTTTATATGATTTTTTTCTTCCTCTTTCTTTTAGTTTTTGATCGTCGGCCTTCTTATTCGCTTTTATGTCTTTCTTCGTCCAATATTAAAAAATCTCTTTCCCCCTATTCTTCCTTTTTGATGATCTGTTACCATTTGTCCTGAATATTAATATTTTTTATGTTATGCTAATTCTTCTTTTTCTCATAAAAGTTGATCTATTTTTTTTCATAACGATAATTGATTTAATGCTCAATAAACATAAATATCTTGAATATTTTTCTTTCTAAGTAAATTATTATTACTTAATAATTTTCATAATTATTAGTTATGATTTACTCCCATTTTACATAATTCACACAAAAATTTGAACTTGAATTTTTTGTTTCTACAATGAAATATATTATCTTTAAGTAGTTAATACTGAAAAAATCAATATTTGTTATATTTAGTATTACTGAGAAAGTCCACTAGATGTAGCTGTTTCCGACCTTCTATTTTTCGAGATTTTACAAAAGATTATTGAAAAAAAAATGTTGCTACTTTTTGTGAATTCGTAAAATAATTGTACTAAAATGGTCACTTAGCATTTTCTAGAGTTCTATATTTTACCTAAAATTTTTAATTAATTTTAACATGTTTGTATTTCTTTTCTCGTGACTTCTATAGGGTTTTCTATTAAGAGCGCAATTTTTTATTTGTTAATAAAACACAGTATGTCAATTGCAACGATTCAAATTTTTATTTAAAATAAATGTTTAAGGTATGGCAATTATAGCTTGAAAAGAATATCTGACAAATGACCACCTCTAGCTGCTCTACAATAGGTTATTCTTTTGTCAAAATTGTTGATAACATTTTCACACAATTGAGGTTCAATCTCACCAATAACTCGAATTATTTCAACTTTCAACTACTATCAGTTGTTCGTGGATTATTCCGATAGACAAGACTTTTAACGTAGCCCCAAAGAAAATAGTCCAATGGTGTTAAATCGCACGATCTTGCTGGCCAATTTACCATTTTTTGAGATTACACGCTGAGGAAAATTTTGATGCAATAAATTGATCGTTTCACCAGCTGTATGACATGTTGCACCATCTTGTTGGAACCATTTGTCTCTGATATCAATATTTTCAAGCTCTGGCAATAAAAAATTGTTTATCATGTTTCGATATCGTGCTCCATTTACAGTTACAGCAGCACCATCTTCAGTTTGAAAGAAGTATGGTCCAATTACATTACCAGACCACAACGCACACCAAACAGTGACTCTTTGTGGGTGCATTTGAAGTTCATGAATCTGTCTTGGATTTTCCTCACCCCAAATATGGCAGTTTTGCTTGTTTACAAAACCACTCAAATGAAAATGTGCTTCGTCACAAAAGATGATTTTTTTTGAAAATTCATCATCTTTTTCTTCGATGAAATTAACAAATTGACGACGTTTTAAATGGTCTGTTGGCTTTAATTCTTGTGTTAGCTGAACTTTGTAAGCCTTTAACAATAAATTCTTGTGTAAAATTCTCCATAGTGTGGTTTGTGGAATGTTTAATTGTTGCGAACTTCGTGTAATCGACATTCTTGGATCATCTTCAACATTCTCAGGAACTGCATCAGTATTCTTTTGTGAACGACTTGGACGATGACGAATTCGTGTTTTTACATCCAAAACTGAACCACTTTGTTCAAACTTTTGCACTATTCTCAATATTGTTGATTCATTTGGACGATTAAGTCGAGTATAAAAATCACGTAATTTACGAAAAACAATTTTATTTCAACGTCCATTTTCATAATAAAGCTGAATTATTTGGACACGTTGTTCTACGCTGTACCATTCTATTCTATAAACTGCCAACTATAGTAGATTTTCAATTTCAAAGTCACTTGGAAATTCGAATGACAGATATAAGAAATATAATCTTACAAAAAATTGCGTCCCTAATGGAAAACCCTATATAATTCATGTTATAATATTAGTCAATTTAATCTTTTCCGCATGTGTTTATTTGGTGATTTAGCCAAATAATTTGATATAAGACAATAGTCAATTTTACAAGATTTAACATAAGAAATAAAATCTCTTTATTCTACATTAAAATAACCCTTACCAACAAATCTTATGTTTAAACTATCTACTTTACACTAAACTATTTGTTGTTTTTAAATACAGAATTTTTTTTGTAGTATGAATCTGAAGATGTGGCCCATTTTGCCACGAAACCGGTAGTTCTCTTTTTCTCTATGAAAAATAAAATCTTCTAGACTGTGAAACTTTTCTTTTTGTTAATATTTTTGTTTCTACCAACTTTATGTGTTATAACTAAATAAAAAAAAAGAAAATTAAGTTGCGAGAATCTCATCTATTTTAATCATTTTCTTTACAGGATAAAGTAGACTTAGGAGAATTAATGGTATGTTTGTGCTACCTTCCAAAGGCAGGCCGACTAACAATAACAATTATTAAGGGCCATAATTTAAAAGCCATGGATATTACTGGAAAGTCTGGTAAGTAGTTCTTTATTTATCAACATAAACCATTTTATTGGTTATTATATAATTTGCTCATTCTACAAGCGTTTCCTTAATAAAAATATTAGTTTATATATATCAATCATTCATTGAAAGGCAGAAACTCAAAAATCTGTCAATTTTAATTTGAAATGTTAAAAATGGTTTGAATTATTAAAACATAGCAATTTTAAAGAGTTTTATGTAGGGTGATCAACTTACACTCGGGAATTTCATAACTCCGTTGTCTTGAAAGATATAAAAGAAAGTATTAAGTAAAATTTATAGATAAAGTCGAGCCTTACATTTTTGAAATTAATTTATAATAAACAGAGTGTTTCATAAGGTCACAACATATCAAAATTATGTTTTTTTCAAAGGAGTACCCTGTATATTATGTCGATTTTCAATTTCGCTCACTTTTCTATTCCGATAATAAAAGGTTTACAAGTTCTACAGGGTAAATCAAGATACGGCAACTTAATGTAAAATCTTATTTAAATTATCGCCCAGTATTATTTAAAATCAAAAATATTTATTTTTTAATTTTATTTACGGCCATAAGAATTTCGAAGTAGTCTAGTTTTGTTGCAACTTAACATATTTTTACAGCTCTCATTTTGTATAAACCGTGACACAAAACTCACGGCCATAATTTTCTCGATATCATAAACAGAACATCCCGTAAATCATCTTCAAAAACGATATTTTTGTCAAATATTGAGACTTTGTTAGTTATAGCCGTGTCTGCTCTGTATAAATTGATAACTTAAAAAACACACACAAAGTATCAAATACTCTGTAAATAAAACCACCGATTGTTTCAGAAAACTATGATATTAACAAAGTGACATCATTAAACTAGACAAAAAATACAAAATAACTAGTAACAAATGAATTATACTAACCGCTCAAAGAGACCTCCCATTACATTTAAACACCTACCCACATTTATAGCCACTGGAATACTCATGTTTTGGGAAGCAACTTTTATTCTATTTTCCATGTCCTTTTGTGTAATTACAGGTATTTTATCCACCCCATTTTCACATCTCGCACAGAGAATAGTCAACTTTTAATAGATCTGGCGATCTAGCTGGCCACTGAATTGGTCCTTTTCTACCTGTCCATCGTTCTGAGAATTGATCATCGAGATGAATTCGAATTACTGCATTATGATGTATTGAAGCTCCGTCATGTAGGTCCCTTGTACGAAGTACGGGCCACTGATTTTCCTGAAAGTCTAAATAAACTTCACTCTTTTCACATTTTAAAAATAGTAACTATCTTATAAGGATTTTTTCTTGCATGAAAATGAAAACTGGGTCGATTCCCCGAAAAGTATATAATCAAAAAAATCTCTTTGGTCATGAATTACAAAAGTTTGTTCTTTGCTGAACATCATAGAGTAATTCCTGGTGTAATTAAATGTGATATAAGTGCATCTTGTTGTTGGGTAGTATTTTTTGTAAATTCTCATAGCTTATTTCTTGTTCTCTATACAATACATTGAGTTCATTTTCCAAAGTAATGATCGTTTTGGTATAGGAAATGCTTAACAAAAGTAAAAGTATTTTGGAAATGGTTTTTAAAGGTGATCTAAAATACAGAGTAATTCCATTTAAAATATCCGAGAAAATTATTGGCGGATTTTTGGGTCACCGTGTATACAAAATGAAAACTACCAAAAACATGATGCATTACAACAAAACTAGACTACTACGATATTCATTTGGTCTTAAGAGATTAATCCTCATTTAATAAGGGTGATGATTTCATTAAAATTTTGACTTAAAAGTGGTCTTATCTTCAAAAGGGCCTTATAGAACTTGGTAAACCATATAGTGTCGATATAAGAAAATGAGTTTTAATTGAAAATTCAAGATAATTTACGGGACATGCTATCAAAACATAATTTTGATATCCTATGGCTTTATGAAACACTTATATATTAAGAATTAATCTTAAAATGTTTGACTCTATCTATAACTTTTATTTAAAACTTTCTTATATTTCAATGCAACGGAGGTATCTAACTCCGGAGCTAGTTGATACCTTGTATGTCATATTGCGAACCTGCACATTTTGTATTAATATAAACTTTACTATGAGTTTTTAATATATATAATTGTAATGTTATCTAACTAATCATAAAAAACGTTATATGTATATATACCGGGTGTTATTGAAATACACGTACATATTAAAACTGGGTATTGCGCAGATCCCCACTGAATGTAGAAAAATATTATTTTTTAAAAATACCCCTTATTAAGGGAGTTAATTAATTTTTGAAAATTAATTCTAAAACAAACGTACTTCACTGATATGTTGAGGATGACCTATATAAATTAGGTTTATTTACCTATTTTAAACATCAACAGTAATTAATATGCAAGTTTTTGTCAGATGATAAGAAAACTAGTCTTGTAAGAAATAACCATGTTGCCAAGATTTTCGAATTAATTTCTATTTCCGAAGACTGGTTTTTACTACCCTCGTTATCAAAAAACTAGAATATTTGATAAATGATTGTTTTTAAACTATACATTTTTGAAACTATAGATTATTAAAATTTTAGTTGATTTACGAATCTGGCTAACACGAGCGCGTCATTTCCAAGTTGGTAAAAAGTGTTGTTACGATTACTTTTAAATATTTTTTTACGATGCCACTATTTACGAATATTGAACTAACCGATATAGTGCTGGTTTATGGGGCAGCTGGAGAAAATTCTCGGCAAGCACAAATCCTGTATCGCGAACGGTTTCCAAATCGGAGAATTCCGGACTGTCGTACGTTTATTTCAACTGTTCAGCATCTAAGAGACCATGGAAAATTTGAGAGTGTCAATGCAGATCGAGGGAGAACAAGAACACAAACAACATTGGCGGCCGAAGAAGAAATATTGGAAGCTGTTGAAAACCGGCCTCAATTAAGTTGTAGAAGACTAGGTCTTGAAATTGGAGTGTCCTCATTTGTTGTGTGGCGGACACTTAAAGAACAAGGTTTACATCCTTATCACATCCAAAAAGTCCAGGCCTTATATCCAGGTGATGAAGAAAAGAGAGTGGAGTTTTGTGAATGGATGATTCAAAAATGTGTTGATATTCCTGATTTTCTAAAAATATTATTGTATACTGACGAGGCTTCATTCACTCGTGATGGCTTGTTCAATATGCACAATACGCATATTTGGAGTGATGAAAATCCTCACGCCATTAGCGAAACTGGGCATCAAAGAAAATTTTCAATAAATGTTTGGGCTGGCATAATAGATCAGTATTTAATCGGGCCTTATGTTCTCCCGAACAGATTTAATGGGCCAGGATATCTCCACTTTTTAGAAGATATTTTGCCAGTACTCCTAGAAGAAATACCGTTACAATTAAGGCACCGGATGTGGTACCTACTAGATGGCGCTCCTCCTCACTTTGATTTAAACGTACGGCAGTTTTTGAACATTAGATTTCCTCAAAAGTGGATAGGCAGAAATGGACCTACTAAGTGGCCTCCGAGATCTCCGGATTTAAATCCATGCGATTTCTTTTTGTGGGGTCACATGAAACAACTGGTTTATAATGAACCTATTAATAGTGTTGAACAATTAACCAATAAAGTTAATGCGGTAGCCGAGGAACTACGACAAAATCCAAGACTAATTTCTAATGTTCAAAGTTCTTTGGAAAGACGATTGCAAGTGTGTGTAAATAATAATGGACGGCATTTTGAACAATTACTGTAATAAACTTTATTTTGAATTAATTGGTTTTGCTACGGCAACAGTGCAATTTCTATGGGTAAGTTCAATTTCGATTTATTTTACTTCTTTAAATATGGAAACTAGTAGGTCGGAAAAGGGGACTCTTCCCCAATATTTAAATTTTAGAATTTGAAGTTAAAATTGGTGCCAATCGTTTTTGGTCATTACATACTATTCCCCATTTTAATATGTACGTGTATTTCAATAACACCCTGTATAATCTTACTATACTTAATATTACTCACATAAAAATTAAGATTAGAGGTAATTGAGGTAATTTTATATACACTGTGTACATAAAGTATGGAATAAATTCATTTTAAGCTAAACAAACAATTTTGAGGAAAAATCCTGAGACAGGTCGGTTTTTGATTTTAATTTAATGTGTTTTTACATAACAACTAAATACACAGATTGCAAATTTCAAGACGATTCGAAAAATATATACTTGTGTTCGGTAATTAATAGTTTTGAAGAAACGATAATTTTAAAATTAGTACCGGCATACCTTTGGTTAACATTAATATAAAAACTTGTTAGATATAAAAAGCTGTGATAATAACTCAGTAGGCTCTCTTTAATACTGACTAATGATAGTGACACTTGTCAAATGTAGTACCAGTTTAGTTATACTAAATTTGATTGTTGACACTAAAAATGCGTTTATCTATAAAACGAAGTTCTTATGTTAATTGGCTGTGGCGATAAGATGCGGACTCAACAAGAGGTATGTGCTATGTTTAATAATAAATATCCAGAACAACCTACAAGTCAGTCAAAAGTAAGCAAAATTGAAAAAAAAATTAGGGAATTTGGTACGGAAGAAGAGCTACCTAGCGTCCAGCACTTGCCGAGGATACTAAATTAAACGTTTTATTGGCTATGGAAAAAAATCCACACAATAGAGTTCGGCAATTTAGTCGAAAACATGATGTTCCTTTTACTTCTATTCATAAAGTATTAAAACATGAAAGTGGCATCCCTTTAAGGTGCACTTTGTACAAGAACTATCAGATGACCCGTATCTTAGAATTGAATTTAGCGAAACTTTGATGGATAAGTGTAGTAATGATCCATTTTTCTCAAAAAACATTATGCAGCCGCCGTTCGAACTTATCTTCTCCAATAAGTGGATCGGTAAACTAGGCCCCATTGAGTGGCCACCAAGGTAACCGGATCTCACGCCATTAGATTTCGTTTTGTAGTTTTGTGGGATCATCTAAAAAAATTTTTGTATAAAAGTAAAGTCGACGACATAAATGATTTAAAAGACAAGGCAAGAAATAAATAACATAACAAGTATGATATATTTTTGGAATCGTCTTGAAATTTGCATTTTTGCATTTGCAAAATTATTGATGGTTTACCCCATATATTTAATTGTTATGTAAAAATACATAAAAATACAAATTAAAATCAAAAACTGACCAATCAAGTACACGTTTAGTTACTAGGAATCAATTCTATAAGGATACTAAATCAGGGTCTCTGCAATCGCCGAAGCGACAGGAAATTTGATCCCAATTACCTGAATGTAACAATCAAAAGTCGCCAATCTACAAAAAGACTGTCATTCGTCCTTATGAAATACAATCCAGAAAAATAAGAGGAAGCGTTTTGTTCTTAAATTACCGAAGAGCTTATCATTCAGTATCTACTAAAACTAGATAAATCGTGGTATAAAGAATAACATTAATAACGGGACTTGAAAATAGAAATTTTAATAATTTGTGTGTATTCTAATCTTGAATATTGTCGAGCACTACGTTCACTCAACTGTACTTCATTTAAACATTAAGAGAGAGTAAATTTTCAGGAATGTTTTGTGATTATATATAATCTAGTTATCAAATCAGAGTACGTTACATGTGGTAAATTTTCATTATTCGTACTGATTTTAAATTCTTTTTCGGACTACCGTAATATTTTAGTAACTTTCCTTATTATAGGAGAGTACTTTATTGGCTGCTGCACTCACAAGTAATTGATATTTTATTTAAATAATATTCAAGTTTGTAGAAATTCGGTTATTTAGTTTTCGATAAATGTGAAAAATAGTAGTGACTGAAAATGGAAGTAAATTGTAAGTATTCACCAGTTAAAAAATTAAAACTAGACCATTTGTCACTCAATGAAAAGAGCATTATATTAAATATCTACAACAATAATTTTAGACAATATAATCCTTCAAATACTGCTGATACCGTAGTTGAAATGTCATCTAAGGCAATCACAAAAAATCTGAAAAAATTATATGTTGGAGATGACACTCCTTTAGCAAAATAAAACAAATTAGACAGAAAATAAAAACATTTTCTATATAGAAGAAAGAAAGGTTAACGCAGTACATTGTGTATGAAAGTTTTGCAAGATAAAAATATAAACTCATCTCAAGAACCGTCTTTACAAGGATTTACTACTTGTATTAAGAAACCTACAGGTAAAGATGCAAGAATAATTGTTTATCATATAGGCACTATGACCGGTTTTCTTGGTGGTGATTTATTTTTATTTGATTCAAAAAACACCGTTGATTATCACAAAGAATTTTTAGCAACGACTAAATGGAAGAAACGAAAAGCTGTGCCCAATAGAATTAAAAAAGACTCAAGTTAAAGATTATGTTGCAAGAAATAATACAACTTTTAAATTACCAGATGTTAAAAATTTATTTAATGAGTCAATATCTGAAGTAACCTGTGAGAATTGTCAAAAATGTATTAAATATGTTATATAGGATTAGAGAAAACCTGTTATGATTTCTCTGGAATTAGATGATAGGTCTTCTGAAACAGAATGTGGGGAACCATCATTTTATTATTTTTTCCGAAGATTATTTCATATTTTCAATGGGCATATATTTATTTGTGTGAAATTGGTAAAATAATAAGAGAGAGATTTTTATATTTTGTGAAATAAATTACAAAATACCTTATTTAACTTAGTACCTAAATATCCAAATGAATCTGTGTAGTTTTCTTCTTGCTTAATATAATTTGGTTTCATAAGGGATATAGATAACCACTCATCTTCTTGTTCATGTACTTTGCATTTACGAATGAACAATAAAACATATATTATTATTGTAAAGATTTTCATTTTAGAATCGTAGTGTACAATATAGACCTGAATCCTTTTTCATACTCGTTTAAAGACCCCTATCACTTTTACATCGGGTCCACACATTGGCGCCAACGTTGGCTGCAACAATGTGTGTATCGATAAAATAGCACTGGGGCCAACATTGGACCGTCTCCGAAGCTAATCGATTTTATCGCCAAAGATCAAAGATATTGGCGCCAACGTTGAAGATCGCGGCCACTTATTCGGGTTCTATTCACTAGATGTTTAGTAGCGAAGGGGTGAGGAGCGTTTAGTAGTATTAGCGAAAATGAGACAAGAGCAATGGATGTACCGACTGCTACTCTGCATCAGGCACCTTAACGTTGGTTCTACATGTACGTAACTAATGTTGGCCTCAATATAAGGACCATTCAATAAAAACAAGCTAACGTTGGTTCCAATGTGTGGATCTGGTATTATACCAATCAACGTAAAAAATAATTCCTGATTTCATTGATCTTGAAACTCGAATCTGATTGGAGTTCTCCAGTTTGTCAATTTCTTATATAGAAAATATAATAAATTGAGAAACTGGGGGGGGGACGCCAATAGGAGTATTGAGAAACAATCATGTGATATTTTCTTCAAATAAGAAAAATCTTATAAAAATCAGTTTATTAATAAAATGTTACAAATTAACAGGATTTTATTTACTTGTTAAACTCAAAATATGAATTAAGAAAGAATAAGAATTTAGCTTAACTAGTTAATTATTCAATGTGATACTCCTAACTTATAAATTACTGGAAATAGACATAGTTTTTAAATAATTGTAAATAGTTTCCTTCAATTTAAAAAATTATACGACACTCTTAAAAAAGATCTATCTAAAACTGATTCGGTTCCTATTTTCCACCAAAAAGTATAGTGTCCACTGGATGGGAACAAAATAAAATAAAAAAATGTATTACAAACTTTACTAAGATTATCACAGAAACATCATTCCGAAACTAAATAAAACAATTTAATTTTAAATACAAATTAGATATATAAAATGTGTAAGTAATGAAACAAATTTTTTCTGTAAAATATTTTATTATATTTAATGCATACTATTCCATAAATTCTACCCCAGAAACAAATGAACCAATATAGAAAATTATTCCAAAAGTTGAATTAATCTTTTTGCTTCCAAATAATACTACAAAAATCCAAAAACAAATTTCAAATTCGTCACTCATAGATAATGCCTGTTTTTTCCGCGATTCAATTGGACTGATAATAACGAAGTTAAACGTTAATGCCCTTATGGCAACGTTCATTGCGCATGCTTTTCTTTAAATTTGACATCTACGTCACTTATAGATAATGCCTGTTTTTTCCGCGATTCGATTGGACCAATAACAAGGAAGTTAAGCGCTTTGTGCCCTTTCGGTAACCATCATTGCGCATGCTTTTCTTTAAATTTGACATCTACGTCACTTATAGATAATGCCTGTTTTTTCCGCGATTCGATTGGACCAATAACAAGGAAGTTAAGCGCTTTGTGCCCTTTCGGTAACCATCATTGCGCATGCTTTTCTTTAAATTTGACATCTACGTCACTTATAGATAATGCCTGCTTTTTCCGCGATTCAATTGGACCAATAACAACGAAGTTAGGCACTAATGCCCTTTCGGCAACGTTCATTGCGCCATCGGGTGACAGTTTCTAGAACTTTAGCATTATTGGACTAAAAATGGCCGCCGCCGCCGCTCTCCAACGCCATCTACTAACACTTTGTGGAACTTTGGCGCCACCAACGCCATCTAGCCACAGTTTCTGGAACTTTGACATAATTGGACTAAAAATGGCCGCTCTCGAAATTCGAATTTACCGCGCAACAGCGACACCAGCGCCACCAGCGCCTCTGGTGGCAGTTTCTTGAATTTATTTAGAACCCGCTTTGCTCTACTACTGAATATTTTAAATAAAAGTTATAGATAGAGTCAAACTTTACATTTTAAAATTATTTCGCAATATACAGGATGTCTCATAAGATCACAACATATCAAAGTAATTTTTTTAATGGAGTACCCTGTATATTTAACATTTTTTAAACCTCTTGCCGAGCTAATTTCAACGATGTATCATACTTGATGTCTATTATGTTTAATAAAGGATCTACAGCCACCTGAAAATCACATTTTTTTGAATTAAGATGTCTGTAGCAGCCAAACCGTTGAAATTCAATAAAAACGGTTTACCTGTCCTTATCCTAACTTTTCAAGTTTTATACTATGACATAAAAAATATTTGATACAGGGTGATCAAAAATTTGAAATCCCATACTAACTGAAAATAGTTTCTTAATTTTCACCCACAAAAAATTTAGTTACATCCCCAATATTTCTACAATATATATATATATATATATATAAGGGAAAAGCGAATATTGGATTTATATTAGGATTAACAGATAAAAAAAAAGTAAAATAAATAATCTAAATATCTAAGTATTCGATACAATAATAGAACAATAGATCTGGAGTGAAGTAAAGGGAAAGGAAATAAGATAAATACATATACACGATAGAGTTTGGCCAGTTGGTTCACACCAATATAAAAAAACTATATCAATTAACACCGCACCTACTGCATCAGCAAAAAAAGTAGAAACCGTAAAGTCACTGAATAAAGTGATGACAGAACTATTAAATTTTATTAAAAAAAGTTTTTATAGATAATGCGGATACATATTTTCTGTTATCACTTGTTCAATGATGAAGAAACTATAAAGCAATGAGAAACTCGATACAAAACTTCAAATATTACAGGTTTTTAAAAAATATTTAAATGGCGAGGCCTGGATCGTCAATCTTTTCACAAAGACACAATTACAGTCGGCTAAGACAGGAGAAGCGTTAAGTTTATCAATCAGGTACACAGAATAATCATTCTTATGCATCACGGTACCCTCGTTCTCTAACTAGTGATGAGGAAACGGCCCAGTCCTTTGTCCCCACTTTTTGGTTTAGTCACCTACAAGTGACATTTATAATTTGCAATAATTAAGATTTATTTTACTTGTCATTAGTTGATCATTACTCTTTAATATATGTCTTTTTACTTTAATGTAACACTTAATCTTTCTTCTTCAGAAATAACACATCGTAATTGAGTCTCATCTTTTTTAATTGAAGGTCCAGCTAATAGCAAATCTCTTTAAAGCTTGATAGACTCATTCTAAAGAAGGCAAAGCATTTATCACGATACTGTTTTAATTTATATAAAATGCAGCGTGTGAAATTTACCATACAACAAGCTTACAATATTTATGAGATGAACCCAGAATCGACTACTATTCTTAATTTTTTTTGCGACGAATATAAGCAGTAATTAAAATAATTGTTATTTTGTTAAGCATTTTGCTTATTTGGTTTCGCACTATATAGTGGACCCAACATATATCAATTAAATTCGATCAAACTGTTGAACACCTTAAAGTCGATAATGTGCGGTGTCTTTAATTAATAATTAAAATAAATGGACAAATGTTCGTATTAAAAACAAAAAATAATAGTGTAACCTTTTGATTATTGTAAAAAACATATTTTAAATGAAAAACAAATTCTAAATGTCATTAAAATAATTAATATTTCATTTTTAATTTATTAACTCATAATCAATTATCCAGGAATAACGCCATTAAACAAAAATACATTTCTATGTATTCTACTAAATAGGCTACAAAATAGAATAAATTGTATAAAATCCCTGATTGAAAAAATCTGTTTTTGTCCTCATTACAAACTTTAATAACCTAAATTCAATTTCTGATCAATATCCAGCATTCATTAAAAAAATTATCAATAACTGGGAACTTATTTCATTAAGTTTGATCACAAAAATTTATACATCAGCATAAAACTTCATATTCAAGTTGTTTCATGCTGGATGTTAAGTTTTATAATGAAATCGACGAAATTTCTAAATAGGAAAGAAAATAAATTTGGTAAAATCAACATAATTGTTATTGCCAAGTGGTTAATGGTATTGTAGTAGACGAAATCAAAATTTTTAACTCTTTTATCAACATGAAGCTGACTGAAACGGAAAGAATTGAAATTCTAATATTAATTGGTTGTGGAGATAACATACGTAGGCAGAAAGTACGTTGTTCAATAATAAATATCCCTACCGAGAATCAATTACAACGGGTCATGTAAAAGACCTCTCTAAAGGTAGGAGAAAACAAATATCTGAAAACAAGAAACTAGATGTTCTACTAGCCTTTGAAGATAATCCTAATACCAGTTTATGGCAAGTAGGGTTAGACAATGAGGTTGGCCATCAAAGTTTTTTGAACATTAAAAAAGGAGATGTGGCATCCCTATAAAGCAAATTAAGTGCAGGAACTTATGGAAGAAGATTTTGATAGACGAGTTGAATTTTGTGAAATTCTAATGGAAAAAAGTAACAGAGATCCGATGTTTTTAAAAAAAGCTATTTTTTTCTGCTGAACCTACATTTCTCCTACACAGTAATGTGAATCGTCAGACTTTCCGGTATTGGACTACAGAAAATCCACAGAGGATGAAGGAGTACCGTACCCAGTACCCAAAGAGAGTGAATGTTTGGGCGGGAATAATAGATAATAGGACCATACTTTTTCGAAGAAACCTTAACAGGTCCTCGATATTTACAATTTCTGCATAACTTCTTGCTCCCATAATTAAACCGGTTGTTACCAAACAGAAATGATTTGTGGCTGCAGCAAGATGGTGCACCACCGCACTATGCTGTCTTGATGGGATCCATTTGGACAACGTCTTCCCAAATCAATGTATAGGTCGAAGAAAAGCAATTGAGTGGCCACCGAGGTCACCTGATTTAATTCCTCTCGATTTCTTTTTATAGAGATACTTGAAATGTAAATTGTACATAAATAGACCACAAACTATTAATGAACTCAAAGAACGGATACGCATTGAGATTGCAAAAATAACTGCGAAAGTTCGAGAAGAGTTCCCTGCTCGTCTTTTGCATTGAGCACTTACTTTAAATTGGGTTGTACTTAATTATAATATTTATTGTAATATTAAAATGTAATAAATCATTTTTTGACAACATACAAAAATTAATTACTTAGACGTATTAATATGGGTGAATAGATATTTAAAAGACCTTTCAATTGATGTATTGCAAGACCCACTTTTCTATTTAAAAATTTTATTGGAGACATCATCACGCTCACAGAGATTATGTAATAAATAAAAAGGTGATCTGACGAAGCAACCATTTAAAAATAAAAATCGACGGGTTTCAGGATTTTCCCCTAAAATCGCGGACGATACTGTGCATAGAATATAGGGGAGGGTTTGTTTTGGGTTCTTATCCAGGAATTGTTTCACTGAAAATCTGATCAAAACGGATTTATAGGAATCCACTAACTTAATTTTGGGGACCTTGCCTTGCCATTATCCCCAAAATCCACGAACCTAATTTGTAAAATTCTTGAGTTGGATTAGAATGGATTAGGTATGTATATGAACGAATATAAGATCTAAATAATGTATCCGAATAACAGGATTTAAAAATTTGGAAATGAAAGGGTCAGATAATATAGTGTTTTTTTAAGAGTAGGGTTATTTTTATCTGAATTTTTATTTTATATTTATTGTCTAATATCTGATCAGATAAACCAGATAGAGGATGTAATCAAAATAATTATAAGTAGACTGTATTTACAGAAAATATGAGAATTATTAGTTTGAATATTTTTATGATACCAAAATGTTTTTCTTATCTTTTCGTCTTTAATGTGCCTTTTTCGCCGTTCGAGATTTACCTAAAAAAAATTTTTTCAGTCAGCTTGTTGGGTTATCTTTTTTCTCTTTTTCTGTGACTCTCTTGCTAATTTTTGTTGTCAGTTGCCTTTCTTAGAAAATATATACAATAAATAGCAAGAAAAATATTTATTTCTTAAATTCGTATTCGTACATACTTTAAGTATTTCGTTTCGTTAAAATATAAAATGTACACCTATTTGCTCAAATAACAAGTACGAGTACATTAGCTTAACAGTTAAAAAAAATAAAAATCGAGAATAAAATATATCATTATTAAAACCTATTTAATTTAAAAGCCGCATTTTTTTATGTTATTTTACTTTACAATGAAATGCTGTTTCGTTTTTTTATTGTTTTACATAACTGGCTTATTGTTGTCGTCTACAATTTGTTCAATTGTGTTTCTAACTTGGGACCGATACAAAATATTGTGAACAATCCCTTTCTTGGTTAACTGTTGTATATCGTGTTCGATATCATACCTTTCCCGCCTCAAACTTCTATTCAATTTATGTGATGTTTGGGAGGAAGTCTTTTGTGGAGAAATATTTTGACCCTTTGAGATTTCGCTCTCTTCCTGGTTTATTTGCGATCTGAAAAAGAATTTTTTTTTTTTCGTATCGGTTATTTTTATTGCGCTCTTTTAAAAATTATACCATTCAAATATTTTTTTACACACGTACCCATTACAGAATTGCCTCCCCTGATTCTCTTTAATACACAAGTAATGATTGGAATTAGATGTATTGATTTGCTTTTTTGCCATCAGTATCGAAATGAGGGAATTGTCTTTTCTCCTTGGTATGATTTTTGGTAGAGCAGCAAAATCGTGGTGATCATACAATTCCGCTTCTCTTTTATAACGTTTTAAGCTTGGAGTGCGTTCTGTATTTTTTCTTGCCTTCCGCACTTTTGGGTTTTTATAAACGTTATTATTAGAAGGTATATTTGATATATTCTCACTATTTTCGACAATCGGGAGATGAGGCGTCTGTTGGCATTCGTCTGGTTCCATAAATACTTCTTTATGTTCAGGATTATTAATTAGTTTTAATTTATTATTTTCTATTATTTTAAAAATTTGTTTTTCATCATCTGTTATTTCTTCCTCTATAATATCGAGCTCAGATATTTGGAGTTGATCCATTTTCTGAGTGTCAGTAAGATTGGGTGCATTCATTTTGTTATCAGAAAAAAATCGGTAGAGTTGGACATTTTTCAACTGACTTTTTTCTCTTTCAGTTTGGGTAATTCTATTTTTATTTAACATATTTCTTTCGTGCTCAACATCTGCTCTAGAAGTTGCGTTATTTAGATTTCCATTGCCTCCTATATTTTCATAAGCCAATTCCATGTCCTTAAAATGTTTCATATTTCAGTTTATTGTTATGATACAAATTATACAGAAAAAATAATCATTATACCTAATTCTAGTAAGATTACTATTTTAGATAACAACCTATTAAGAATAAAACTCACGAAATCCGATCAAGACGTAGACCCGAATAAACGTCCATTCTAAGAAAATGAATATGTCAAGTTTTAAGATTAGTATCTGAAAACGAAAAAGCAATCTAAAAAGGCCGTTGAATGATTACAAATCAGTAAATTGAAGATCTACGCATGTCACATCTCTCGTTTCTCAAATTGTTAAATAAATTTAGACTGCAAACGAAACTATAGAGAACTAAAATAAAAATTTAATAGAATTTTGATTTCTCAAATTCGAATTTTTCATGTCATAAAAAATATATATAAAAAAATTGTTTTTCATTTGTTTTTAACTGGAACTGTTTGATGAAATAACAGGAATGCAGGATAAGGTTATAATATTGGAATGCCAGAATAAGAGAAAGAGAAACACGCAGGAAGTACAGGAAAGTTTGGAGAAAATATATCAGGAATAGAAAAAGCATGTCACAGTTCTATCAAAAAAATTAACTGATGATGGGAAGTACATTTTGTGATAAAAAAAATGGAAAAATGTTATACATTTATAGTAGAAGAAAGAAAAGAAAAAAGCATTTTATACTTCTACACACGAAAATTGGATTAGCAAAAGTAATAAAAGAAGCAGAAATGTCAACACAACGTAGATTAGTAGTAAGACTTTCTAAAGAAACATAAAATATAGAGAAAGAAAGAAAAATTAAGTACCAGAAAATCAAAATATATAAAAATTGAAGAACAAGTACCACAAGAAGAAATATCAAGAAGGCATTTATGAAATAATAAAAAAATATTAATGTTAAAAGAAAGATGGAAAACATTTAGAAGTATAATTAATAAAAAAGCACATACGAGTATATGGAATACGAAAATATAACAACACTTTAAAAAGAACAAAATGGTGGATCCAAGGAATAAGGATGACACTGAAAGAAAATAAAATAGCCGGGACACAAAAATATAATAAAACAAATATATAATAAGATGAAATATAATGCAAAATGGAAGTAAAAAAAGCAAAACAAAAAACAAAAAGTTAAGTCCGCTACTATTTTTAATCCTAATAGATAGAATTTTAAAAGAAGTAAAACTTAAAAAACAAGAGCACAAACAATAGTTGGTTAAAGAAACTTAATATCCGTGGAAATTGCTAGCCTATTGTACACAGACTGTGAAAAAATGAGAGAATAAAATTGCAGAAAACAAAAAAAAAGACATGATGGAACTAAAGCAAAAGGCAATGGCAAATTGAAACGATGGTTGGACGAATAAAATGAAAAAATTTGACTCCCTTTTAGTGTATTAAAGATGCGAGAAGAAAAAAATTTGTTTTTAACAACTAAAACAATTCTATACATTCCGCTTATTATTTTCTACTTACATTATTTTCAACCGTTTTTAAATATTTTTTCGATGTCCCTTCATTTCGGGGTTGAAATAGTGACAGAAAATTCTTTACAATTCCCTTTTTCGCTATTTTCTGTATATCTCGTTCCATTTGTGGGCTTTTATTTTCTTTCCGTACTAGTTTTATTTGGTTCTGTTTCGTTGCTCTTTGACTTTGCTCCAAATCTTTAATAATCCCATCCTGAGTCTGAAGTGTTCTGAAATAATATATATATATATATATAAAACTTTGATTCTCTAACTATGTATAATTTTTAAATGCTAAATCAATTTATCAATGAAAAAAATAACAACTTGTTATATAAAAAAACTGTCTAAAACTAAATTTTCTTGATAAAAATACGAAATTTAAAAAATACGACAGCTCCTTTTAGCATTTTAGAAAAAATAAATATCAAAAAAGGATTCGTTATTGTATCGTATCCAAATGTTCATCTATTATGTAGAAAGTTAATAGTTTACAACATTAACCTCTATTTAAAATCTTGCCTACAATTTCGTCAGGATCCAAAAACAATCATATTGCTGAATTACCCATTAAATTACCTTTTCAATGATATACCATACTTAGCACTTTCCCTATTTAAATTATATTGATTAATGTAGTTAAGGGGAGGGGAATGACATAACAGTTGAGGATATGTTAGACAAATGTACCCCTCCATTTACAAATTGACTGTCGCTGCTTTTCTGTTTATTGTAATACATTTTTAAGATATTGAGCATGCATCGTTTTTAATTGAACACATTGTATAGCTATTAACCGGCCCATTAGGCCCAAAGCTTTGTGATTTCTCTCTATGTTTTTCTATTCTTGGCGTTTCCTCTTTATTGTTCTATTCTTATTTTTTTTTTAATCTTCTAAAACTGCTTCTCTCTAGTTGCTCTCTTTAGTTGCATCTATGTTTGGCTATCGACTTCCTAAACAAATGTTTCCATGTACTCATATTATGTTATTTATTGTTTATGCACTTTTGTTAGTTTTCATAATTCTTTATTTTATTTTTTCTTTGTTCCAACTGCTAGTTAATAAAGTTAACAAATGTATGAATTCATTCCCATACTTGAATTCGTAGTTTCGTTTTTTTGTTACAACTTAGAATTTGTCTGTAGCCTGGGTCCCAATTTACATCAATGTTCTTTTACTTTCGCTGATCACCAGTCCCTTTTTAGTTGCTTTATCACTAGTTTCCTATTTTTCAGTTTCTTCAACTACTTACAAATATCGCTCTATCGTCCGCATAGCAAATCGATTTTTTAGTATATGTGTCCTTCTCTATTTAATCTGCAGTTTCTCATACATATATATGTCTATATATTTAATTAATTAATAATAATTCATTAAATATAAGATGATGATATTGATGTTTTTGGAATAAACTCCATTCTATTAACTAACTGTATTTAATGTATGAATCCTACGGTATTTTTAAAATTAAAGTGGCAATATCAATAATTGGAATATTTTCTTATTTCCAGTGTAACTTGCTTTTAGCGAACCAAAAATAATAATTTTGCTTATCGCGAATGACAGACAACTCCCCGTTGAATGAAGCAAAATTATTATAATTTTGATGTGGAAGGAATTAAATAGTATTTTAATAAAACAATAATAATATGACACGATAAAATATTTAACAAAATTAAGATTATTAAATCAAATAATCCTTTTCTATTAAATAGAATTATTTTTTCATTTGGTGACGTTTTATTTCATTACATAACATTTACGTCAAAAATGTTATTAACAGAAAAATATGGTGAAACTTGTCAAAATACAATAGCCAACTATTTTTAAATGGTGAACAAATATTATTTTCATCCATACAAGAGTTCATTAAAATAAAATTGGTCATAACAAGTTATTGATTTATATTATGTGCTTACCCCATTAACGACATTTTTTGACATTGATTTTCCTGTGAAATTGGTTGTATTCTATCAATATATTTATGACCAGAAGTATTAGATTCAACTTTACTTTTTTTTTCACTCAGTTTAACTCCTATCGTATTATCCGATAACTGATTGGGTCTTCTAAATTCACTGGTATTTTGCCAAATATATTCTCCTTTCTTCGTCTGCATTTTATTTTCATACACTTCATATTCTGACGTTTTGCTTAGTTTTTGTAAAAGTGGATAGGATTCAGCTACATATTGAACCGAGTGTTCAGCTTTCTCGTCCATTTGATCTTCTTCATTGATATCAAAATTTGTCGGTTGCGCCTTGAAAGCTGTGTGATTTGCTCCAATATTACCATGTGCATTAGATCGGTAACGGTTTTCACTAGCTAATTTTTCAATTTCGGAAAGTAATTTTATCACCTAAAAAATGGTTATAAATGTTTCTGTTTACGGCACATTGATCTAAGTTCTCACTTACACTTTGTTCAAATGCATCATATTTAAACTCTTTTACCATGTCTTTAGTTTTATTTTCGAATTGATTCTGTAACAAAATGTTTCGAACAATTTTCTTTTTCGTTATTTTATTAATATCATTCCTGTCTTTCTTTTTATTTTCTTTACGTATTTCGTTTATTGAGTCCTCAGTTCCTCTTTCGTACTCCGTTGATATGCATTGGTTCTCATTTCTTGAAGATCTAAAAAAATATAATAGAAAATTTAATGAGAGAATAATGGTTGCTTTATTTTTGTTTACCTTTTATGGATTTTTTGGACGTAATCGTCATAAACTGGCTTAGATACTAGTTGACATTGGTCTTGTGTTTGGTTGTCCTCTGCCTTAATATAATCGCTATAAATTGGAGAGTTTTTTATGGGTTCCTCTACGTTTTGTCTCTGATAACATTCAATAATATCGCTTTCGTTTTCTATATAAGTTTTTTGATACGGATTTAATTGTATTGTATCGATGTCATCTTTATCTTGGTTGTTCACAAGATATTCAAGTTTTCTCTTTAAAGATAGTTCCTGCCTTTTTTGACTCTCTATGAATGATAAAAGTTCAACTAAAAGTTCATATTTAAGAGATGCTTTATAAACATTATTATCAAATATACTTTCATTTGAAGATAGATATTTGTCTGTACTTATTTTTTTATGGCAATTAACATCAGTTGTCTTCAATTCAGCTTCTTTCGGATTTTGTAAATATTTTTCAAATAGTTTACAAGCACTTGGTGACTCGTGTTCTTTCTCTTTCTGATATTCATTTTCCATCAACATGTATTCATTTTGGTTAGATAATAATTCATCCTTAGTTTCTGATTTTACTTGATTTTTGGCTTGTTCCTGGACTTCATTCTCACCAACTCTACTTAATGTTAGTATATTTTTCTTAATTCCCTGGTTTATATCTTCTAAATTACAAGAATAATTTAACGTATCTGATGGTTCAGCTTTAAAGATTGGTTTTTTTAAAATACTTTCAATTTTTTTCATTTCAGCATGGCTAAATATCTTTGGCTCGTTTTCAATGTTATCAGAACAACTATTTAGTGACATAACTCGAATTTGTTGGTTTCTGGTAAAATTATAATAATTTCTTTCAATCGAGTTCACAGGAATAGTAAATATATTTTGACCTTGGTGATCAGCAATAGATTCGGAGTCTAGCTCAATTGGTATCACATTTTCAGTAACATTTTCTGGTGTTACCTTATCCATATATTGTGTATTTTCTCTTGTATTTATGACAGCTTCTGGCACGAAGTCAATTGTATTTCGACATTGGTCCTCTTGATCTTTAATTTCATTTTTAACCAATATTTGGCTTTCTTTTTCAGTACTTTTTCCTTCTTCCTGTTCATCTATAAAAGGTGTTTTAAAATATTACCATAGATATCCTATTACGTCTCGTTTCTAATTTATTTTTCCGTAAAATTTGGTTTGGTTGAAATTTAACAATCTTATAGTATACTGTATAACAAAATATTTCATATCTAATAACATATTCGAAAAAAGCCAAAGTGTCCTTTTCACACAGAGTTTCAATATTTATGAACAAAAATTTAATCATTATTTTAAAGTACTACACAAACAATAATTTAAAATTTTTTCAAAATTATCACCATTCTCTCGGAACATTTTATCATTTCAACAGTCTCATGGATTGCCACACGAATTCTCGAAGGTTTATTTATTATTGAGCCCCACACATTATATATAAGTAATTCATCATATTTGTTGATTAGTTTTATCATTATAATCTGCATTTAAATATTACCAAAGGTAAAAACAACGGGATTAAGACCCAGTGACTTTGCTGGCCAGTAATAAGATCAAAATAGGTGCCTCTATATTTTCCTTTTGGAATGGTATTGGCAAATAATTTTAAATAAAATTAAAATTAATAGTCTGACCGCTACTTAATAATATTAAATATATTAATGTTTTCTAATTTAAATTAGCGATCGATAATTTTATTTTTTTAATATACAGAGCAATTTGAAATTCCGAGATTACTGTTTTTGAAAAGACCGCGACATTTTTAATATATTTCTCAACGTTTCTCCGTCTACAATAAAGAGCTTCATCAGACGGTGAGATGTACACTGTTGAGTAGGAGACAACCTGTCCCAACGTTCTTTTCCTTTTGGTCCTCTTCTTCTTTCTCCTTGCGCACTTGTGTGGTTTTCCTTCCTTCTCTGATGGGTTATTGTTGTTGCTCCTTGGTTGGTCCTCTATTTGCATACCTGACCTCTTACTGCTCTCTGTCTTCGCTGTTCATGTCCTCTTGTAGTTGCTTCCTTGGTCTCTGAATTGGAGAATTTATATGGATGGCTTACACTCGGAGTGACTGATGAAATGAATGTATTCCAAATGGGTAAAATATATTTTCCATCTTCTCTGTTTATATCATTTGGATACTTTTGGTTTGTCGAATTTGGTGATCTATCTGATGCTGGTGTTAGGCAATTATGGAATGTGTAAAAATGCTAGATTTCATATATGTACGAAGTCCTTTTGAAAGAGAGTTGCCGTATACATCTTACTTCCGTAAAAAGCTGCTTATGGTAGAAATATTTCAAAAATGACGAAATTAAATTTAAAATTAATTTGAAAAATTATCATATTATATTATTTTGGTTATCTTATTTGTGAACTGAAAAAAGTGATCTAATTTTGTTCAGTCTATCCGGAATTCTAGTTATGCTAAGTATCTTATTGACGAATTACAATAGATAAAAAATAATGAGCGATTCTGAATTATTCAAACATTATACATTTGTTTCACTCTGAAGCATCCGTTTTAATTTATAATTCGCACATATTTCCAAAGAATTCAGAGAATGTATGTCACTGAATAGCATACTTTAGGAAGGGTACTTACTATTCTCCTTATTTTTTTCCTGACTTTTATTATCCGTATCAATTATTTTTACTTCGGGACTGCTTTTATTTATTTTTAAAGCAATATGAGCATGTGATTCATAATGTACGTCTTCCTTTAATGTTTGAATATCGGAAGATATTCCCATAACCTAAATGTAGTTAAAATTTTAAAAGATATCTAAAAACATACTGCACATCCAATATCTCTATTGTTTCAAGTTTATAACCAACAAAAAAAAACTATACGACAGAAAATAGTAATAATAAATATTACATAGTGATAATTTGTAGTTTCATTATTAATAATAAACTAAAATTAATTTTAAGGTTGAAAAGAAAAGGATCAACGGAAAACAATTATCTAAAATCATTCATGGAGTGTCTTGGATCCAAAGTTCTATTATTAAACAAACGAGATATTAGATATGTAATAAAATTTTGATCACTGTACATATCGTTAGTATTTATATTTTATATCTTTACTGACTTAATTTCTTACATTAGGTTCAAATGCATTTTCCAGGTCATTAACCCCATATTTATTTCCATTTCGGAACTGAAACTGAGACAGAAAATTATGCACAATTCTCTTTTTTGCTAGTTTATTTATATCAAATTGCATATAGCTCCTATCCAGACTTCTTCTTCCATAATGTAAGTTTATTGAATCCCTTTTTATTATTGGTTGATTACTTATTGGATTCTTCCCGTAGTTTTGGCTTCTTAGAGGCCTAAAAGGTAAACAGGATGTTAAGTACTTTAAAATATTTTAGGAGATAATTTCTAAATATTTAATTAATGGAATATCCTATATTACACTATAAATCATTGACTTTGCATGTTCCTTCAATCCCCAATAATAATTGGTCATTAGTTTTACTCCAAAATGAAAAAAGTACAATTTCTCTTGAGTTAGGCTATACCTAAAACAGGCTAGTAAAATATTCTTTTAAACGAAATGTAAGGATCAGAAGGTAAACATAGAAATTTTTGAAAACGTGAAACTCTCACTTAAATAAAAACAGACATTTTTCTCTTAGAGTCTCATAATCATGTGTTTCAAATCTTAATTGCATTATTCAGGACATCGACAATGGCAATGGAGATATTCTTAACTTAATGCCTCTCCACATTTCTGTCGACAAACGGTAACATGAAATTAAACAACCAATGGCGATATCATTCCAAGCTTGTAAGAGAAATTAAAACAAAATTATATTTTCTGACGGCTACTTCACAATTTTACAGGTCGAAAAACAATGTAATTCTCTTCTTCTACGAAGAGATGACTTCACTCTAGCTGCTACCTTCTTCTCAGAATATGAGCATGTGATATAAAGACAGTAATCCTCATGGAGAAATACCTGAAGTAATCAGCAAACGACCTCTAGTTGAAATATAGGTTCACCGTTATAATACCCAAACATCATGTTACATAATTAAGCTGCTCCTAAGTCACGGAACTCCACCTGGACTGATTCTAAATTGGTTTAAAACAATATTTTATTCAAGCCCCATAAAGTGAAACTGGTGTAATTATTAAAGCCCTTCAGAATTGTGCGAATGAAGAAACAAAAAAAAATCATAAGACAAGAAAATGTTTCACACATATTATCTAAACCATAAAACTGTAGAAGACTGTAATACAATATTCAAGAATTGCAGATGTACTTTTTAGGACATACCAAAATTTAAACTTTTATACTTTAAATTTGTTTTATTATTACCTCCTGAAAAATATGTAAAAAGTTTCGTTTTTCCTTACCGTTTATTGAATTTTTTATCATCATCATTAAAATTCAGTGTAGATGTTATTGGACATTGTTCAAGCAATTCACGATTCTCAGGATTATAAAGTACTGGTATTTTAGATTTATCGTTTTCTATAACACTTTCAGTTTCAGCCAATGTTTTTCTGACAATATGGCTGAATGATTTTCTTAGGTTGCGTTGATCATTGTTAATGTTATCCACAGAATCAATTTCATTTAAAGGTAGCTGTATAAACAAGTTTAGATTATTATGTTCTTCTCTCATTTCTTGCGCATTATTATAATTATATTGCTCATTTTCTGCTGTTTTCAGATTAATTGGAATAAGATGTTTAATTTTTTGTTCTTGGTTTACAACACATCGACTTTCGTCCAATTTCATTTCTTTTTGATTGGGTTTCTCTGAATCTATATTTATGTTAAAAATACATTCAACCAGTTTTTGGTCTAAACCTGTAGTTTCAGTAACTATCTGGTTAGGTCTGGATTTGATAGATGTTTGTTTGTCACCACTTTCTTCAATGTTATTATTCAGACTACAGCAGTCATCAGATGTACTACTCTCACAAAGATCAGATATCTGAAAAATATTTCCAAACTGTTTATATCTTTCGTTATTCGTATGCATTACATTTTCTTGATTTTTTACCATATGTGCATAATTCTGATCTTCTTTATCTTTCAATATTGGAAGTTTTTGTGGATTCTTTTCTAATCCATTCAATTGATTTTCTGAGTTGACATGATCCAAGTAATGTTTATTTTCTTCACATTCATTTTTAGTATGGTATGGAATAAATTCTGATATTTTGAAATTGTTTTCCACTTGCAATTTGGTTTGTTTTTTTTGTGTAAAATTATCTTTGTCCAATATTTTTCTCCTTTGTTCACAATATTTTTCGTAGTAATCCCCTTTTGTGTCGATTTGAATGTTGCAATTAAAACTATTAAATGTATTTTTGTTACAGTTTTCAAAATCAAATTTATTTTCTCTTAATTTTTTTCGAATTGGATGAGCTTCAATGGCATTCTGGAGAGAGTGTTCACGTTTTTCATTTTTCTCAACTTGGTCCTTATTTTCCAAATTAAGCTGTTCCTCTTTGAAAGTCTTTTCATTTATATTAGAATTGGCAAGGCCATGTGATTGACAATTTTCATCCCCCAACAATATTTTGATATGAGAAGATATTTTCATTATCTAAATAAGAAAAATAATGATGAAAAATATAAAATAATTAGTAGTTTCTCATAAGCAAGAAGTGTACCTCATTACTACTTTCGAGAGCCATGGAAACACCCTTCCCAAAATATTTGAAAACGGCAACAAAACTTAAACAGCACTGCACTATCGATATGTTTTTAAAAAAATGATTATTAAATCTAACATTTCTTCTATATATCATCATTAATACATTCCAAATAGATGAAACAAACTTAAAATGAATGGTACGATACGTGACACAAATATTTAAAAAACACAAACAAAAAGTATTTTTGTATGTGTATTCCATAGGAATTGTAATACTATTCGGTATAACCAACTTGTGATATTTTTAACGCTAAAATGAGTAATAAATAATATTTTTATCTCAAACATACCCAATTTTATTAAAATAACACTTTATAATTTTACTGCTGTGAGGTCAGTGGGAGTATGAAATATGTAAAGTGAGTCGACATCTTCAACTCTAGTAATAACGACGTTATGTTCGCCTCAATAATATAATAAAATTAAAATCATATTTTGTAATAAAATTAATTATAATGATGGTTTATCTATCTGACATTTCTCTGAAAACACAAGTTCTTGATTTTAATATATTTTTTTCACGCATTCTTTTTGTAAGATCAGATATAATTTCATATCCTGGTTAAAAGTACCTAGATAACTCTGCACTTTTTTTGAATTTGACAAAATCTTACGACTAATCATTAAATAATCATAAACTGGGCTAATGAATAATTGTGTATTTTAATAATACGTCTACGTCTAATTTTGAAATGAAAACAAAGTAGCAGATATAAAACTTTACCTTTTAGGACTGATTGGGACGTATATAGAGATCGCAGCGAAGGTTTCAATTTATTTGATGCTCCAAGTTCTGTATCTTCGATATCGGAGTTTTTCAGTTACACTGTCCATATTTATCGATTAATTAAGTAATAAGTGGAACTTGTGTTCGATATAATAGTAAGTAAGTTTGTTGTTCAATTATTCTAACTTCGAGAACTATTTACTTTGGTAAATTGATATCAAGGAAAATAAAACTTACTAAAAGGGAATTGAAAGAATTGGCTATTAATTAAAGCAAAATATCTTCATACGTTAACATACAGTATCTAATATATGTTCAGGACACGACGAAGAAGACCGATTCCACAAAAGTTATCATTCATCTGATTCATCAGATTATTGTCCTGAATATAAAAAACTTATTTAACAAAAATTTGTTTTTCTTATTTATAGAAAATATAATTTATCAACCTGTATACAATTAACGGATATTTTTGTCAACCATAAGTATCACATATTCAAGAGAATGCTATTGGATATTCATAATTGCAAAAATCTATATCTTCTTAAATTAGGCAGAGAGAGAGTTAAAATGGATTTAACCCAATATCAAAAAGTTTATATTCAATACCCTATATTATCTAAACGGTTGATGATAGAAAATCGCGGCAATAGTAACTTTTGATCAGAAGATCGACATCTACAACATTTCAAAAGAATCTCATGGAAAGCTAATTCTCATAAGATTAGTGGGGGGCACTTTGTTAGTCAATGAAAACTTATGCATAGAGACATGAAAAATTAAAATCGATTTTTCTCGAAAAATTTTTTGTCCACATTGAAACATTTTAAAAGAAAAAAAATTATAAATAAAAATATACAATACCCTACCCAAATGAGCCGCTTGCGACTACATATAAAAAATCCTATTTTTTTAATTAAATCGATCATAGCGCCATCTTTAAACAGCTCTAGCTCCCTTAGGCCAAGCGCCCGCAGAAGGGGCCGTGCCAGAGATTAGGTAGTGGCGTGGTTGACTCATTGAGTTGAAACGTCCATTGGGATGACATATTAGCTGTGTACAAGACGAAAGTCTCTAGAATGTTGTCTGCAAAGGATGACGATATTTTTGCTTTAATGTATTTAAATAATATGAAAAGAAGGTGATATTGGTTGTATCTGGCAGCTCTAATATATGTGTTCTGTAAATTTGAATACATGCAGCATCTTGTACATTTCTGTGACAATGATCTGGTCGATTATAATCATATAAGCATGGTTTTAATTCAACTAAGTCTACAAACTAGATGTTAAATTCTAAATCGTCCCGCATTTTACCACTCAGTGCGCCATAAGTGGTTAGAATATCTACATCTCTGCCATACTATCTCTATGTGCTTTTATGCGTTGTTTCATTTAATTACACTGTATAAATAAAAACACGTGTCGCAACTATGTTATTTAAAATTATCGAAAATTCAAGAGTTGGCTATGAAATTAAACAACAAATTTGACGATCAAAAAAAAGTCATTTAATTTTAGAAATTGCTTGCTAGTGTTTTGGTAAGTTTTCATTTAGCAAACAAGTTGACATACTATTAGTGTTAGACTTCTGTGACGAAAATTGCAGAAGAAGTGTTGAACAATATCGGAGAAGATATCCTAATCGTGTGATCCCCCATAGATAAACATTTTCCAATGTTGAAAGACGGGTTCGAGATGAAGCAGGCGAGTTTTTCAGTAACATTCGAGAACGTGCAATCAGGGCACAAAACGAACAAGTTATTCTGGATACAATTAAGATGCCCCATGTATTAATACTAGAATTCTATCTCGACAAACTATTATGTCGCAAATTTTGTACACCGAATTATCAGACGTAATCTACTACACTCATATCATATCCAAAAATTTGGTTAAACGAGTGAATTTCTGTCAGTTTGTTTTGAATCAAGACACTAATTTTTAAAAAAAAATCCTCTCATAACTATTCCGATGTAAGCCCTTTCGGTAACTCCTCGACATTTCCGATGGGTTTAAAATAAATCTTTGGATCGCTATTATTGATCAGTATTTAATTGGTCCAGTTATTTTACCTAATCGACGAGGTGCCATTAAAACGCAAACTGGAACATTTGTCTATACATGATGGAGTACCGCCTTATTTTATTATTATTATTAGAATTTTTTAAAACCACCAGTATCTAAATAAATGGATTAGAAGAGGAAATAATTGCCCACAAGTTTGGCAGCCACGATCACCAAACCTCAACAAATGTAACTTATGCAAATTGTATATTATTTCTGTTGTTTAAGTTGTTCGCTTTTCTATTACATTATTATTATTATTTAAACTTTTTTACAGCTGCAATACGTGTTTTTAGTTATTCGGGTTTTTGTTGAAAACGACACTTTTGTAGAAAATAACAAGAATAGGAACAGTTTTAGAAGTAGATTCTCCATAAAATAAAGTAACAACATTTTAGGTCCGCCAACGTTTTAAAAAATTCTGTCACATATTAATAGTACATCATCCCTTATTTATTAATCCTTTAGAATCCTTCAATTGAACCCAACGTGTATCAAATGTGGTTTTTCCAAGTTCAAGTATAACTGAGATAGATTTTTTTCGAAATTTGAAATCCATTTTTGAAGGCCTATAACTTCTAAGGTGTGCAACTTAGTGTAGAGGTAAATTGCGTTAAATCACCATATTTTAGCTTCCCCTACGTGCCCCTGCTCTGTATCGGTATTTATACGAATTACCCTGTATAATGATTTTCGTCGGACATAAAAGAAAACACCCCTTTCAGAAACTTTATTTGAGCTATCAAAAGATATCATTTCTAAAAGTAAAGCTACTATAAAAATAAAGCCTAGAAATAGAAGTGTAGAGAATCTAGATAAAGTTTTACATATATCACGTTATATCTATCAAAAATGTAAGAGGCCAGATCCCAGTTCAAACTTTAAGCCGGCTCCAGACTCTCACGCAACAACTTCGACGAGTATCCTCTCTGAAGTTACCCGGGACGAGGAACTCGCATCCACACTCTTCTACTTCTCTAGTACCTCATTGCCATGACTGACACAGAACAGGTAGCAGCTACCGCTCCAGCTATTTGTGCGTATCATTATTACAATCGAAAAAGGGGAAACACGAGAGTGTGGTGGTGGTACCTCTTACTCTTGCCTCGTCGCCCTTTGATTCGGGCATAAGAGACCGTCTCTAAAACGAAGTAAACATTAAATGTATTATTATTATTATTTACCTCTTGCTTTTTTTCAGAACTTTAACTTTAACAAGTGATATAAATAGCAAGTTACCTAGCACACAAACTTGTTTTAATTAATTCTTCATATTATTTTTATTTCCCTCATTTTTATCACTTACTTGTCTTAAATTAAAGATTATGGGTGTTTCTTTATTGAGTAAATCCACCTTATGATATTTCTACTGTCCTTACTCTGATTTCTAATATTCTCGATAACTTTTGATCCATTTTCTTAAAATATACCTCTAGGTATAGTTATGTTTTTCGCATTTTTCTCACATTGTCTCTTGCATGAATTCAAAAACACTACTAATTATTTATTAAATATAAATAAATTATCCTCTAATGTTCATAATCATACCCCATCCTACCTTTTATTTACATATTCATATAAAAACTTATTTGGGATAATATAGAAATTTAAATCCACAATGTGGCCTGAAAATCATATTTGAGTTATTTATAGATCCCTACGTGAAAGTGTATCTGCTATGCCAGGGCAAGAGAATAAGAAAAAAGAAGACAAGCGTGAAATACAACACTTTGTGCCCAGTATACAACGAGGCACTGGTTTTTGATGTCCCAGAGGAAAACATAAATGACGTATCCCTTGTGGTGAAGGTTATTGATTATGACAGGTAATGAGATTTGGGAAATTTATGATTATACGCTTCTGCACACGCGATAATATTTTGTACAAAGTTCAAGCTATAATCTAATAACCGAATAAGTTTGAAAGCGTAAATAGTCATCGAGAATTATGCCTAACATAAAAATTTTACGCTCTCACTTCTTATTGCCTTCAATCATTTTTTCTTTTTCATTTAATTTGGTAATATTGAAGATGTTAATTTTAAATATATTAAATATGCATAATTCTACTATTACGTATAAATAATTGTATGAGGTATATTTTATTTTAAAAAGATAAAGTAGATCAGGTAGTGTTGTTACTTGTTTATGAAATACGGATGTCGTTTGTATTAATGAAGGTTTCCAACTTCTCCGTCTCGTCTTTCTATTTTTTTCCTAAAAGGATATTGTTGGTAAAAGATTTTTTTCATTTTTATATATGTAAGTGCGGTACTTTCTGGATCTCTACTTCAATTTCTTTTAGTTCGGAGAAATTCTTTTCTTTTTAACTCTTTCAAATTTTCGTCATAAATATTGCTAATATGTCTGGACGAATTCTGCACAAAATTGAGGGCATGTTTCTTACATTATACAATAATTTAATGTTTGCCCAGATTGTAACATTTTGTAAATTCGTATTGGTTGAGTTTCCGTTTATGATACATCGCTCAAATCATTCGACACATTTTTAAATACCTTATATTATTTAATTACAATTTTTAATTAAAACGTCATTCCCAACGTAAACAGCGTCAACATTGGGAAATTAAAATAATTTGCTAAATTCATATATCTGATTTATTTATTTTAAAAAATCAATGCATTCATAGAATTGGACTAAACGAGTTAATGGGATGCATTATAATTGGCCCAAGTTTCATAGGAAAAGGCCGCGACCATTGGACAGAGATGTTGGATAATCCACGAAGACCAGTGGCGCAATGGTATCCTCTGGTGGAATCAATACCAGCAAATGTACCACCACTTAAAGATGGGTCCATAAGTTTAAGTTGCTTGAACAGTAGGTAAGTTAAATCATGAGAACTTATATTTATCAGCTGTTAATATCATAATAATATATGTTTAGATTTTTACTTAAGAGGTAACCAAACAGAAAAATCACCTTTATCGACCTTACCCAAATAATCTTGACTGTATAAATAGATGACAATTTCCCTAAAATACTTATAACGTAAATAACGAATTGACGGTTTCGGAGATATATTATTTACAAACAAATGATAGCAACTTATAAACAAAGTCAAAAGAAAGAATGTTAGATAAGATGTTCAAAATGCCCTACTCCCATTTCTAAACATCACGACATCTTTGCCGGAAGAATATTCGAACGCATTCTAAAACTCCTGCATTAGCTCGGAATTGGCGACACTCTTGATTAATTGGATGTTGCAATTTTTCGAGGCTATTTACAGAAATAGCGAACACTAAACTTTTTAAATATCCCCAAAAAAAAATCAAGAGGATTTAAATCAGGCGACCTTTCTAAATGTAACACAACTTATACGTGAGTTAAATTTATTATTAATTTTTAAAATCGTCAATAATCAAGCTTCGTAGTATTTTAAAACATCTTCATACATGAATATACAACTTAAGAACAGAAGATAATTACCAAATTGAAAGATTTAACTTAACAGCAATGGAGAACACATTTTTTGTAGAAGGCCTAAGGTTGTATAATAGTTTACTACTAATTATCAAAATTTCCCCTACTGTATAACATTTTAAGTCAAGATTAAGGGAAATGTATTTATTAATCTGATACTTGTATCTTTTTCGAGGCTATTTACAGAAATAGCGAACACTAAACTTTTTAAATACCCGCAAAAAAAAATCAAGAGGATTTAAATCAGGCGACCTTGCAGGCCATGATACAGATCCGCGCCTTCCTATCCATCGACGTGGAAACGATTTTGTCTGGAAGTTTCTATCGTTTGTCTACACCCTGTATACGTATATAAACTAATTGTGTTCTGTAACTAGTTAAACAACAATTCCAAAATAAAAAATATAAATTAAAAAAACGTTTTACAGTGAATTTTTCGGCATTCATTTTCTATTCTATATCTTTATAGAATAGAATACTTTATTTAGTTAAAGATCGCTATTACATAACAGCTAAATTCATAATACAGATTTTCAAATGAAAAAGATACAAGTATCAGATTAATAAATACATTTCCCTTAATCTTGACTTAAAATGTTTTACAGTAGGGGAAATTTTGATAATTAGTAGTAAACTATTATACAACCTTAGGCCTTCTACAAAAAATGTGTTCTCCATTGCTGTTAAGTTAAATCTTTCAATTTGGTAATTATCTTCTGTTCTTAAGTTGTATATTCATGTATGAAGATGTTTTAAAATACTACGAAGCTTGATTATTGACGATTTTAAATAAATAATAAATTTAACTCACGTATAAGTTGTGTTACATTTAGAAATTTTTATGACTTTATCATTCTATTAATTGGGGTCTATATACTTGAACGTAACATGATACGCATTCCCTTGTTTTGAAGGAGTTGCAGTTTACGAATATTTTCATTAGAACAAGATATTAAAAGAGACATACAATAGTTAAAATGTGGATAGATGATAGTATTGTATACTAATTTTCTGCGCCAAAGTGAAAGATTTTTACTAACTAAATTTAACAGCTTTTGAGTTATAATGTTTTACCAAAATATTATCCATATTTAAAAGTAGCCCTCCAGTATTGACCAATAAACGTCTTAAACAAATTTCGATGTAGAAACCATGAGCTCTCCTAGCTGGAATTATATTTTTTTAATTTTAACATGTATATTTTATTTATATGATAATTGAACCTCTTGTAGGTAAATATTTTGCAGCAATTGTTTTCTTAAATAATATATTTTTTTTCTAAACCTGCTTCTTATTGTTTCTAAAAAATATAGTATATATAACGAGCCACAGAGAAAAATCTTAATTGGGTTAGTACTGTATACATTTATTATTTGACTTTTTTATTTTAAACAAAGTTTATAACCTCAAGATAATACTACAACAAAAAAGAAAAAATAATTCATGAGTTGAATCTCTTCACATTTTTCTGTTATGCGATTTCTCAATTCTTCCAGATTATGAACTGTCATTGAATAAATCAAATTCTTGAAGTACGGCCATACGAAAAAACCACATATGTTTAAATCGCAAAACGTAGTTGACTTCAAAGATATTACAGTATACAGTGTTTTTCTAATCGTATGTTGCACCATCTTATTGTAATACCGGTTTTTTAATTATTCATCATCCAGGTTATTTATAATTGACAGAGTATCCCATTGAGATGTCCTGCAGCAGTAAGCACACTCTCAAAAAATGAAACCTACCTAACTTCTTCGATATATTCTAACCCAAACACCAACTTTCTGGGAATGCAACAAAAAAATGAGGACTTCCAGATAACCACCACCTCATATTCTATGAATTAAAATATCCAGAAAGATAAAACCAAGCCTCACCTGAGAAATATCTGTGATAGGGATATCCTAATTGTTTACATAATTTTGAAACTTTTGAAAAAAATCCACTGAAAAAGGCTCGTGAAAACATTGTATGCATGACAGTTGGCATGAGATATAAAACAAACTTTGTTTGTTGTTGGAATGGATGTTTTTGGATTTTCATCAATAACATACTGGAAGGATTCAATAATTTGAGTTTTATGTTTAGGCAACCACCTACTTCCAATTTTGTCAAAAACATTGTAAAAACCATTGTACTCAAATACTACTTTAGGATGACAATCAGCCATGAGTTATGAAATTATCGACTACTGCAACCTCCCATTTGTTGTTACAGCTGTATGGAAGTAAGATTCGATCATTTTTGCTCTGGGGTTGAATACTATTTTGAAATATTAGAAAAAGAAAAAGAAAATGAAACAAAAGAGTAGACGAAAGGGCCGAAATTTCTAATTTCAAAAATACTAGTAAATAAAGGAAAACTGTAACTTACTGCTTAATTATAAAATGTAATCGCCAACTCTAAGTTTTGTGAAGCGAGTACTCAAAACAAATTGACTGGCCAGTTGGTTACGGTTACATAACCAATGCCAATAAAAATCATCAAACACACAAATTACATTTTCTTGAGTAAAATATTACACAAATGTTTAGTTTAAAATTCTTGGAAGTGGCTAACGTACCAGCCAAGTCACTTAAATTTTACCTCAATTATGATTGGCACGATATAGCAATTTACTTAATACATATTTAAAAGATTTGTTTAGAAAACTTACTGTATAGTGCTCTAACCTTTTAAGCATTTTTTTATAATTCTGTTGGGTTTGTTCTGCTCCTTTTCATAGAATTTTTGGATATATATTCCCGTTTCCGATTAATATAGTATAGTTTAGTCCATGAATAGCCACACTCTATGAAAAACTGCTGTCATCTCTATCTCAATGAAAGTTGAAGAACCCGTCTAGTTTTTATATTATCCATCTACTTTTTTTCATAGTAATCACATACATAGTAATATTTATTAGGTATTCCCAGTTTTCCAGTTCGAAAACCGATAAAGTATTGTTTAAAATATGCAACAAATTCCAAACTTACGGCTCCAAAGAACCCATGATAATTAAGATACGATCTTTTCGACCAAACTTCCATCAGTTGTAACAGAATGGGACCTCATTTTCATCCACTTCTTTTTTTTTTAAATTCACTTTCACTTTATCAACCTCTTCTATTGATTACACGACATACTATTGAATTAATACTATTCATGATGCTTTATTTATGTTTTGTTAAATCTAGGTCAGATGAAATAGCATTCAATACAAAATCATAATTTATACTGGGTGTCCCACGACGATTAAGACAAGTAATATATCAGAATTGGGCAGTAGTAGAGAATTATAATTTTGGGGGTGTAAATTAGAGCAAATGTTGCATCTTTTCTTGTTATTGTGTTACCCAATGAGGTATTTGTTTTTGGTCACGTGACGTCTCATTCAAAATCATTAATGGGACAACCTGTATATTTGTGCCTTTCTGTATTCCTCCCGATAAAACAATTCCAACAAACTAGCACACTTGGGGTCTAAAGTGATTTGAGAAATGCATTTACGAAGATGGGCATCAATTTGAACATCACCTTTAATATTGTAAGTTTTTTTTGTGACAGTTAATTTGAATTTTTATTAAAAATTATAATATTGGTTTGCCTTAATCATTACGTACGAATGTAAGATTGCCGAAAATTACAAGGGATTCAATTATGAATTTTTTAACTTACAATCGTTTAAGTACCTGTAGCTCTTGAATTAATCACTTTAGACCCCAAGTGTGCTAGTTTGTTGGAATTGTTTTATCGGGAGGAATACAGAAAGGCACAAATATACAGGTTGTCCCATTAATAATTTTGAATGCGACGTCACGTGACCAAAAACAAATACCTCATTGGGTAACACAATAACAAGAAAAGATGCAACATTTGCTCTAATTTACACCCCCAAAATTATAATTCTCTACTACTGCCCAATTCTGATATATTACTTGTCTTAATCGTCGTGGGACACCCTGTATTTGTGGTATTCTTTATATTTATTTTCTGCTGGCAAATACATTCTACGTTTCAATACACATATTGATTTATTTAAAATTTGTTCTAAAAAAACTATATATATATATATATATATACTGTTGTTCAGCCAGAAATAATGTTGATTTCATTTTTCTAATTTCTTCACATATGGCTAATGTTATTGGTGTTTGTAGAAGTAACAGTGGTTTCGTTTATATTACTTGCAGTTACAAAAATTTCTTGAGAACATAATTGGGCTTCAATTTCAGCAACAGATAAAATCATCAAATTTATTACTGTAAAACAATTTATAGCGCTAGATTATTAAATAATAACTTTTACTCTAATATGAATTAGAAATACAGTAAACAGTATTGAGGATGAAGAACAAAATTAATTAGTATCAGCTACGGATATCATAGAAAAGTCGAAGAGACACATACAATACCAACAAACAACTACTAATGAAATAAGTCCAGAGGATAGTTTAAGTACGGAGGAATTCCAAGAGACCACTAGAAAAAATGAGAAAGTGGCAAGGCATAATATTAGCATGGCAGAACTGTTAAAATATATATGAAGGGGAATGCATAAGACTTATTTTTCAAAATAATAAACGTAGCCTGAATCAACGGCCATATCTCAAAGACTGAACTCAAGCAACTATTTTACCCATCCTCAAGAAAGAAGACCCGAAAAAATGCAACAATTACGTAGGAAATCTCTATACTAAGTGCAGCCAGTAAAATGTACGAGATGAAATTGGGAAAAAATTAAGAAACGTTTTGAATGACAATCAATTTCATTGTTTTCGGTAAAACAGTTAACAGAAAGAGCAATATGTTACAATCACAACTTATTCTTAAGTTTTGTCGACCTAGAGAAAACATTTGACGCAGTATCTAGACAGGAAATCTTTAAAGTTTTGGAAAGTAGACGCATTATTAACAAGCTGATACAAGCTATCAAAAGTATATATAGATGTTCTAGAAACATTATAAAAACTCACAATTAGGTGTCAAAGGATTTCACAACAAAAATGGGTATAAAAGGTGACATACTGAGTCTTCTTCTTTTTATTGCTGTTATGGATAAAATAGGTGAATGATGCAGGCCATACAGCAAAAAGGTTAAAGTGAGAAAAAGAAATATGCAACAAGTTTTGAAATCGAAAATTACAGATGCTAATAATCGGATGATAGTGGCCTCCAGCAACTAGTAGCATGTCATAGCCCGCAGGCACTATACCAATGAGCACGAGGTATAGTGGAGATATGCCGTCTTTCGGAGGAGACGTTAAACTGTCGGTCCCGAGTCCATGGATGTTGGGCTCGTTAAAGATCCCTACCTCGGGTTGGAATACCTGAGGATTCGGCAAAAATTCTGGTTAGGGGTAGCGTGCTCCCGGCGTCGGTGATCAGCCCTGGTCGCAGAACTAGACCGACGTTAAATAAAACAAATAAAAAAAAATATTTAACAGTATGTAAGTACCGTTACTGGCTTAAGGTAGCGAAGGGTGGACACTATGTGACAGTAAAATTCAAGCGTATGAGTTGTGCTATCTCAGAACAGCAATAGCAGTGACTAAAAGAGGCCGGAGACCTAATAAAATTATACGCGAATGGTGCAAAAGTTAAACTCGTATCGGAGAAAATTGAAAGGACGCAGTTAGAATGGTTTGGGCACATAGTGAGGATGGATGAGCAGAGAATGGTAAAATAAACTTACTGGAGCTTGTTTCTAAAGTTTTATGTACCTACTTCCTTAAAGGTATAGATTTAATCCGATAATCTCCAAGTATTATGAAATGTTAGTTCGAAATTACATAAAAAATTAGTTTTATTAATCGACCTATTTTTTTAATTATATTTTGACGACTTTTCCTTACAGAAATCAAATTTTAATGTTTTGCTTCTATTCAACTTCAAAACTTATGAAATAATCATCAGTCATTCCAAATAACAAAATCTCTATAAAATCTTTCGTCACTACCGCAGCTCAATTGAAGGTTTAATCATTACCTATACTTTTTTGTCTTCATTATAAAATAACATGTTTGCCAAAAATTTCATGAATATCGGATGAAAAATGAAGCCGGTAAATTGTAGTTTTACGAACGACTGGATGACTCTTAAGTTTTACTAGTCTTTTCCAAATGAAAGTGGTTTTCTTCATTGCGCCTGATTACTGATTCGAGATGGCAGTGGTCTGTAGTGTTTCCAGTAACCGGCACCCACTTTTCCCAAGATAACTCTTGTGGGGAAATATTTATGTAGAGAATAGGGAAATGGTACAATTTAATTCTGTGATGGAAAACAAGAACAGTTATATTTCATATAAAACGGAATTCGAGAACAAAAAATTAAATGATAACTAAGGCAGGCGGGAACAGTGCAACTTTTGGTGAAGCCAACCAGCAAAATCGCTAAAAAAAGAAAGAAATATAGATTTCCAATGATGTGAACAAAATAAATGCAATCTCCCTCTCTACTGCAGCTTATCTTTATTACACGCACTAGCTATGAATAGCAATGTTTCATTGCTGGAAGAATGAATTTGTTTGTCTTGTTAAGAATCACATCGCGATTATAGCACTAACTAAACCGACGTTCACTAAGTTAAGGAATGTGTACTACACTTCGATAGGCATATTAATTTTATTTGCAAGAAATCTGATCAATATATTCTGCATTTTCTCAAACTCCTGTTTATGTTCATTATAAATAGGGTTCCAGATACAATAACAATACTCAATTAAAGATCTGATTCGTATAAACTATAAAAGTTTATAATTATTTTTGTTATGATATTCCCTACCATTTCAACACACAAAGCCAAGCATCTTTAAAGCCTTATTGATTACATTATCAAAGTGTACGGTAAAGGTCATTTTAGAATCAAGATCACGGATACAAACCATGCATTCAACAATTTTGGGAAGAACACTCAGAATATAAATTGATCGATAATTACTGACAAAAGCCACGTCACCAGCTTTAAATATAGAGGTAACGAAGCTATCTTTTCATTTAAGTGGAAAAACACCAAGGTTGAATGAGGCTTTAAAAATATTGGAGAAATTCCATCCGATCTTGAGCTTTTTATAACATCAAGAAAATTTAATTTATCAAATAAACTTTCTAACGAAATCTCCCAAGAATGAATATCAACAGTGTGATTAAAACTGAAATTATGGATAAGGAAATAATTATTCATATTGCTATAAACATATTAAAACTGCTGACGGAAAGGTTCGACAATACTGAGACCACCAGTACATTTAATTTTATCAAAGTACATAGTGTTAAACAAACTAGATTTTCCTCGTTTCCTATTAACAAAGTTTCAGAAAGTATTTATATTAGAAGTTATATTTTATTCCGTGGTGTTAATATAAATGGCATAACAAGTTTTACTTAATTGTTTACATCTGTTTCTGAAATGCGAAAAGGCCAGATAATCATCCCAAGACTGAGTTTCCTTTGTACCTTTTAAGTGCATTTTTTTTTCAAGAATTAACATTTTTAAGTGTTTGTTAACCCACATAGAAAATTTTGGTTTAAAATTACGTTCGTGAGGAACATAACAATGAATACCATGGTATAAAATATCATATAAGCTAACGATTGTATCATCTAAATTCTCAATATGGTTAAAAATCAAATCCCAGTAAATGTCCCAAAGTTATAATTTACATTTAAATTTACATAATTAGCTTTTTTAAAGTTATATTTATAAAAATCATTATTCAATTCCTCATATTCAATATTCAGATCAATTATACCAAGTAAAGCAGGATGATTAGCGTCTAATGGTAACAAACAATCTACAACTTTTATCACAGAACAATGTAGCAAACTTTCGGAGAATACCAAATCTGACATACCACCAAAATTATTATTAATATTATTGCACTGAAATAATCCACAGAAAGCGAACGTATCAACTGAGGTCTGTGCAATTCGATTACCATTAGCATTTGCTACCACACCACCATCATCATTCAAACAGTCGACTCCAGGAATGTTCTAATCACCAACCATAAGTATCTTGTGTTGAGGGAATTGAACGACTACATAACTGAATGTTTGTTTCACAATGAACTTCATAGACATTCATTGGTGAAGCAGGAGGAATGTATGCACATCCAATGATAAAGTGAACATTTTCTACAGTAAACTCCACAAAAAGATGTTTAATCGAGTTATCGTTATGCAAGATGCAACTAAATTGAAAGGTATCACGAATGTCAATCAGTACTCCACCGCGTCTCGATTTATTACTTGTAATTTCACATCTATCCTTCCAGTACATTATTTAATTATTAAGAGCAAGTTCAGCTGAGAAGAAATTTTCTCTAAGAGAACTTTCAGTTAAAGCTGATCACAAGAAATAACATTTTGTGTAAAAAAACTTTGTCTTCATTTCATTGCCATTTTGATAATAACTTGCTAGCTGTCACGGAATCACCTCACTTTACACATTTTTGTGTAGAACCTTTTTCACGATCTTAGGAATTCCATGGATCAATCTTATAATATTATTAATATCACCAGTAGCTTCCAATTCACTTAACTTATCTCTTAATAACTTAAGGTGGTTCCTCTGAAGAATTGTTTGATCCGAGTTAATTCTGTAGTTAACAGACTTATTCTTATTTTTGTTTTTAAGTAAATATAGAACATCTTCACTGTATAAAGTTACATTATAATTGAAGAGGGTGACGTGAGCTTTAATAATACCTTAGGTAGTAGGAGCAGGGAAAAATTTTCGTCACGCTTCGTTAAATTTGAATTACATGTTGACGATTAATGTGCGGTTGGAAATTTTTGAATTTTCGACACTACTTAATAATAAGTTTATGAAAAAGTTTATTTATTTTAGGTGAAGGAATACTATGGTAAATGTCACCTAAAATATTGAAATATACTGAGGTCAACATTTTGCCAGTTTTTTGAGGAATCGAACACAGATTTCAAATTTTCCTGAAATGCCCTTCATGAGCGACGCAGACACTTACATCTTACATGCAGAAAGTTGTACCATATTGATTCAAATTGTACGTGATCTTATAATATAACTAAATAATTTTGTACTCTAGGTTAAAAATCTTAAATGTATGCTTTATTATATAAGTAGAAAATAAATTTATAACTTTTGAAGAGACTTAGGATATTAATATTGTGGGCAAAATATAAAGTGTAGATTACAAATGTTCAATAAGAGAAGGCAAATATTTAGTGTAATAACTAGTCTAGTTGAAAACTCATTTTTAACTACATTTTTATTTTAACTTTTACCAATGCTGTGCTCGAATTAAATATAGAAGTCCCTTAAAAAGTTTTATTTGATTGATAAGTAATACGAGGTGTTGTACTTAAAAATTTACACAATCTGTGCCCCTAATTATAAAATTAAATTGATTCGCCATTTATGAGTATAGTATTTTGATAAAAATATACAAACGATTATATCTTAAATAAAAGTAGTTTTTGTAAAGAATCTAGTGACATATCAATCAGAAAAACTTACTTTCCCTCTTTTTGAACAGAAAATATTGTGTTTCTTTAAAAAATTTACTATCAAATTTTATATTTTACATTTTTAAATAACATAAAACAAAAAATATTAGCACTTGATATTTCGAAATGGTGTTAATTATTTTTAGATAAACTACTTAAAGTAATTTTTCTGATTAGGCTATTACGTAATTGAAAATGGTGACTAATTACAAATTCAATGTTTCGAAATATTTGAAAAACATTTAAAAGGGATTGATAAAATATTGATACTTAAAAAGTTTAATGACAATAAATGTTATGTATAAAGTAATTTGAGTAAATGGCAGAAAACGACTGTTTTAAGTAAAACATCCCGTATCTCAGTTATTGAAGATAAGAATTTTCACAAATCAATAAGCTTTAGTTTTTATTTCAAATATTCCTTTAAAAAATGTAGTTTTTGCACCGCTATAAGATATGTAGTGATTTACTGGTGCCGGTAAATGTTTAGACGTACATTTTTATTTTAACAACGCTGAACTCCTGCCTACTGGCATCAACGAATCTATACATATCAAAATACAGATCTGACATTTTATAAAACAATATGTGATCAAATAATTCTAATTCCGAAGATTATTTTTCTTATTATTACAAAATTATTCTCAAATTATATTTAAATATTTTCCGAGAAGATTTGTGAAAATTAGATTTTAACGAAATTGATATATTATTCATATGTAAACCCTGTTTGTACTGACTGTTAATATAAATAAAATAGATATATTTATATACTCTAGAATATATAAGTAAGTGTTATTGATATAGGTATTGTACAAAAAATTGTTTTAGTAATTTTAGTGTGTAAGTGTATTTTAGGCCCTTAGATTTAATGAGTTAAAATAAAGATATTTTTTCTACTACCTATACCGTGCATAAAGTACTAGCCTAGGCACTTTTTACAGTGCCTAAATTTTGATTAAAGTATTAGTTCGTGAAGTGTAATAGTAAGAAAATCCTTATTTTAAAGTTAGAAAAAAAATAGTTCTTTTTCATTTTATTGGTCCATTTATTTATTATTAAAAAAGCATTCATTTTTATTACCTATTATTTCTGATCATCCATAACTTTGGTATTTCTTTTAAGATACTAAGTAGTTGGTTATTATTAGTTACAATAACAGTATTTCAATCTCTAAATAATATTAAATTCTGATATTACTAGAATTCTAACGTTTGCTTTCTTGCACCAAAAATATGTATTGTTAGCATTAGTTTATAAATATCGATGCCAGTTATGGAAACAAAAAACTTCAATGCCCGCTATAGAGCTTCATTATCTAGAAAATATGCATAGTTCGGTATAAGGTTATTCAACAGTAAAAATCCATCATCTTTTATCTATTATTATCTCGTTAGTGTTTAAACAAGATTATATCTTTAGTAATACTAAAGTTTTAGGATTACTATCACGGTAGTAAAAAAAATATATTGTAACTATACCATCCGTGTAAAAAGTGAATTTTTAACCCGCTGGATTTAATTTTGTTGCATTTATCGCATAAGCAACTATCTTTGTAAAATCAAGGGGCATTTTTCTAACGTCGTTTTTCATTATTCAGATATATTGTTTTTCTTTATACCTAGCAGAATTCGTATGTTTTAAAACAATACATACAGGGTGAGGCATTAGTGTGGCAAAGCTCGATTAGTCCGCTATTATTGAAGTTACAAAAAAAAGTTTTTACAAAAAGTGTAGGCAGTCTTGAGATTCACATCACTCTCAAATATAATATTCTGTTTTTTTTTTAAATGGAACACCCCTTATATTTTTATATTTTTATAAACCTGTTGCCGAGCTAATTTCAACGATGTATCACACTTTATGTCTTTAAAAACGGCTTACATGTTCCTATCCTAACTTTTCAAGCTCTATGCTATGGGATTAAAAAATATTTAATACAGAGTGATTAAAAATCAGATGGGATTTCTAATTTTTGATCACAAATATTTTTTAATACCATAGCATAGAACTTGAAATTTAGGATAGGGACAAGTAAGCCGTTTTTATTGATTTCCAACGTTTTGGCTGCTACATACATCTGAATTCAAAAAAATGTGATTTTCAGGTGGCTGTAGATCCTTTATTAAATACAATAGATATAAAGCGTGACACATCGTTGAAATTAGCTCGGCAAGAGGTTTATAAAAATGTAAAAATATACCGGGGTGATCCGTGATCCATTTCAAAAAACAATTTTTTTGTCTGGTAGTGCGTTCCTGAACACACTGTATATTTGGGACTAAGTTTAAAATGTGAATATCAAGACTGCCTACACTTTTTGTAAAACTTATTTTTCTAACTACAATAATATCGGACCAATCTAGCTTTGCCACACTAATGCCTCGCCCTGTATATATATATATATATATATATATATAACTTTGTAAGTTGCTAGATACTTATTTTGTTTGATATTGGCTTATACGTTTATGGTATGGATAAGTCGAATATATCTAGATTTTTCCCCTACAATTTAACAGAATCCATTAGTTTGTTATGTTTTGTATACTTTATTCCAGTCTATCTAAAATAATAAATTATTAGATGACCAGTTCCGAAACAAAACTTTTATTTACCATTTAAATATGTATAATTAACAGGATACTCTAGTTTTTAAAATGTTTCAATTCAATCAATTCAATTAGACAATTTGTCTTCAAAATCTTTTAGTACACTTGGAATAGTAATCGTCTTGTCACATTTTTCTCACTGCGGAGCCCTCATTAATCCATGATTCATCCAAGTAATGCATTGCTTACATTCCAGAGATGAGAGTAAAAATGATTTTCATGCATCATCTTCTCAGGCAATTAATCTCATGAACCCTCGCAAGCAAACGGGGAGACGTGACAAGTTCTTCTCGTAGTTCTCTAATACATTTAATGAAATGCCATTTGCCCTAGATAGAAAATTTACGGAAAACCCTCTCATCTCAACAAATCCAAGATTATTGTGGCAAATATTAGAATATGAATCCCAGATTAAATTAATTAATTAAACTGTGAAATAAACGGTGGTCATTTATGGCTCCAACAGACATTTCACATTTCTTCTATTTTTAAATAGTAATTAATGTGACTACAAGATTTTGAAGTAAGTAAATCAGTGCATCCTTAAGACTACTACTACTAAAAATATATATGGAAATGCGATGGTGTTTCCTTCTCAAAGCTTGACTCAAAGCAAAAGTCCTAGACATACCCAACATCCCCTCTCCAAAAAACCATAGCCCAACATCAATAATACTTTGCATTACTGTCATATTCTAAAGAGAAGTTCTCGACTTATCCATTCAAAAGGGCTTATTTTCACTTCTTCTATAACTTGAGGAGTTAGTCTGTGCTTTCGACTACTTTCATTATCTTACTTGAATGATCTATATATTTTTCTACTTTCTTGAGCGTAGTTATATATCCGATATTAGCAAAAAAACATATTTTTTAATATATAAAACTTTTATGGAAACTCTATAAGAGGTTGCATAATCCAAAATTAAGAATGTTATTAATATGTTTTGTTAATACATCACTGCATATGCAATAATCTATGAAACTTGAAAAACTTTATGAAATGTTTTAAGAATGTGTCATCAATTGATTATTATGTATTGTAGTCATTTCAAAAATGAGTTTAAATTTATGTCATTAGCTGTATCTTGTAATATACCTTGTTAAACAATTTTTTCTTTTTAAAAATGAAGAGAACTTCTTAAAAAAAATTAAATTAAACAAGGATAGATGGATAGATGCGAGATTTTTTTGTATTTAGTCAAAAATCCTTTTTCTTAAATCGTTTTAAATAAACTCTTCCCCATTACATATTGTGGCAATCTTAAACAAATCTAATCTACTATTATAAAACTTTAAATGCTGAACGATGGTGCACGAATGAAAATAAAATCTCAATTAATTAACCATATCACAATTTAACTCGAAATGTATTAACTCAAAAGGTTGTAGTTCTTTTATACTAGATGTTGTGCCAAAGGTTATATATAACATATCAACTTCATTTTTCTACTATGTGTTTAAAATCTTACAGACATTAAATTAAGACGAAATAAGTTCTTTTTTTTTCCTTTTCCTATCATATTTCTGACTTATACGACGAAGTCGTCCAAGGTTCATAGTACCTTAAATTGATCCATTTAACGCTAATAATAACCTTCATTTCTGTGCGTTCTAAACACAAATAAATCAATAGTTGCTTATTTACTAGTTGCTATGGTGCTATTGTAATGATATAATGTACGTGTTGTAATGGTAATTTAAATAAAAATGCCTCCTAATCTAGAAGCACAAATTCAAGAAGAACAAGAAGTCGAAGTCAACGATCAGATTACAATAGTTTTAACGCCTACCTCAGATTATAGTTCCTCTTCCTTCGAGATAAACGATATCAACTTAAGCGATGATTCTTATACAACTATTGATGTACCAATAATTGAAGAACCCCCAACTTTTTCAATAGAACAGAGCTTTAAAGATTTTCTGGTTAGTGCCTGGTTTTTAATTAAAGAGAAAAAATATTGTCAGATTATTATTTGTAGATCAAATTGACAAACATTGAAGATCTCTCAACAGTAACCCAACTAAAGCTAAGAGTTATATCTAGGGAAGTAACCCTTCAATATTTGAGTATTTACACACCGGCTCTTAGAGAGTTGATTCTTGATGGAAGCGTAATATCTTCTTTAAGAGATCTTGGAGGTGGTTTAAAAAATTTAAAAATTCTAAAAGTAAATCGATGTGGCCTGAATTGCATAGATGGCGTTTTTGATATTGAACAATTGGAAGAGCTTTACGCTGCTGATAATCAAATTACTACCTTAGCCCCTTGTGCGTTTTTAATAAATCTCAAAGTTTTAGATGTACGAAGGTAACTGAACAAAATTTTTGAGCTATATTAAACATTTAATTATTAATTTTTCTACATCTTATTAAAATTATTATTTAAGTTAATATTTCTCCAAGTTACGTATATTATTTTTCAGTAATGATATTAAGTTGGAAAACATGACTTATCTGAATTTTTGTGAAAATATCGAAAAATTGTACATAGAAGGAAATCCGCAAATAAATATGAACCCAACTATTGTACAAAATTTTCAACAGAAATTATCAAAGCTAAAATACTTGAATGGGATGTTAATTGCAGGTAATATCTAATAGTTTTAATTCCTTAAAGAAAAGTACAACTTTAATTGAATTTTAGACATAGTCAATAATACAAATGAAGGAATTGAAAATTATTATATTGTTGAACAAAATAACATCAATTTGGTAAGTTGTAGATAAATATCGACAGAATTTTATTCATGTAAAAAATGTTTTTAGAATAACTCTGATCAAGAGCAAAGGTTAAATTTTATAGTTGATTTCCCTCCTAGGGTGGTTTTACATCGTCATTTCAACACCCAATAGTGTGATAATATATATTTTATAGTGAGCAGTAGTAAATACATGTTATTGTTGAATTTAGAAAAATATTTTGAATAAAATAGAAATAAATAATTTGGAACATTGCTGCATTTTTTAATAAAATTAATTAGAATAATGGCAACGGGGACTGGAGTAATATAAAATAGAATAAGAGTCTTTTGTTTTATATTCATATTTACATTTAAGTAACTTAGAAAAATAACCTGACGACTAAATAGAGTAACTCAAAAATTTTGGATGAATCAGAGAATTAAAAAATAATTCCGTCTACATTTTACAAGAATTATCAAATGATTCCTTCACAAAGTCACCAAAATATTAGAATGACCGCTGATGCATAGTCCCAATCAGAACCGCAAAATGAAATTAAAGAAAAACCAATTCGTCATCCAAAATAAATCACTGAACCAAATAAAATTCAAAGACTATAAAAATTGTATATTAAGGGGATCAACTTATACTCCGAAGTTTGATATCTCCGTTATTTTGAGAAATAGGAAAGAATGTTTTAAATAAAAATTATAGATAGAGTCAAGCTTGTGTCCCTAAAGTTTTATTTTTTACTTTTGTGGTCTTTATCAATACGACAACATTACACTAGGTCTCGTTATTTCCAACCCTCGATATTACAAAGTGAACAGCTCAAAAGATGTTACTCGAATGACCAATGTCACCATTTATTTTGTTTGGGTTACTGCGCTCCCTGAACTCGCGGTTTCAGATATTCTTGACGGATAGATAGTATAAAAAAGGAAAAATTAGCGCGAATCAAATATAAAACGTTCCATCGTAAAGTGTGTCGTCCTTGGGAAGCCACTGTGCCAAACGATGCAGTGTAAACGTGTAGATCCGAGTACGGAAATTCGTTTACAAAAGTTTTTAAACGCACTGCGATTTATGTGATGCTTCGATCGAAGAGCAACAAGTTTGCATTTAAATTTTTCATCAAAAATAGTTTCTAGTTTCTAAATAATTTATGAAACTTTTAGGTAGTACCTCGTATATCATTCAACATATGTCTGCATTATGAGAAAAGCTGCAAATGTGCAAAATAGAGTTGAACCAAGACATTTAGAAAGTGATTCAAGATATTGACAAAGCGCCTTGCTATTTCTGAAAAGGTCAACTTTAATATATTCTGAAAGTACCAACAGTCAAAGAAGAAAATCAAAAAAATTGTTGGATAACCAATTCTCCATACCTCCCAAAACATTTTGAAGAACTGAAAAACAACGATCTAAAAACCAAAATTCAAAAGGGTATACCTTTTGAACTTTTGTTAGTTTTTTACTCTAACGTACATTGTTGAAGTGTATATTGTTTGTTAGACGTTGAAATTGTTCAACTACACACAATATACAAATTGTAAGTTAATTGGTGTTGACTAATAACTAGAAACTAACACAACGAAATGAAAATAAATTGATAATTATTGATTTGACAAAGCACTGCGAAAAATATTTCAAATTATAAATGCTATGTGATTATATATATATATATATATATATATATGTATAAAATTAGATGGGATTTCAAAATTTTTATCACTCTGTATCAAATATTTTTGACCATAGCGTAGAACTTAAAATGTTAGGATAGGGACATGTAAGACGTTTTTATTGATTTTCAATTTTCAAATGTAAAAATATACGGAGTGTTCCATTTAAGAAAACAAGATTTTTGTCTTGCACTGCGTTCCTGAACACACTTAATATTTGGGATTCATTTTAAAATGTGAATCTTAAGACTGCCTACATTTCTTGTGAAAACTTTTTTTATAACTTCAATAATAGCGGACTAATCGTACTTCGACGCACCAATGCCGCACCCTGTATATATACATAACTGTGTAATGTGGTAAAAAAATTTATTGAACACGACTGAAAATAAATTCTCTGAAAGCGTCAATACTGTTTATTTTCCTATAACTAAGTACATTAATTTACATTTTCTGCTCTATCATTTAAGACATATTTTTTCATCCTTATATAATAATTACATATTTTTTCCTATTCTATTATATAATTTCTATATAGACTCCTTAAAATTAGTGACTAGCATTTGACTCCTTTGAAGTTGCTGACGCAATTCCATAAAAAATGTTTAACAAAATATAATAGTAATAAAAACATTTACAACTAGTTAACATGAAATAAATCATTCAAATTTATATCTAATAATCAATAACAAAACAATAAAAATTAAGTTAGTATTTCTTATATCTTAAATTTATTATTTGTCTTTGGTGGTTCTAGCTGTACGTTGTGTACACAAAGTACACAAAAAATAACAATTTATACATCAATAAATGTAAATAGATATGTTTTAAATTATAGTTCCCCTTTACAATTTCTAAGTATAAGTACACAATTTTTATTATACATCATAGATTTCTGTAACTCTTATTTATGTTCTTAATATCAAACATTAACTATATTTAGCCTCAATATTATGCTGGTTGCCGAGCCAATGGACATTTCAACGCCGATTAACATTAATATACATACAATATTAGTTTACCATGATTAAATAGGTAAAATACACAAATACATTTTCAAACATCAATGTTTTTTAAATATGAATGCTACGATATGAGATCATTTAAACCTTTAATAGATTCTGGGTATAGAATATTTAATTATCAAATTTTTACCAAAGTTAATATCTAAAAATAAATTTTAGGGTATAATTAATTTTTGGATAAATTCCTCTTGATTTTAATCTGTTTCCTAAATTTGTTATTATATATTCTTTAGTCTCTTTTTAATAATGTGTTTTAAGGATGGCTGATTCCTCTTTAAAATAACTTTTTGTCATCATAAGTGAAAAAATATAATAAATAACATTTCTTTGACAAGTCAGTCAAAATTACTTGCAGCTAGTTTCGCTGTCTCTCTGATCAAATTCTAACTGTGGCAATAAGTCTATTATTTCTGTAGCTTTCCGTTCCCCCTAATAAAGGCTGCGAATGTAAAAATATTTTTGATATTTACATTTAAATGCAAAATATGTTAATTACTTTTCCGTTTAAAGTAACTTTTTTCGAGGTATAATCCCTTTTTGTTTGTTATTACATTTTTTAAAGAATGTACAAAAAATATGTTATTTTAATAGGGATTATTAAGGAATTTTATCGCCTCGATTTACATACATTTATTTAGGTTTAAAATTTGATAGTGAAATACCTGTACTCCTTTTGAATAATAGAATGGATTACCAAGCAAAACATTTATAAATAATAAAATACAATAAAAGAACTGATTTGGTTGCTTAGTTAATGTTTTGTAAATCTAAGATGGTATATATTGCTAACATTTTTTACGTGAAAAATCTATACATATAGATAAATTGATTTTCTACACCACTAATAATTACTATCTAAATATTCAACATATAAGTTTGATAATGTTTTCTAAACCCTCAAAATTTTTAATTCGCAATTTTATATTTTGGAAGCAATACTCACGAAAATACTCACATACCTACATACTACCTAACGTTTACGTTTTATCGTATATAGCAATACATACTTTTTCATGTATTATTTTTAGTGACGTAAATTGTGCGTGAAGTCAACTAAAAATATTTATATTTTTCCAAAAATACCTATTTTGTGTTAAATTTTCTTTTGAACAAATCTTGCATTGATTTTTTTACCTATCGGAATAACCTGAATGACTTACAAACATTCTTGATTTACTAAAAAGTAAAAATAGTTTTCTCTATTTCCTCCGGATTTCTTTAGTTCTTGAAATTGTCGGTCAAAATTTTAATGAAATTGATATGTTAAATTATCATTTTTATTTTTTAATAAAATTTCAATATGCTTTGGTATTTTTTCAATATTATAATTTTTTGGGCTAATACCGCAATTTATATTCTGAATATTATACCGACCGTACACGTTGAAGAGTACCTGAGAGATATAGCTCAATCAATATGTATACTCTGATGTCAAATAGAGGCGAACGTGGAAAAGTCTAAATCAATGTGATGTTTTGTCGCAAATACACTTTGTGGTATATTTGTAGGGTTTATCAAACCTCTGCAATGTCTATGATCGGCTTAATACACCTCATTCAATGTTCTTTTAACTAAATAAGTAGCATGTAAGTACATACTATATAGATGCAATATACAATTTAAAATAAAAATATTTTGTGATAATTTAACTACATTTTCACTTAATAAATTTTACCTTTATTACTTAAACCAAAACTGAAAATCATATTTTTTTATATTTTTCTAATGGTCTCGTTACATGTGCTATTTACAAAAACTTACACAGTTGGAATTAGAGGCTATTCTATAATTTATTGAGCTTAATTTATACTGAAATAATGTAATGAAGTGTGTATGTATATCTTAGTTTAGGTAAATGGTCAATTTTTACTATTTACATAAGATAATATATTGTTTGATATTTTGTAGATTAATCTGTATTACACACATGGTTTACCTACAGTAATTACAATATTTTATTATATTTCAAAAAAATATATTGTTTAAAAAAGTAATTATGCTGGTCCAAAACTAATCCCAACTACATAAGCATACGCCAGGTGCCATTAAGGTAATTATACCATTTTTTCTACAATTTTGACATACACATTTATTATTTGGAATAGGTTTTAAGTTTTTCTTTTTATTTATTTATTGATAATATTGCCAGGGCTCACAATAAAACAGCACTTTAAGCAACATTAGTTCTGCATTTACAATTTGCATTTAGACTCTTATTAAATAGAAGACTTTTCAATATGTTATAATTATTACAAAATAGCAACAATAAATTTATCCCGCAGTGCTATTTAGCAGGGCCTCGTTTTTACCTCAGAGCCGTACCTACAGTCAGTTATATACAAAAATATTATACAACTTTTACTTATACCTAAACTTAAAATGCTTTTTAATCACTATCTGAACTAGACTCTTCCGCAACTTTGGGAGGAACATTCACTGGAGGAGTTGGAGCTGGTGTCGTTTTTGCTACGTAGGTTGCTGACGCATAAGCATTTGGATTTTCTCCCTCAGTATGTTCTATTCCCACCCTGGAAATAAGAAATATTCTTATTGTTTTTTTTTCTGTCAACAGAACCAAATTGATTTCTGCTATTAAGACTAGCCTTATATTTATATCTACTAAATTCAACTCTCTAAAACCTATTAACTCCTTCGAATTTCTATGCACATCTCACTCACACAGAGTGCTTTAATAAGCACACACTGGGCTCTATTAATTGATTATCGATATAATTTAAGTAAATAGATTTCAACTCAGTGAACATAATTATACACCATTTAGTCCTGTCTCTAACTGTATTGATTGCTTATTGCTTTCTTATGTATTTTGTTAGCTACAAATAATGTAATTTCATCAGGATAACTACTGAAATATTTTCTTACACAGGTTTATATTAAATAAAAAGTAGGACCAAAAGAATTCTTACTTGGGGTACACTAACGTTTATTTATTTCAAATTAGAATATGGTTCTCCCAGTTAAGTATAAATGGAGTGTTCGAAAATACAGTAAGTTAAAATCTCTACTTATAGCTTTGGGAACCTTTTAATTAATTTAGAAATTCATCTTTAATTCCAAATATTAACGTAAACTATAATCGATTATTCTTTGAACTTAAGAATTTTTCTCCTCTTGAAGATTTGTGGACTGTTTCCATCTTATTTTTTTCCACTTTTTTTCTTTGACATTCTCTAATCTCTATTGGGTAATTTACTGCTTTTATCAAATTAGTAATTTTTCTAGCGTACTGAATGAAGTCTATTAAAAATATGACATTAAAAAAAATTACAATATTTAGAGAGGTAGGAAATATTATACAAATTTTTAAAATTTTACCTGTATTCATGCCTAGCCAAATATCGAACATATTTTTCTGGAGGTTCATCACTGTCTGAATTTTGTAAACTGACACTTCTGCATGTTGTATGACTAACTTGCGTAGCAGGCATGGTAAATTCAACATAACAATATTCTGCTAATTTTTCGGGCATTTGGTCATAACTGGTCAATGCTATTTTACAAACCATATTATGAGTAGTATAAGCTCCTAAAATTTTTATTTTACGATATAAAACAGTTCTAAATTATATGATTTATTAATTTTTACCTTGTCCTTCTTTAGGAAGTCTAGGGCATCTCCAAACAATTGCTCGGTGCTGGTGTTCATATTTAGCTTGACCAGAAGTTACTTCTATTAAATTTTCTTGTAAAGTTTCCATTGTTCCTAATATCCTTTCAATACCCTTAATTTTGCCAGTCCTATAATAAAAAAATCATTTGTTACCTTTTGTGGCTTTTGGACTGATACGCAATTGTTATTTCATATTTAGCTCATTTTTTATAAATTACTATGTAGAATTGATAGAGGATCGATTCTCCTATAATATATAATTATTACCGTACTTATATTAAATCTATATCTAGAGAAAATAGGATAAAATGAGCTGCAAATGATATACTAAGAAAAAAATTAATAAGCACAAATGTTTCGAATTTACAAGTTAAGTCTTTCTCTTCTATCTTCTATTAAAATTCATTATTGTTCTTCAGAGTTTATATAAATAATAAACTGGCATCGCGTCGTTTTTGCCTATACTGTCGAGTTTATTTATAATTAAGAGATTTTTGACGCATGGATCGAAAAGCTTTGTACCATGAATTATATTTTACGGATTACTTTGCCCCATGTAGAATTTATCAACATAGTTTTTGTGCAAAACCGTACCCTAAGAACATATAGTGCAGAATATTTAACATGTTGCTTAGTGATCTAGTAATGGGGGGATTTATAATAATGTGCACGAAAAATCGTTGTTAATTTGATATTCAATAGTTGAATTCGATGTTCAGCGGCTGTAGTGTTCTCAACGTTTAGCGTGTATTTATTGATTCAATATCTGTTTTGCATATCAATGTTAATCTCAGAATTTGCTGATTCGGATGGATATGGTATACATATTCGAGTTTGTATATGAAAAATGAAAGGGACAACAGTTTGGTAAAAATAACAGCTTTAAAAAATGAAGTTATTTGATTTTTTTATAAATAAAAGATAAAGACAGTTTGATATCTATTCCCTACTTATTTATTTAAATCACATATAAAGATCTGTCCTGTATCTAACGGATTCTTCAATTAATAAACATCGTTGTTGAAGAGTATAAGATTTAGCTTATACTTTGAAAAGGAGTAGATAATGAGTGGTTGTATGGGATGAACCAAGATATTACCTTCTACTAAACCGATATTAAATAAAGGTACCTTCTATGTGCAGATTTTACAGATCCGTATCTAAAGTGTTTTTCTACTCTAAATAGATAAATCCAACATTCTGGAATTGGAAAACGAATCATAACATCTTCACAAGGAACTTGTCCAAGTTTCCTGGATGCGAATCCTGGAACTAGTACATCGGCTCTAAGTTCAACCTAAAAAATGATAAAACAAAATAAGCACAATTATATTTTTTAAAAACAATTAGTTATTCATGAGTAACTTACTTTGTACCCTGTTACACAAATTTGTGCTTTAAGTTGTAAAGGAAGTTCTCGATTCTTTGGAGGTCGTACTCTAAATCTCATAAGTTCTAGGTAACAAGCATCAGGGGGTTTAAACCTAAAGCACAGTGAATTGTAAGAAGCATACCTTAACTTAGAAAGTAATAAATAAACAATTATATTGTTACACCAATTGAAGGCTCTAATTAACTACTACTATATCCATAATTTTTCATACTAGATATTAGGTAGTCAATATCTAGCCCCAAACTCTTTCTCTTGGCGATCAACCATTCAATACCTAATAGCGCCCAATGGCACTTGATATATTCACCAATATCTTAACCACGTCTGAATTCAACATTCACATCACGATGAGTATTTAGAAATTCAATGCGTAGGACATTCGAGATCGGCAATTATATATACTTACTTAATTATGTGTGTTTGTTGATAGTCTTCTTGCTGAATACAAGAATGGAATTCTACATCTTCTAACCTAATCCATTCTTCAGTTTCCACCGGAATAATATCATGTCTACCGACAACTTCCTTTCCTTGGCGTCTCATATCGTTAATGCCCAATTCTACATCTGGCATTCCAGTTAAGAATCCCAAGAAGAAAAGCCTTACCCTTGCTATTTGCTTTTGAATATGACCTGAAAAACAAAATACATCTACGTGTGAAAATAATGATAATATTAATACATATATTACCGTCTGCTTCTTGTTCTACATATAGTTCATCAACGGCTGTAATTTGAACTTCTTCCATTTTATAGTGCAATGCCCTGTCCCTATGAGCTTGAAGCTTAAACACAGCTTCTTCTATGCAAAATGAAAACTGTTTCAAATCCTCATAATTCAGCGATCCTAATTTCATTAACTGAGACACTTGAGGAGCATGTTCCACTGGTAAACCGAGTTTCTTCAGATCACTTCCAAACTCTTTTACACCTATATTAAAAATGTTGATAAGACATAATTGAAAATAAATAATAAATAAAATAACTAATACTTACCCTGATAATCTCCTTGGATTGCATAAGCAGCGAATTGGCTGAGCTTATTTGTTATTCTTTCAGCTTTTTTTACTTGTCCTGGACGAACTCCTGGCCTCTCTTTATAAAAAATATATTGCAATTTTACTGTGAATATTTTTCCAAACTGATCATACTGTTGAGCCCCAATGTCAGATACTGAGTAACATGGTTGAAGAGGAAGTTCTTGGAAAGGATCTTTGTCGTCTTTCTGATTGTATAGTTGTAAAAGGATACAGTCAGTTTGATGCTGAAGCTTGACAAATATCTTTTTCCAAAATCGTTGGCCAGTAATTTTTTTTTTATTGGGTTGACGTAAGTGCATCTCCCATCCTTCTCCTGTATAATTAATTCTTGGGAAAGGCTCCAGAGGCTGAGATACGTCTTCATCAAACAAGGGAGTTGGAGGAGTTTCTTGCGAGTCAGATCGTTTCAAGTCACCACCTAAAATTACGACAAATTATTTTATAAAATGTTAATTCCAATTTTATTTTAAATTATGTTAGAAATTCTCACCGTATGGAATATCGTTCTGAACCGCAGTAGTTGGTATTTCATTCTGATTATCGAATGGATTAAATCGAGGAGACGTATCACCAAAAGTAGCTGCAACAGTTGCAGGTGGAGGAGCAATAATTGGAAGAATATCAGCAGTCATTTCATCCATTCCTTTCGGCCTAAAATATTTCCATTTAAATTTAATCAATATGTAAAAGACTGACTATTTAATTACCTTATGATGACCGAGAAGTCTTTATCTTCATCAGATTCTTGCGAACCAGTTTTACTTATTCGATTAGGTGTACTCTGAGGTACAGTAGGTGGTTCTTGTAAAGCAAGGAAGGCATCAAATCCATCTTCTTGTCCAAAACCAGTCGACACATCACTAATATTTATAAATTCACTTCCCCATGCACTATTTACTTGTGATGTTTCATCTTGTCTTACTGAATCAAATTTCTTTTCAAAGTCATCGAAATCATTATTGACACCAAAAGCATCTTTAGTTGAGATTGCAGGGATCGGGCTATCGCCGAATCCAAAAACGTCTGTTATTGGTGCTGATGATACTGGCGCTACTGTTGTATTTCCAAATCCAAAAGCATCTACAGGTGAATCTTTTACGAAGTTCATATTAGCGGACTGGGTAGAGATGTATTCCACTGAAGCTGGGCTATTTGAAAATCCAAATGATTCGTTCTGAATCGAAAGAGGTTGAGTCATTTCTGAAAACTGTACGGTGTTCTGTACCGTATTAATTGTATTAGATAAGTTTAGCGAATTTTCCAATACTTCCATAGGCTTTTGCTCTATATTCCTGTTAATTTCGGTTTTGAAGTTGTCTTCTATAAAATTAGGTTGAGCAGTATTTATTTGAGTGAAATCTTCTGTTGGTGCAAATGGATTAAAAGTTACGCTTCCTACAGACCCTTTGCTGTGATTTTCAGTTAAATTCATTTGAAGATCCTCTGGGGAATGTCCTGAAGATATCGGATGATCATATTCTTGTACAACAGGGGACAAAACTTTATTACTGACCTCGTCGGCAACCTGTATATCGTCTACTTTCGGAGGAGCAGCTACAATATCAGGTTTGGGTTGTACTTCTGGTTCTATCATATCATCAAACAGTAAATCTTTAACCGGCTCTTGTTTAGAAACGTTGTATAAATTTAATATGTCTGCTTTACTTACTTCTTTTTTCTTAGGTGGTTCCTCTACACCAAACATATCTATATCTTCAATGTCATTAGTTTTTAACTCTGTGGGTTCCACTGGCTTTAGAATTTGGTTAATTATAGTTGGTGGTGGAGGTTTCGGAGGTCGTACTGGTGGCGGGGGCTTTGGAGGCCGTACTTGATTTTGAACAAGTGGAGCTTGATTAAAATTAATAGAAGTATCTTGAGGATTTTGATTTATATCGCAATTGTCTGTTTCATTCAAAGAAAATAAATCCGTGTTAGTATTGTCAGTCTCTTGAGTTTTGTCATTTACAACTAGAAGATCCCCAAACATAGGATCTGGAGTTGGACTGGGAGAATGTAAATCCCTCATATTGACCGGACTAGGTGAACGAGTTGGAGGAATTTTTCCAAGCAAAGAAGAACTAGTTGCGTCCATTGCACCCATAACTGACATTAGTAAGTCTTGAGTTTCTTTAGAAGGCGGTGGACGGGGAGGTGGTGGCCTTGGCGGTCCATTAGTATTTGCTTGATGAGAATATTTGAGGTCCAAATCTGAAGGTTTCTGTGGAGGAACCATGTTTATTACAGGTGCAGCATTTACAGGCTGATGCTCAATAAAATGGGTAGTAGCGTTTATAACAGATTCATTAAATTGATTAACTGAATCTAATAATGGTTTATTAAATTGCGGAAAATCTGTTGGAGCAGGTTGTTGCACATTTTGTTCAGTAAATTGAGGTTGTACATTTTGATTGGTAAACACTCCAAAATTTGTAGCAACGTTTTGTGAGCTTGGCTCACTAAACTGACCAAAATCAGAAATAACTGTCTGCAAACTTGGTATTTCTGCTTCAGCTGGCTCTAACTCCATGGGATCAAAACTGAAAGGATTTGTTGCAGATATCGTAGTTGCCGTTTGTGATAAGAACGGATTATCGCTAAATCCAGAAGCATGATTAATTTGGTCAACATCATCGTCAAGCAAAAAAGGGTTAGATCCGCCAGAACTTGGTGAGGTGTAAGGTTCTTCATTAAACAAAAATGGATTAGCAGCCATTTTGTATAAATTCTGATTCAAGTACTTTTAATTCAGCACGACCTGGTTGTAGATTGTTAAAACTACTGGTATCGAAAGGATCGTAGTTCTCGTTTTCGATATCCGGTGAAACTTTAACTTCCGCTGAAGGAGATAATGGTTTATCAATTATTTCGTCAGCATTATGTACTAGAAGATCATCTGTTTTTCTTTCAGACTTTTCAATCTTCTCGGGATCTGAATCAATTAATTCGCTTTCTAAAAGTTTTAACTCAGTTTTGCCAGGTAAAATATTTGTGGCTATTAAAGAAGTATCAAATGGATCGCGATAAGTTAACTCGAGCGTTGATTCAACGTCTGATATACCTGGAGTCAATACTTTAACAGGTATGTTATTATCAATTGCTAATAAATCAAAAGATTGAGACTTACTGGTAGTTTTTGAATTAGAAATATAATTAATTGTCTTTACAACTTTGTCTATTTTTGCTTGAGTTTCGTCTCGTGGGTCAAAATTGTTGTCGATATTCGAATCAAACAATTCGCTTTCTATAATTTTAAGTTCAGCCTTTCCAGGGGCAATGTTTGCAGCAAATGATGTATCAAATGGATCATCAGATACAGGTAGTTCCGATATTGAAGATTTACGTGTATAAAACGGCGTCAGAGGTTTTATAATTTTCGATTCAATACCAAGTGTAAAGTGATCGGGGGATGGCAGATCAAACGATACTGTTTTAGAGCTAGAAATGTTTAACACATCTGGACGAGAAACTGTTCTTTCTCTATGTTTCTCATCAGCTCGAGGATCAAAATCAGCATCACTTAAATCATCATTAACTTTGGTGTCAAAACCAACTTTACTTGAAACTGGGACACTCGATAAATTAGAATTACTTCCTCCTAGAAGGTCAGGTAGATTTGTTTTCGTCGTTAAATTGGAAGCGTCTTCTGCAATCAATGGACACATTAATTATTTGCTTTTATTAATAATTAATTTTAATGTAATAAAATTTACCTGAAAGTCGAATTGTCTGTGCATTTACAATCGAATTTACAGTAATGGGACCTGTAGCTGGCCTTCGTGGCCTTCTTGATTCAATGTAACTTAATTTTTTTTCACTGGTATTTGGTAGAACGTCTTCAACAAATGCTGTATCAAATGGATCATCTTCAGTTTCTTGATCAGAATCTTCTTTGGGTTGCCTAATAAATTTTATTAAATTATGTTTTAAATGCTTTTGAATTTTAAAGTAGTTAGTTAAATAACGATATCAGAACATGACCTATACTAATGTTGTAGATTAGATTAAATTAAATTTTGTATACAAGGTGAAACATAAAGAAATCCATTAGACACCAATAAAATAAAAATTTTATTAATCAAAAAAATTTTTACAATTTTTTAAATATTTCAAATCTGCATAATTTATAATTACCAAATTTTAATAATATCTACTTACTCTCCAAATGCGTCAAATTTGATTTTCTTAGAATCTACTATCAATGGAGTAACCACCGGTAGATTTTGAATAGCAACAGGAGTTTTTGATAAACTTTCAGCAGCTAGTGCTTCAAATTCGATATCATCCTCATCTTCTGTGTTAGTTATAACATCAAACTCACTAACGATTTCTCTCTTTATATCTTTCTTATCAGTATTTTCAGAATTAGCTGATATAGGTACAGCTTGCGGAAATGGTATGGGATTACTTAAATCTATAGGCTCATCTCCCAATGGTATTGGATCTTCGTCTAGAAGAGTTTTTGGAACTTCTGAGACCTCTACAGAAATAATAAAATTAGTTTGGAGTTTTCTAGCTTGTAATCATAGTTCTAGTAATTTCAAGCAGTATATGTGAAGTTTCTTCGTTATATTACTCACCGCCAACGGTAGTGGCTACTATATTAGTATTAGTACTTTCATCGAAACTTCCCAATAATAGATCTTGTTGCTTAAGAATCTGTCTCTTACTAGCTGTGGGTCTTTTTGTCGCACACGTTGGTAACTGAACTCTACCAGTAAGAACTGCGACTGCAGCTCCCAGAGGAACAAGTTTCTTTCCTTTTCTTTCGACTTCAGGTCCTAATATTGCTCTTTCGGCGTAAGATGTATCGAAAGGATCGTCTCCATCAACTTGGTCTGTGGGTGATTCAGGTATGTAGGCTAGTTTTACATCTGCAGCTGCTAATGCATCGATGTATGTAGTGTCAAAAATATTGTCATCTTCATCCTCCTCGGATTCGGATTCAGAGATTTCTACAATACCTATTCAACGAATTTCATAAGCAAAATATTATTTCGAAATTAATTGCGATTTAAAAAATATACTTAGTATTATTTTAAGTTATTAGAATGAAAAAAAAACAAAGTCTTTATTCTTAATAATTGCCTACCTAATTCAGCTGCAGAAGGAGGTTCTGGTTCCTTTTCAGCTTCAGCTCTTTGTCTTTCTTGAGCTAATTTTTCTTCTTTAATTTTTTTTACCTCACTTTCAGTAGGCTTTCTTTGAAAAAACGAAGTACTTTTGATTCGATCTAAGTCTCCTTGAGTTTTTTTTAGAATATCATCAACGCCAGAAGTGAGTGTTAAGAATTTTTTCCACTCTTCGTTTTGGGCTGCGGGTTCTTCATTCGAACCCTGGTGTTGTTTACGATAATTCTCTAATTCTTCAGGTTTGAATAGTTCGTCTTCACCACGTTTGGATTTTTTCCCTTTTTTCTTCTTTTTTAGACCTTTGGCTATCTTGTGCATTATCTACCCTTACGTTCATGGAGACACCTAAAAATATTATTTACTTTTTATGGAGTTTTGAGTTTACAAGAATATTTAATCTAGTAAATGAGAACCAAAAAAGTATTTTAATTGCATATATAAAGATAGGATATGAATGTACTTCAAATGAAGAAATAAACCAAACCAATTACCGAGGTAATTTAGATTTAAAAATTTAAATTTTTAACAACAAAAGGTAGGTACGTAAAAATATGTTTAAATTAGACAAATATTTTTTTGTAGGTACATGTAAATTTTATAAATCTACTCATTTACCAAATTTCGACCATATGCCCCCTTTGAGATAAATCGGATGAATTGGCTACAGCAGACATTAAGAAAATCGCAGATTATGGATTTTAAGCACCTGATGTTTGAATACAACGAAAGAAAAATATTTACTTATATTACCTTTCATTTTCAAATACTATTGTGTACAGAGTGGTCTAAAATTTTGACTTTTTATCACCCTGTATCTCGTATTTGACTGAAAAAACACTAAAATTTTAAGATAGATACATGTAAATTGATTTTCGCTTCCACCAATCTCCTTCTTACTTAAATGCTTAAAATTCAAAATTGGGCTGTAGGGTTCGAGCTATTTATTTTACATTCCCTGAAATAAAATAGTAAATTTCGAATTAAAAAAGCATAACTTTGATGTATTCAACTTTTATGCACGATACTGAACATGTAAAAATATTTCTTAAATGTAGGCAATCACCGTTCTTTTCACTTATCTCATTATCTATTAATTTCTATGTTCCTACAGAAAAATATTTTTCAAAATATTTAACATTTGTGTAGCAAATTTAATGCCGTAAAATTATGTCCTTCATTATATGTAAAACTAACTGACAGAAGAAAGACTTCCATTGACGGATCTCTCCATTTATTGTGTAGCCAAATTCGTAAAATTCAAATGGGAAAGGAAGTCCAGTAACCGCTCATTTGAAAACCTTTTTAATTCCAATATAGCGGTATATTACTTAGAATTTTATTTTTATTAAAAAAATTGTTTCTTAGATTTAGTTTATGTAAATATTATTTAAGATAACTACTCTCCATAATATTCTTATACATTTTGTATTTATTTAATTCAAAGACCTAAAATGTCAAAGTAATATGTCCTATAGAAAATTAAGCTGCTTATTTTCAAATAATGGGACACTCGATCCACCTTTCCATTTAAAATTTGCTTGCGTAAAAAGGAATGGGAGAATTAAGGCTCAAATATTTGTTGAAAAATCCACTCTCTAATTATTGGTCTTATTATTTGAGACAAATTTTACATGAGGCATCCTCTATCTATTTTAATTAAGATCTTGAACTTCTTCTGGAGCTACTAAACTTTTCTCATTTCTATCTATCATTACTTTGTCAAAAATATCGATTGGATGACTAAAAATAACTCACCTGGAAAATTTTATATTTGTATTGAAATTGAGAGATGTTGAGTATTTTGATTAGCACTACTTCTAGTAAAGGCAATCAATAAATAATAGAATAAGACTATATTTTCAACTACAAACCTACCCTAAGGACGTAATACTCTGGAGAGGTAAGTGCTGTAGGGAATGTAGGAGTATTTGTACAATGTTGCCATATCATCTTAGTAATATAAGGCAATATAGGTAAATAATAAAACTACCTGTTTTGTCATCTAAGTTTAAAAAAAATAGATAGTTTTGTCGATTTCTTCTAAATATTTTAACTAAATTTTAATTTGTCTTTATATGTAGATCTTTAATCTAACTGTAATTAAAACGCAAACGAAGGCAATAAATATTATGAAATTACTGTACATATATAGAAATACACTAAAGATAATTTAAGAAGATAAATATATAAATAAATGCTAAGAAAACTAAAACGACAATCTTAACAAAATGGAAAATGATTGGAACAGTAAATCAACCTTTTACAACCATTTAGATACAAAATGAAAATGAAAATGAAGAAATAAATAAAGATGAAAAATTTAAGTTAAGAATACATTTAAAAAAAAAAGAAATGCCAAAAAGATAAAAGAGGTAGAAGTGTACAAAACAGTTAATAAGAATCTCACCATTGAATCCTAATGAAAGTATAAAAAAAAAGACTACACTAGTAAGGGGATACATTAAGGAGTTTGAAGAAAATGCAAAAAAAAGGTAGAATAATTAGAGAACTAATGGTTTAATAGTTATGGGAGACATATACAGACTGAAGCAACGTCTCGATTAGCAAAGGAATTACATAAACAACAAACACAAGTAAAAAATTAAGTAGAGATAAGTACCATACTATTTTTTCAAAAAAAAACAACAACGTATATTACCTCTGTTGTGTTAATATTTGTCTTGAATATTATCTATTATTATTTTGAATAAATTCACAAGAAAAACCTTAACGTAAAATGGGAAGACCTACCTTAAAAATATGAGTTATTTATACTCTTAGTAAAATAATAAATGAACTTTAATCACCCATAAATAAAAAAAATGTATGTTGACAATAAATGCGATGGCAACGCCGCTACCCACTCACTGTACGCTCCATCCTTATCCCAACCCACTGTGTGTTAGATGGAAATTGCGTCGGTGGCACTAGCCTAGACGTCGTGACGCCCGGAAAAGCCCGAAAACTTATTGATTCTCCATGTGAGCCAAATCATGGCTCATGTTTGTCGATTAATCATCAAAAGCTTCTTAGAAAATTATCTTTATGTAAATATTTTCTTTTAAATAATATTTATAGCAGTTTCAAGTACATAGCTCGAATTTAATGTTGGTAATTTATTGGGTATTGACCGTAAAATAATTTCGGAAAATAAATATTTTTTTAGATTTCTCAGCTAAAATCAATCTCTTAATTTTGAAAGTTTTTTTTTTAAATTTAACATATATCCATTAAAAAATCACGGAGTCTATATAACGGTTATGAAAAAAATTAATATGTAAAAAATATAAAATAACAGTATAGTTTATTTTTATGCGTTTAAATGACTTGACCCTATTATATAATAAATTATAGCATACGGTGTATATTTTATTATACTTAATAAATTATTATTATTATTATTATTATTATTATTATTATTATTACAAAAATAACATCCGAAAAATTCGTTCCGAAACACGAGTGACTCTCAAGAAAATCGATTTTCTAAAACATTTTTCAAATAAAGAAAACTAAAAAACTCACCCACAGAGATACGTTTATATTAAAATTCAGACAAAAAACAACTAAATAACACAAACTTTTTGATCAATTCATGCCAAAAAAAGAATTTTGAAATTGTGCAACTTACTTAGGGGTTGGTATCTATTACAATTCTTAAATTCTTACTTTGAAGGTCCCATCACTATTTCACATTGAAACACTAGCACTAACACTATTTAGACAAAAGTATAAATTTTAGTGAGTAATGAAAAGACCCTTCTAAACCGACTTCAAAGGGCCTTATCGTCTACCGGACAATGCCAAGCGTTTATTGATTGTGCGCGCTAGGATTTCGTCCTAATTTTAAAATCACTAGATCGAATCAAATCCATTTCAATTTATTTTATATCATTTCTAGATACACTAAGAAAATTTTGTTTATGAATGTACTTACAGTTTTTAAAAAATGTATCAAGTATACTATAGACTCCTTCCAAAAACCTTAAATCTAATTATAGCAGATTCTAGGATTAATAAATAGTATAATTTCTCTTTCTCACTCACACTAGTTCCAAATATTCTCCTTTTCTATTTAAAACAAATTTAGTATATGGATACTGAAATTTAACCTATTTGGAACTGGTTGTATGTAAATAAACCGGTACCCATCATGAAATGAAATGCTTCTATTACTCAGCCCAGTGTAATCAAATTTACAAATATATATCCAGCAAATCCTCGGATATGTATTTCAATAAATTTAAGTAAAGCATATTTTTTTTAATATCATTTTATAATAAACAAATAAGATTGGTACCCTACTGGCATCAATATGTCTTTTAATCGTTTAAAGAATCATCAAATCAGCTTCTCCAAAAATAAGCTAAAGATAACTGTGACATTGTTCGTCGATAGTGGAAAAGAAAGAATTTGTGACCGTCCACAAAAACCAAAGACCATCTTAAGTGCCAAACAAAAAAATGTACGTTGCTCTATCACAGGTCATTAATGTGTCCAAAGGCATGTGTAATAAATATGAAAAGATAAATTGAATTTCACATCTGAATTCCAGCACTGCCAAACTTTGAGATAGCACAGAATCTTGGCATATTATCCCAGGAAATCTCTACTCTGGTAACAGACATATAAGATCCGATATTAAAATTCCAACTATAATACAGACTAAAGATTTGACATCGAAGGAAGATAAAGTATGGAAGATTAGGTACGAGAAATCTCTCAGAACCATAAAGTGCCTACCATCGAGAAATCGGTTTAGAAAGGACTATAGGCAATGAAGAGGGAAAGCCCTTTGCTGGTTTTAAGAATTGAGAGTGAGAAGATTTGCAATATAGCTAAATTCTTTATGTAAAATCTTTCAGAAATCTTCTGTTCAAAGGAAGATTGCACCTACTGTAGAAACATTTTTATTGGTACAGCCTATATCTATCAGCTTCCAAAAATTTTGAAATTGAAAACAATGCTACTCAACCAAATGCAGAAGCAGTCAAATTGGGACTGAGCAATATGATAAATTTAGGTATAATGTATTAAGTACTGAAACCAACAGTTCAGTGGTTGTTGTCAAGCCAAAAGATAAAATACGAAACTTTCTTAATGCGACGCAAATCAACAAACAAATTCTAAGAGAAGACATTACCCATTAAAAATAATCCGAGAAATCGCAAATAAAGTTACTGAACATAGATATTTTACTTTAATGAACTATATCATAAGGTTTTTCTAATTAAAGAAGTATTATCATCACTTCCTCTTCTATCATATTTTTATGTAAATTCAGAAGTCATTATATAGTGTGATTCAAGTAAAATCTAGGTTTATTATTATAAAACTAAAAGCCAATTACTGTTTCGATTTCAAAATTATTCACGGAAATAAAAAAGTCCTCCTGTAGAGAAGCTGATTTAAAATTACATAAATATATTTATGAAAAAAAACTCAGTTTATACGATCACAAGCCGTTACAAAATCTTTGTTCTGCTCCTCCAAGACTATGTCTAAGGCTCTGGCAACGAAGAATTTGAAGTACTAATAATGTTTGATTCATCAGAAGAAGCATATTCTTGGACTTGTATCCACCTTGTTCTTAATATAAATCAACTTTATTCCTAAAAGGCAATATACAGTTATACGCGGATGATACTTCTATGATCTACTTTAACAAAAATAAGGAGCAAATTAAAAATAATATAGAACATCACCTTATCCTTAAAAGGATTGCCTTAGTTATCACAAACATCTTTAAATATAAATAAGTTAAACTTTATAGTCATTTCTAATCATAATAAATGACACCAAATAAACCTATCAATTGATAATGAATTCTTAAAGAAAACTAATTGTGTAAAATATATTAGTCTATAAATAATAATAATAATAATAATAATAGCATTTATTTCCTAACAGTAACCCATTTACAGAGCAATTTTTTACATTTTATTTTGAAAAATGGTATTTAATCAAAATTGAATTAAATCAATATTTCAAAAAAAAAAAAAATATTAAAAAATAATTATATAAAACGTATAAATTAATAAAATACTTCAAAGATAAATAAATAAAAGTAAAATAATATCAAGTATAACATAATAAATAATAATAATAAAATTTAATTCATACAAAAATATACATATAAATAAATATTATATAAATGCAGAGTTTTAGGGCACAATAGAAGGTAAATTCTGTGTGTGGATGGAAAGTAAACTGGGAACAACCCATTACCCATGTTTGTCTAAAAATAGCAGCAGTTATTGGCATTCTTAGAATATCACACCTATCTGTAAGGTACAAAAAAATACTTGTGCACTGCCATCCATACTTGACACTTATTTGGAAATATATATATAATGTATAATGTAAAAGTTCAAGCACTTCTTGTGTTGCAAAATAAGGCAGTCAAGAAAATCTTGCCGCAGCTTATATCTACCAAACAAGACAATGGATATTGATTCAATCTATATATACAAAGTTTGCGCATTTATATATATACATATCTACTCAATGAAACCAACCCGAATATACACTTTATTACAAATAGTGAAATTCATAGCTGTGATCTGATGATGAACATAAATTATTTGGGAGCAGTATCAGTGAGAACTAAAATGGACCAACATGTAGTGGTCTCAAATATATTTGAAGGTTTCTTGATGGTCAAAAATAAATCGTGCAGTTTCTTTTATATATCTAGTACTTCGTCTTTCTTGTATGGTTTTTAGTGTTAATTTTTAATATTTATTTCTATGTTAACTAATATGTCTCTTTGATCATAAAAGATCATACAGAGTAAGCTCGAGCTATGTTATTTTTACTGTGATTATTATTCTTATTTTCATCTTGTATTATTTTGCTTTGAATAAATAAATTAAAACTGCTAAAGTCAATTAAAGGGAACAATTGGCTCAAAGTTTAATAGAATTGAGCAATCATCAAAATCATACAGGTGAAGTGCAGCTAAATCGCAGATTAAATTTAAGGTTATATTTTCTACCACTTGAACAAATCACTTTGGGAGGATTAAGGGGACATTCGTCAACATGGTATACCATGTTTTCCTAGTTGCCCCTTTCTCTAGAACTCAAGAACAACACAGTTTTATGTTACCCACTAGAATGGTGATGGACGAAAGTAGGGAATTCTCCCTGGGGAATGTTCTGTTCTATTACCGTACCATAATAGACGTTCAGACAGTTTTTTTTCTATGAAGCCCATCAAATTTTTAATTAGTTTTTATAAAAATTCTAATTTATGAGGGGAATATAAAACATCTTATTTGTTGATTATTTTTATTATTTAAAGAAAACTTATCTTAACATAAGAGATTGAAAAGATAGATTTGGTGCACAATAAAATCAAAATGACTGTGCTGCCATGTCATCTGCACATATACCCAGCAGTGCCAAATCATCATCTGGTGGCAAGGGAGGCGGTTGCAGAGGCATAGAATGAGAATGTGGAGGAGGAGGCGGCGGGCTAATCTTATCCTCTTGATGATAAAGATAGCTGTTTTGTTGATAAATGTTATTACTGTAATCCTGATAATATTGTCCCATCATACTTGGATCTACAGCTTCTGAACTATACAGAACCTAAAATTGAAAATCATACTTCAAGCTTGTCTTTAGCTCTAAGAAGTTATTGAGTTCATTTTAACTACTAGTAATGATGCTAACAATAAAAATGATGGTAATTAGATATATTGAAAATAAAAACAAAATGTCACAGTTTCTACCCCCTTAAATAGTATTAGTGTTCCATAAGGCCTCTACTTTTTATAATATATGTAAATGAATTGGGCAATGTATTACAAAAATGTAAAATCCATCTTTTGGCAGATGAAATCCTCATTTATTGCTATGGTGAAGATTTAATTGAAGTCGCAAAAACATTCATTTCTGAATTGAGAAAGTTGTCTGAGACGTTTAAGATAAGCAAATTAAAAATAAATGTGCTAAATTGAAACTTATGTTCATTAGTAATCCTGTCTAATGTGTAAACTTTTTTACTTCCAATTTAAGAATCAAGATCAATGACCAGTGTCTAGAAAGGGTAATGAAATCAAATAATTAGGTTTTATACTGGAGCATGAATTAAAATTCAACAGTCACATAAATTTTATATATAAAAAGATAAGGAACATATTGTTTTTTTGAGAAGGATTTCATCATTTCTATCAATGTACACTAAGCTTACAGTTTACAATACAGTAATTCTGCCTTATTTTTATTACTGTTTTTTACTAAGTAAAAGTTACTAAAAATGTAAGAATGTCTAAAAAATTACGGCTAGTATATTTAAAAAATAACTGTATTGAAATCTAGTGGTTCATATTTATATATTTCAATTTATATGTAATTCTATTTATATTTTTCAGTAACATTTTATATATTCCTTTCATTTTATATTTATATATTTTTCCTTTGGCACTTTAACATAACGTACTTAATTCTCTTTAGCCTTTGTAACTTTACAGTATTACTTGATTATTTTCATAATTTAAGTTAATGCTTATAGTTTGTTTACCTCGTCATCACTCAAATTTGCTGGTTTCTCTTCTTTTTTATTTAACTTGGGTGGAGGCGGAGCTTTCGGTGTATTTTTATCTTTTTTGATGTTGTCGCTTATCTTGGGAGCTTCTGGAATTGGAATTCTTTCAGTAACAGAGGGGGCTGGTGGAGGAATGTTCAGAGGAGGAATAGACGATAATTTTGGGAAACACACAACGTCTGGTCTGGGAATAAATGCCTTTGGCAAATTGCCTGGCTCAAATCTAGTTCTTCTTGGCGTCTCGTAACTTTCTTTCTTTATTTCTTTTGGCTCCTCTTTCTCATCCTTAAAACGGAAAGCAAATCAAAAAAATTTACCGCTAATCTTATGAAAATAAAAATGCATTTTTGTAGGAGTAAACCATTTTTTCCAAACATTTCTAATATTTTAAAATAAAATAAGAATTTTCTGTGTGTACACACGTCACTCTGGAACTGGATGAAAAAAAAGAGAAGCTTCAATCGGTCTATTTTTGGTATAAAAAAAAACCAAAATCATATTGGGTGGTTGGAAAAAATGGGCTTTATGCACTTTTGATAAAAACATTCTTGAAAAATAACAAAAAATTAAGTACCTGAGCTTTAGCTTTATTTTTAAACAATGGCATTCTTCCAATAAATGGCAACTTTTTGTAACTTGGTGGACCAGGAGGCTTCTTATTTTCTTCCTGTCTCTCATGCCTTCTCTCTATACTTCTACTTCTACTCCTAGAATGATGACTATGATAGGAATCTTCTCTGTCATATTCTCTTCTGTGACTTAAAAATATAAATATTTAACACAATTAGTCTATTATATAAATGATAAGCGTTTAACCTAAGAGATATTGAAAACAGGATCAATGTAATAATAAAATTCTGACCAAGCTTATAAAATACAAATGGTAAATATTAGATTATCACCATTTTTTGGTTTAATAATAGTTATGTTTACCTTTCTCTCTTATAATATCTATCCTGATTGCTGTTCTGCTCTTCATCACTATGTGAGTATGATCTTTTTCTTCTGTAATTACTAGTTTTAAATCGAACCTGATTTCGTTCTTTATCACGGATTCTGCTGAATTCCTCTTGTTCCCTCATCTTCTTCTTGCGTTCTTCTTCTTCTGCTGCTTCTTTTTCTTCTCGTTTCTTTCTTTCTTGTCGGTCTGCTTCTTCACGTTCTTTTTCTCGTCTGTGTTTTTCCATTTCAGCCATTCTGACTCGTTCCTGTTCTTGTTTTTGACGCATACGATCCTTCAGGGAGTCCAACATCATTTTTTCCTATAAAAAATTGCCACAAATTGTAATTTTCATGCATTTTTTGTATACTGTTTTGTAATATAGATAAAGTTTAATAATTATTGCACAAACCTTTGGAGGAGGTTGAGAAACAGTCATCCATTGATTAATGAGTGGATCTTCCTTTTGAATTATTTCATTTCTTTTTTCTTTCTCATGCTGATCTCTTTGTTCCTTCTTCTTGTGTTCTTCTACTAATTTTTCCAAGACACTCCATTTAGCTGTTAGATCTTCGTCTATTATAGATTGCACTTGCTTCATGTTTCGCATTGCAACTCTAATACTTTTCGATCGATCTTCATTGTCATCGTCTGAACTACTGTCTGAAGATGACGAACTGCTACTACTGTCTGACGAATCTTTCTTCTTCCTCCGCGATTTCTTTTTCTTCTTCTTGTCTTTTAACATAAACAATTCCGAAGACAAACGTTTATCTTTGCGTTTCCGCTTCTTCTTTGCATCATCAGAATCTGAGGAATCTCCAGGTGCTTTTCTTGCCATGGCCTTTTCACGATCTTTTAACCATTCCATTTCCCAGTGTGGATTTTGGGAAACAAAATTCTAAATGTGTCAGAAACATGATTTTACAATATATCAAGTTTAATTTAAATATTTGATTATTAAACTGTTCAAAAAAACTATTTAATTATTTTTATAGGAAATTTATTAAAAATGCAGTTATGAACCGAGATACAATATAAAGTTTTGAGAAATCCTGCAAATAAAAATGTTATAATGTGGCTGCTCGTCTTAATTTTTCCTGAAATCCAACTTTTTTTAGAGTCTTTAATATCTTAAATAGTTAGTCTTAGAAATAAAAAGTCCAATATTGAAGATTTTCTCTATCTCGACTTACCTCATAATTTTGATAATGTGACTGAGATTTTAGATGTTGTGAAGCACAATGTAGGTCACCTATCCAAACATCGCATAATTTGCAATACCAAGAAGGGGCAGATATAAAAAATTGCAAACCTATGGAAAAAGAATTGATAAAATATGTACTTGGTTAATACCTACAAAATTCTTAGCTGATTTTTGGTAATCCAAAACACTGTTGCCACTGCTTTAAACTAAACTTTCTAAACGTCATTTAAATCTTAACAGGATATTTCACATGCAACATAACTTCTGTTCAAAATAGCAAAAAAATGGGTTACAAAATTAACAACATGAGGCATATCATAGTAAAAATTATAACAATAATCCTTAATTGATCCCAACCCTCAATTATCAAATGCAGTCATTATTTTTAATGAAAAAAATGTTCTTAAATTTTGTTCATATTTATCAATGTTAAGAAAAAGTTAGTTAATAAATCACCAACTGCTAATACCTTTAATGGGAACACGCTTTGAAGGTGCATTTTCATCACATGGCATCAAAAGTTCAGCTGGTAACTTATGCCAAGGGGTGTTATCTACATCATTTTCTTTGGCAAGTTCTCGATGTTTCTTATCTTGCAGATGCAGAAGTAAATCTTTAGCAGTTTCTGGAAATTCGTCACATAACCGACACCAATGTAAACCAGTATCATAATGCACATAACAATATGTTTCATTAGCATTTTTTATCAATTCATTAGGACTACTATTTTTATAAGTATTATCAAAATGGGATTTTGAAGGTTCTGATAAAGGTTTAGGTTTTTCAGGTTCTACTAGTTCATTTTCAAGATCTGTTACTGATTTGTTGTCTTTTATAATGCTAGACAACATCTCAATTACATTGTAGATAGCCTTCAGCTTGCCTTGGATTTCATCCTGGAAAGAAAAATATTTTCAGTAAATGATCACAGAATGTATAATATACAAAACGTAACTCAATACATACTGGCACCTTGTTGTCTCCTTAGTATCAAAATAAAATATTCTGCTTTACAAAGAAAATTAAAATTTGTAGATTAGAAAATTTATGTGCAGCTGTCAAAAACTGAAATGAATTAATAGTGCCAAAGTTAACTTTGGGACTAATCACTCCAATTTATATCCACAAAAACTGTGTTTGAAAAATGGTACACCTGGGACCAAAATGAATCACTAAATTAATATATTAAAAAAATGTTTTAATTCTGATTTTTTCTTTTAAATTAAATACTTCTAATCTTTTAATTACTTGAGCAACTGATTCATTAATATACTTAAATCTAAGATATATAAAGTACAAAAATTTATAAGAAAGATGATAGAATATATATAAAAATTGTTCCTTGTCCATGTCATAACTTTTAACTGAAAACATAAATACAACAAAATCCAACATTATATTCTCAGTCATTATTTTAACGTACCTGAAGCTTGTCATTTTGCTTTAGAATATTTGCCAAGTCCATGTCAGGTGAAAGTCCATTTCCAACAAGGTCTTGTTTTTGCATCTGTAATTGTTCTAGTTCATGTCTTAACACCGCTGCTTTCTTCACATAATCTTCTCTCTGCCTGATGAGCTGAGCTTTTTGCTGTTGCATTTCTTGAGCCACTGCTAAAAAAGAAATATATTAGATAAAAAAGAACACTACAACTTATATCATTAATAGGACTTAAGTCAGAAGTGACTTTTGGTAACCTTTTTGCTCCAGAAATTCTGTCCTTTTTTTGAAGATTGATTCCCTACGAAAAAACTGCATTAAAATTTTGATCATAAATCACTATACTATGTAGTATATTGTAAAACCCAAATATCTATATGTAAAATTTAAGTTCATAATCCATTCATTTACTACATTACTAATTTTGTTTCAGAGCGTTTTGAACTATACAAAATAATTATTATGTATCTATGTATGTCATAACATTTGATACACTAAGATGGTAGGTTTTTAATAACCAATTTATTTTTTACAACAGGAAATTGAAGAATGAAAATTAAATCCGTTCTTATAATACAGAACAGATTTAATAATTGACAGAAGGTTACATTTTAAGCACTTACCATCCTTAGATTCTGATGTATTGTAACTTGTAGACCAATTGTTTGATGAAAAGCCCTCTTGGCCAGGTACAGAAGTCTGCTGCATATTCTGGAAAAAGTGGTATTCTTTTTTAAGCAGCCGTTTTTGAACAAGAAATACATTCAATCACTTAATAATTTATAATATAACTTTCTACTAGTACTAGCATCTCAAATTTTAAATACATTTTTACAATTACCTGATTAGAATAATTTCCATATGACTGGTAGTTTCCATAACCACCTGAATAAGTTTGAGGATACTGTGAATACCCTGCTTGATATCCAGTATTTGGGTAGTGAGGCTAGCAATAAAAAAGTAATTATGAAATAATAAGAATTCAAATAGTATCAAAGTATGAACTAAATCATAAATTAAAATATAGTAGGAGATTCAATAATTTTATTGTAAAATTAAGCCATTTTAGCAAAATCTAAATATCAACTATAACCACAGCACATAAATAGTTCTGTTATACAAAAAGATTAAAATATTTTAAGTAACTTTTTAAAAATTATTTTTAGAAAATAAATAGATAATAGTAGTTTTATTATATTATTTATTTTAATATAATCATTTTTAATCAAGGCATAAGTCAAGTATTTATAATAAAAAAAATTCATTTCAACCCTTGATATAAACAGATTGCTGTTAATTGGATTAAAAAAATGACGGGTGAAATAGGTAATTTATTAGAGTTACGGTAAAAAATGTAACTTAAAAGATACTATGATATTTGTTATAAAGTCAAGAAAATTCTGTATTTATTTTTACCTAATAAGATTAACCCAAAATCGGTTCAGTCTAGTTGTAAATAACTACTTACATTGCTATTATACATATTCACTCTTCTATATGCAAATATAAAGACAGGAACACCCTATAATACTTGTTAACTGAAAGTTGAAAAAATAATTTCCATATTAATCTTGCTTAAGCTTAATATTTTTACCTAATAATATAAATATGCTCCTAAACGCGCTAGAAAATATGTAGCATTTTATATGCAAATCCAAACACACATACACATGAGGTGAGATTGTCTCAAATCATTAATAATTGCCTCTCTCTAACACAAATCTTTTAAAAGTATAAAGAACAAGTTCAATAAAAATTATGAAGTTTAGAATTCACCGGTACACATTATTTCTTTCATAATGATTAAAAAAAAGCGTCTGCATTTGTATAAATTCTTATACAGCCATTTTATTATATTTGTCACTCACCAGTCACCAATGACATTTAGAGAAATTTTAGATCTTCTTGTCTTTTTGTATCATATGTCTCTTCCTATTTGTGAATGCAGCTCAGAATAATTTTGTTTTTCATACTTCTTTAGATTTTTAAAAATGAAATTAGAAAAATCTATTGATTTCGACTGAAAATCTTAGAATCTACAAATAGGTAGGTAGAATACCATTATATTGTCCTATAGTTTTGGTTGGTAAATTTTTTTAAAATAAATGACAGAAAATTTTACGTTAAATATTTTTTTCTATACCAACATTTATATTATCTGGGTTTTTTCACAAAGTACAGAGTTGATAAATAGACAATATCAGTGTTCGCAGTAAATAGAATTTTATATCCAAACTCCACCAATCACGTCAATACGTCTGGCATATGGTGTTCCAGTCACAGTACCTACATATATTTAAAAGATATCCACTCTCCTTACAAAACAAGAGTACTAACTTTTCTACTCTTTGCAGTGCTTAATGTATATTACATCCAAGATAAAAGTTTTAATCAAATTCTTTTTAATGTTCTAAACAGTCTATAGTTGTGTCCCTATACTTCTATTAGCACTTTCCTAATCTTTGTAATCCTACAAGAATGAATGGGGCAACTAAACCGTACAGCGAACAGTGAGCGCGTGCCGACATCTCTAAGAAAGGAAAAATATAATCTGTATTCGGATTTTCTTAAAACTTTTATATTGAGGATTACTGCTTCTAGAAAACCTCGCCATATTTTAGATATTTCTCAACGTTTCGCTGTCTGTCATAAACAGCTTCTTCAGGATATTTGATGTGCAAGATAAATCAACTACTAAAGTAGGAAGAGAGGCAACATCTGAATATATGGTGATGTCACTGGATCGTGACAGTGTTATCAAATAAAATCTGGAGACCCATAGGATGCTGGTGTTCGGCAATCAGGGAATGAGTTAAAATGCCAGACTTCATGTATCTAAGTTGTTCAGGTTTGCTCGGGCGTTGTATGTAGAGTCAGGTTTTCGGAATGATTTGCTCAGCATTGTCACACGTTGGTTCTTGGTTGAACCAGTTAAAGGACGACGTTCCTGCATGCTCTCACATACCAACTTCAGGTCTTCTGTACTGCTGCTGCTCTGCTTTGCGTTACACGACTTGAACAGTTGAAGTCAACTTCAGGGATGCGTAATCTGATATTCGGTATGAGTTCAGTACAAAATTTGAAGAGAGTATGTCGTGAATTCTAATTAGTAATTCATCTTTATAATATTCATACTAGAAGGACTATGGGGTACTTGTTGGATATCGGAGAAGTTGAATATACTACAACTTTCTTCCGAAGTCGTATAAATATTTGAGTTTCCTAAAAAAAATAGCGTAATAATTATTTGCAAATATTCAACCAATAGGAACGTTTTCAGATATGGTACAAATGTATAGTAAAGGAATATAGATTTTGGGTTTTTTTAACAAATCGCAGAAGTACATTATTAAGATTTTCTGTTAATCTAGAAAAATTCCGGTTCGAGCTATAGAGGAAGAAAAATACAGTGGCCACTACCTGACAATAATGAAAAGTCAAATATTTTAAACTAATTATCTGAATGTTATACAAAAACGCAACAAATAATTTAATTAATTTAATAAGTTATTAATGTAACTTTCAGGAAAATGAACACCTCTTTTATCGATTTCAGATTTTTATCATAATCTAAAAAATAAGTTTGTAAATTTTGGAAATACGCCATGTAGCCCGGGTATACCTTTCTTGGGCAGTAAAATACATCTACATGTATGTTTTATAGTTTCACTTTATACAATAATTTGTCTTCATTAATACCAAAGTTTAAGTGTACGGACACAGCCTATTTAAGTGCCTAGAGTCCTAAATAAACAATATTGGTAGGATGTGTGGATCAACGAGGAGAAATAAAAAGCGTTTGTGAGGCGATATTAATTATTTGTTGAAAAATAATATTACAAACTGAATAAATTATATTTGATTGAAAATAACTCTGAAATATTCAAAACCATATATTATTACATTAATTACATTTTTTTTTAATTCAAACTAGTAATTAAAAGAGCTACTTTTATTAAGATTTTATTGTGGCAGTGAAAGTAATAAATGTTTTCATTGTGAGTTATCACTTAAATAACATTAGTGTTATTATTATTTAGTGTCCAACTATGTTCACAAGTTTCAAAAATAAAAAATTAATTGTTATTAAGGTTTTATATATGATTAACTCGATTAAAATAATGAATATATAGGTTTTTGGTCACCCATTGAGGGATTTTTGACAATAATGAAAGTTAAACAATACTTTCATTAATGTCCACAGAGCTTAAAAGGGGAACTAAAAAAATCCAATATGTAGATGTTATGATCCAGATCTGGTCACTTAAAACTATTTACTTAAATTATTAGGTTCCTATTAACTACAAGCGAAAGATACGAGGTATTATTCTACATGTACTTTCTTCTATTATTAAGAGCTAAATGGTTCTGACAAAACACGTAATATTTGTTGTGATAGATTTTATTTCACAACTTTTTTAAATCTATTTTTGTAGAATAAAAAGTAATAATATCAATCTCAAAAAGTTATAATCTATGTTTGGTGGTAATTTTTGGTTTCTCTCTATTTATGGCCAAAATATGACCGCACTAATTGTTATTGTATACATTTTCTTACGGTAATAAAAATTATAAATTAAAGTGGCTGAAATTGATTTTAACTAGTAGTCGAACCCCAAAAACTGGTTTACATTAATTAAATGTAACTAATGCAAATTGTTATACAAGTTGAATGATTAAAACATCGATATTCAGGAGGTCGGATATTATTTTCGCTACACGGAATCTCATACTTACAGGGCTATCTACCCCAGTTCAAGGATACAAATACCAACAACTATAACTGGGGTGGTATGCTGAAGCAACAATGTTATTTTGCCGTCTATATATGAGTACCTAACGACGCTGAAAATCTAAAGAAAATCCTTCAAAATTAGCATTAATTTTTGATATCTTGGCTGATACAAAAATCTACTTCTGAAAAGAGGAAAGAAGAATAGATGCTAAAAGTAGCATCGATGATATTGGTGAAGAAACAGTTGAAGTACCAGTCTTTTATTATATGGTTTAAGCTCTGGTTATTATACATAGGCGTAATTTAAATCAATTCGCAGCTTTAACATTTAAAATCCTCTTAACAAACAAGCAAATCTAGAATTACAGCTTTTCTTCTAATAATCAGAATAAAAAGTATATTCAAATTAATATAATAAGTAAATATTAGAGCAAACTTCAAAGTGACATAGCCTATATTTTTCATAAATCAATTAATTTTTAAGAACTTTTGAAACTGTTAATGAAAACAAATGGTGAATAAATATTAAACACTCTTTTAATTACTTCTAATTCATATTTTTACAATGCCCAAGGTAATTTCTAAAATTTCATGGCACAGTTAAATTATTTTTTTTTAAATAATACTATCTATGAGCACTCCAAACGTTACCAAACTAAAAAATTCAAAGTGCTTCATTTTTCAGTCTCTTTTTATGAAATTCTGAGTCACTAATTTTGATAAAATTATTGAAGAGTGAAAATTTTTGAAAGAAATATTTATACACATTTTTTAATTTAGCTTATTTTTAATAAAATAATGTTTCTCCGAAAATAAAGGTACTAGTACATTTTTACGACGATCTTAAATTGGTTTAAAATTCAAAGTAATCTCAACCGTAGTTATTTCATATTCATTTTGAAATGGTTTTTAAATTAGAAAGTTAAAATTCTCGCTCTTGATTATACAAAAACACTTCATGTGTTTTGCATGAATTTCATTCAGCAACTAGTGAAAGAACAATAATCTATCACATGTACAACACAATATAGTTACGATTATTAACAAGGTTAGACCTTATCTTGTAATTTTATTTAATATTTATATTAATATTTGTTAAAACATGAATGTAACAAGCAAATCAGATATAAATTTTGAAAATATAAACCTAAAATTGCAAGAAAATTTATTGTAGGGAAAGACGTCTGCTGCTGTTGTGGTTCCTCAGGCATCATATTTTTGATCCTAAGATCTAAGAAATTGCCTAATTGACCTTGAGAATTACACCATTATGGGATAGATTAGTTTGAGATTGATTTTACCTTCAGGTCGAATTAAGATATCTGTAAAAATGTGGTATATATATAAACCCCAATTAATTGAATTCAAAATTAGTAATTGATCATTCAGAGACTTTAACGGTTCAGTCGATCTCAGGAATTTTATAACAAACAGAACTTATGCTCATAGATTTAATAACTGTGTCATAAATATTGCAATAGGTATAACTAAATGTTAAAAGCAAAAATGTAAATCTACAAATTCATTTACAATAAACAAAATATCACACTTTTAAAAATTATACAATTCCACTTGATAATAATGTAGTAACCATTTTTTAATATCTTAGGAAAAGCAATACCGTCCTTGTGCTAGTCTACATAGTAAAAAGCTATTCTTAATAAAGTCATAAGTAAATTGAGTCTTACTTGTCTGTTACCTGTTACAATAAAAGCATCAAAATAAACAAAAAAAAGTTAATTCGACTTCAATTAAATTCAAGGATCTACTTTAAAGTTCGGGTTTTCTTCAAATCCTTTATCTATTTAATAAAGAGTTAACCCTGAGATTAGAAAAGGTATTTTAACGTTTTACCCGCCACTCCTAATGTCTAATTATGTATAATCGCACATACTGGAGACTCACAACTATTGATGTTATAAGGTATTATGTCTTTATTTTTTATAAATGATTGTTTTTATATAAAACGGAGAATTTTAAATATATTTGTATATTTTTATTATTTGTTAATATTGAGTTGATATAAAGTACGTCTATATTTTATAGTTTTGATAATAAAATGACAAGGCAGAAAATTAGAGTTTGAATAAGGCGTGCAATTAACTTTTTTCTGTTTATACTGAAAAAATTACTAATTTATCTACAGAACAATATAATAACTTATTTATATACAAAATGTATAGTATGTTTTTAAAACAAATTATTATTTTAATTTTATTTACATTATGTATAAAAGAGTATCACAAAAATGATAACAATTTATAACCTACTATCTAGTGTGGAGTTTTATTTCCATATAAGTACCCAGAACTAAAAAAGAATTACAAACATTTTTAAATACACAAAATGTAAATTTATTAGTTTGAAATTTTATTTCCATCATTTATATTAGACTATTTGAGTATATCTCATAAATAAGTATTTTTTCAAATACATATATTAGAAACTTAGTGTCATTGATGGATAACGTATATAAAAAATATTTTCTCACCTTTACACAAAGAAGTAAGTCACTGCATTGGTGCTACGCTAGTCATACTGCCACTAATGTATGCTGAGCTACCCAAAGTAGATGACAAATCCTGAAAGCTGAATTGAGGAAAATATGGCTCCTCCTGAATAGAACCCAAATGCCTGCTGGTATCTGGAGGTGTTAATTCGACGCTTTCGCCAGTGAACTCAGAATCAAAGTATCTTGTGTCTGTATCACTAGTTACTTGGGGTTTGAATGGTGGAGGTATCTAAAATAATTCTATTTACTTTAAAATTTCTTATTATATTAAGGAAAAATGCACCTTTTTTTGTTCCAGATCCCTCCAATTAATACTGCTAAAGAAGGGGTGAGCCATAATTTGTTTCGCATCATCAGGCCCACCTCCTAACCTTTTTGATGGATCCTTTACAAGCAGCCCAGCAAGAAGATCTTTTGCTTCAGAACTCAAATTCCTTGGAAACTTAACTTCTTCCATAAGAATGAGGGTAAATAGAACATCATGATCTCTATTGTAGAATGGAAGTCGGCCACACATCTATTTAAACAATAAAGATTATATTTACATTTAGTAGTATACGTATATAAGTATATTATTGCTCAGTGAGAATTCTCGCAGCATTAAAGTCTGAGGTTCCATTGTCCTTGCCACTAGTTGAGACACAAAAACAAACCAGTGCTATTAGTAAAAACTAGCGTTGATAGCACTGAAGTCTTCTTAATATGCCAGTAGTTCAAAATAGCTTCTCTCACGTATTATTACATCATTCTTGAAAGTAGTAGAAAGCGAATTGAGTCCTTAGCACTACTCTTACATTACTGTAACGATTCTACTACTATTATCACTCAGCATTAGCAATGTATAATGTAATACCAGTACTTAAGAACCTTAGTCTTCTTCAAAACCTCATTAAACCACCTCTTGTTTGATCTAATTCTGATCTACTCTATGATGGGTTTGTTTAATAGTATTGAGCATGGTCATTTCCCACAATCTTATTGTGTTCTGGCACCTAAAATAGTATTTCTCTATTCCTCTTACTCAGAAGAGCCAGAGAATCAACCTCTCCTAGGAATCTCCAAAACAACTTTATTTAATTCTTAATAAGAGAAAACATATTACTATGGGATCCAAGATACTTGTAAACAAACATAAAAATAAGCAACTTATAAATAAAAACTTACCATTTCATACATTACTACACCGATTCCCCACCAATCTACCTCTCGACCATAATCGTTGTCCTCTAAGACCTCTGGAGCCAAATATTCTGGTGTGCCACAAAATGTTTTTGTAGTACGTCCATAAGTGATATCTTCCTTACATAGTCCAAAATCAGCTATTTTTATATGACCATCCTTATCCAATAAAAGGTTTTCCAGTTTAAGGTCCCTATTCAAATTAACAAAAATATCTTAACTGTAAGGTAGCATTTTTATATTATATAATGTTTAAAGGTTATTTTGGAGTGAATGGTAATATACCTGTAAATAATTCCTTGTGAATGAAGATAAGCTAAGGCAGATATAATTTCAGCACCATAAAAACGGGTTCTTTCTTCAGTAAAGACCCTTTCTCTGGATAAATGGAAGAAAAGTTCTCCACCATTGACATATTCCATTACAAAACATAATCTATCATTTGTTTGAAATGAATATTTTAATGACTGTAATCCAAAAAAGAATATAAATAAATGTCTTTTATTCCTAGATGAAAACTTACAGTTAAAAATGGATGATGGGTAGTTCTAAGAACACGATTTTCGGTTTGGGTATGGGCAACTTCATCCTTCTGGATGACAACTTCTTTTTTAAGAATCTTTATAGCATATAGCCTTCCGGTTGCCTTTTCTCTACAAAGAATAACTTTGCCAAACGTTCCTTTACCAAGAACTTTAATAAATTCAAAACTTTCAAGAGTAACTTTCCTTTTTCCTGTTGATTTTGAGATTGAAGTGCCCTGTAATGAAAATTTTTCACAAAGGTCTTCCATGGTTCCCATTTCAATATTAGCTGGATTCATTTCAACATCTTCACATTCTGATATTCTTTCAGAGACCAATTTTATTGCTTGCATCCATTCTTCTCTAAAAACAAATTGAAATAGTAGGTGACAAATCAAATCAAAAAGAAAGAACAGTATTTATTGTTGAGATTTATATGTTAAGATAAATTTAATTAAATACCTTTCTCGTTCACTTTCCACACAAAACATTCTTTCAATAACAGTTGTCCATTGAAGGCCTCTTATAATAAATGTAAAAGGCTTTGGCCTGTCAATAGACATGATTTGACATCCTTTTACAGTAAAATTGTTCAAAGGTTCTACATGATTATAGTTTTCAGGTTGATTTTTGAAACCGACCAAAGTTCCATCATTAAGAAGAACAAAAAATCTGAAAAGATTTATTATATAAAAACTGATTTTTGATATGCCTTTTTATAATACAAAAATATAATAAACCACAAGTTTAAACTTCTCTATTGGTGTACTTAAATATAATTTTGAATAATGTAAAATTATTTTAATTGTATTTATAAAGGAATAGAATAAATATTACCTAGATCTCCAATTCTTCCAATGTTCTCCTCTTTTTTGAAGCCATCCTTCCTTAACAATAAGTTCCTTATTTATTGTCATGAGTCCAGCAGGACTAACTGAAGTTGCATCGTTCATATTCTAAAATTATATTTGGAAAAATTTTTAAACCAAATATCTACAACTTTTATAGGATCAAAAAGTCACAAGTTTAAAATTCTGCACAAATTACATATTAGTTTTGAGCATTATGATAGACGCCTAATGACAACCAAACACCAATAAAATGGTCATTAAAATGTTTATTCTTAAAAAATCAAATAAAAATATTTACCACTTTAAAATATAGTTTATCCTTTATCTATACCTGTTTACATTTGAATAACCAAACTTATTTTTCAATTTGTTTTCTCGAAAACTATTAACTGCAAATATCTTCACAAGCAGATAAACACATATCTATATTAATATTAATTATTTTCTTAAATTCTAATTTAAAATTATAAATTGATTTTATTTATTATATTTCGTTTTAACCAATAATGGTAAGATACCAAAAATAATTTTATGTCTAGTAACTGTAAAAATACTCGAATTTTGTGATAAATATAAATTTGATTATATTGAACTTTAGTAAAAACATGGCACTTTTATGTTTTGAGAAAATTTTATCAAACATTCCTATCTGCAAAATTCGATTTGGTTTAATAAGTTATTCTATTAAAGATATTGTAAACAAATGTTATCATGTATAAGAATTACTAAAAAAGTAATTTTAATGATCACATATGAACAATGTTATGGTTAAAATAAGGTTAACATTAAATGCGCTGTTTTTGTCAGTGACCATTTTAATGTATTGTGAATCTACCTGAAAATCTTCTACAAGCTAGTACACAAATTATTCCATATGGCTTATATTTCCAGTTTGAGCAAGAAAAAAATTCAATTGAGTAAACTTCCTATTTACACGTTAATAATAATCAAATAGGCATGAAATTAGTGATAGTGTGTAAGCACGAACTCTTCCATACCACTTGACATTTTACATTTGTTGACGTTTGGCAGCTGAAAAAAGAAGATTCAATGAGTGGCTGAACTACGACATCGTAATAGGTACAAACCTCATATATTACATGAAGAATCTACTACTCTTGAAGAACGTCTCTCCATGCCTAGCACAGCGAATATTTTAAAATAACTAAATTTTATTTGTGATTTTGTATTTATATTGATAGTATATGACTATTTAGCAGTATTTTTTTTATCTTTTTAAATTATTGGTTCTGGTTTCTTCCAAACTTTGGTGAAATGTTGACTTGTAATAAGTATGTGTCTGTTTTTATCACAATCTTCATTTAACAAACAAAAATATTTTATAACATTTTAAAGATCATGTCTTATGACTAGAAAATATAAGTCGTGAAATGTATTGAATGTTTATGTTCCTATAAATGTATTAAAACTTTAAGACAGAACTTAATTTGATAGCACAAGTTGAATAATGCTATTTAAATTGAATTTGCCATTCTGGAAGTATTGTTTTACAAAACTGACACTGCAAAACTTTGTAAATCCTATTTTATTCTGAAGGGATTTAGTACTTATAGGCTAGTGGACTTGCAGTTTTACCATCGATTATTTATATATTTATATTTACTGCGTTTCTGTTTTTTTTAGATTTCAACTTATGGCATTCATCTGAAAATTAAAGCCAGTCTATGTAACTGTAATCGAAGTATAATAATAAGAGAAATTTTATTATACATTCATCTGTATGTATTCTCTTATTAAAGATATTTTTCTAAGAAAACAAACTGAAAAATGTCTGCCTGAGAATCAGAGCACCTGCACAATTTATAGCAACTGTATTAGCCGGATTAAAGTGGAAGGAATAATAACATTTTAATCAAATATTACAAAACAGATAATCATAAATTTAAAGTTTAATATTTAAGGCTTTCATCTATATGTAGAAATAATATACCTAGCAGCCAAATTAATAGCCAGAATATCTGTTAAAAAGTGAATATACCTTAAATTAGGATATAAATAATATCAAAACAGCATTTAACTTTAACTATTTAGAAGAAGGAAGGAATATAAAAGTGACTTTATTAGTATTGGTCTAGGAACAAGAACAATCTGACAATAATTATGTAGTTTTATATAATAAACGAGAAGAAAAACGGAATTATTAGGAAAAGATTAATTTTGCCTTGATGTAATTGACAAGAGTTTATGCTTCTAAAAATTGGATGCAATGTAATTAACATTGACAGTACTCATGGGTTAAACATTTATAATTTTGATTTAACATTATTAGTGGTTGATGGATGACCAGAGTTGAGTCTATGCTTGTAAAATTTAGATACAATATATACATATATACAATATATTTTGCCACTGACAGTACACATCAATTAAACATTTATGATTTTGATTAAGGAATTTGGTCAGGTTTCCCAGATGGGTGCATGTTTTCTAATAAGAAAGTTAATGACATAAATTCCTATATTAAAAATTAAGATTTTTGATACAAGCTACTATTATGTACGTATGATATAACAGAAATTTTTTATAATGTATGGTTAAAAAATATTGGTGCTTCTTGTCAGCAACTATATTGTGCTTGGCAATTAGAGCCTGACAAAAGAATTTGAATAAAATTAGGAATTTAGAAAAATGTAAGTAGGTTTATAAAACAAATATCTTTAAATAACCAAGAGATGAAAATAATTTGTTATTCCTATTGAATAGTTGCATCAATTTGTTAAAAAATGGCGAAGTTAGTTTTGAGAATTATTTTGAAAAAAATTACGATAAAATTTCAAATTACATAAAACATTAAAATATTTCTACTTGGATTGAAAAAAGTGAAAAAGCTTTTCATTATTTCTTTACAAGATTAATTAATCTCTAATAAATGGCAGATATAAGGTAAAACAGCATAACACAAAGAAATAGCAAACAAATAGAAATGCCCTAGTAAATAGATTTTTTTTTAAATGATTACAACTTTGGAGGATATGTGTATTATAAGTATAAACAATAAATACTCTTTTGAAATAACTAAACTTTCAAATATTGTCTGTTGTAATTTAGATTACAAATATTGTCAAATATTATTCATACTTATCACTGTCTGTAAAATTTTTATTCAAGTGATACAAGATACAGTGTGTATATAAAGTATGGTATAAATTCATTTTAAGCTAATCTATTTTGAGGAAAAATCATGAGATAGGTCGGTTTTTGATTTTAATTTAATGTATTTTTACATAACAATAGAATATACAGGGTAACGATGTCATCGATAATTTTTTTAAATGGTACAACCTATATATTTTATTTTTTTTTAGATTGCAAATTTCAAGACGGTTCCAAAAATATATCATACTTGTGTTCGGTAATTAATAGTTTTGAAGATATAATTTTAAAATTAGTACCGGCATACCTTTGATTATCATTATTGTAAAAACCTGTCACATGTAAAAAGTTGTGTTAATACCTCAGTAGTTTACTCTTTAATGCTCACTAATGACAGTGACACTTGTGAAGTGTAGTACCACTTTAGTTATTCTAAATTTGCTTATTGACATTTCAAAAATGCGTTTATCTATAAAACAAATGATTGAAGTTCTTATGTTAATTGGTTGTGGGGTTAAGATGCGAACTCGACAAGAGGTATGTGCTCTGTTTAATTATAAATATCCAGAACAATCTATAAGTTAGTCAAAAGTAAGCAAAATTGAAAAAAAAATTAGGTAGTTTGGTACAGTTTGGTACCGTAGAAGATCTTCCTAAATCAATAAATAAACGTTTTATTGACTATTTAAGAAAATCCACACAACAGCGTTCGGCAAGTTAGTCGAGAACATGATGTTCCTTTTACTTTTATTCATAAAGTATTAAAAACATAAAAAGTAACATCCCTTTAAGGTGCACTTTGTACAAGAACTATCACATGACGACCCGGATCGTAGGATGGAATTTTGCGAAACCTTGATGGATAAGTGTAGTAATGATCCACTTTTCGCAAAAAACGTTGTTTTTTCTGATGACTGCACATTTACATTAAACGGTGAAGTCAACAGACAGAATTGTAGAAATTGGGCAAAGAAAAATCCTAAATGGATGAGGGAACATCACACTTAATATCCACAGATAATTAATGTTTGGGTAGGAATTGTTCGAAATAAAATCATTCGACCGTATTTTTTTGATGGAACTGTAAAACGGGCCTACTTATCTGCAATTTTTAATGAACTTTTTGATTCCAACTTTAATGAAATTATTCTCTAGTGCAAACATTTCCGGAAATATCGATGAAAGTCTGTGGTATCAACGAAGTTTTCCCCAATAAGTAGATGGGTAGACGAGGACCCATTGAATGGCCACCAGGGTCCCCAGATCTCACTCCATTAGATTTCTTTTTGTAGGGTCATCTAAAAAATGTTGAGTATAAAAGTAAACCTGACGACATAAATGATTTAAAAGATAGAATAAGGCACGAAATAAATAACATGTCGCAGGAAACCATTAATAAAGTTCATCAGGAATTTATTGATCGCTTAGGACACTTAGGGCACAAGAAGGACGTTAATTCGAACACTTACTGTAATTTATTGTGTGACAATTTATTATTATTGTTGTATTATTCTGTTATTTTAATTTAATCAAGGGTCTTCAAAATACAGATTTTAAAATGATTGTATCTTCAAAACTATAATTACCGAACACAAGTATGATATATTTTTGTAATCGTCTTGAAATTTGCAATCTAAAAAAATTAAATATTTAGGGTGTGCCATTTAAAAAAATTATCGATGACATCGTTACTCACAAATGGTTTACCCAGTATATTTTATTGTTATGTAAAAATACATTAAATTAAAATCAAAAACCGACTTGTCTCAGGATTTTTCTTGAAAATTGTTCGTTTAGCTTCAAATGTATTTTTTCCATACTTTATGTACACACTGTATGAGCATATCCATTATGTAACTTTTAACACCATTCAAAAATTAAATGAAATTTCGAACAAAAATTACAAGGTTATAAATGAAACTATGCTCAACGAGGTTCTTAACTTAGAACCACCAAACGCATAGATTAACAACTATTATTAATTCCTCAAAAAATACCAGAGCCAAGACAGCGTTTAGTAAAAACCCACTCAAGAGAAGAATAAGGTAGATAATATGCTTACAGTAATAAATAGTAATACAGATATTTTTGATTTAAATTAATATTTTGTGAAATATTTGTTTTATTTGATAATTAAAAAGAAACATATATTTCAACTGTTATCATATCATGTTCACTTAATACTATTTAAAATTGTGAACATTTTTTTTCTAATAATTTTCGGCTTTGATCAAGTAGTAAACGCACAAGAAATTCAAGTTTAAGAGAGCAGCATTTTCTCGCTCCTGCTCTTGAATGCCAACCTCAACCGGAACAGGATTGGTGCTGCTTTAACCACACTTAGGCTTAATCTTCGTTGCTTGGCGTTACCATTGTCTAATATAAAAGCTTACAATTAGAAAAGTTACAAATTGTATCACTAATAAACTAAAGTCAAGAAAATCCCCTGGATACGATAATATTACAGCAAGGATTCTTCGTAAAGAAATAAAATTTAGAATACGTCCGCCACATTTCTCCATCAATTGGGGTACTCACAAATGGAGCATATTCTGAACACTTAATTAAATAATCATTATTTTAAAAATATTGTAATCTTTCGATTGTTACTTTTAATGTAGTTGAAAATAGTTTGTATTAAAAAATTTATTGAGACAATTAGTCGTTGCCAGACTTCTGTTTTATTTATTTAAGATCTTCTAGACTACATATATATGTATATGGTTGAACTCGTATTGAAGAGAAGATTCCAAAAATGACTGAATATACAGGGTGATGTATTCAAAAAACCAAAGTGACTAATAATATCAGAGAAACTGCAAATCTAGCAACATTGCAAATATCAAATCTGGAATCTCCGTATCCCAAAATAGGCTTATCCCAAATTTTGTAGAATTCGGACAAGCAATTTACGAGATAATTGGCCGTTTCCAGACTTTTGGTCCACTCTGTATAAACGATGCTAGAATAAAATTGTAAATATAGATTAAGCTTATGTTTCCCACTCTAATATCCCTGTTATCATCTCTCTTTCATAACACGTCCTTTATCACTTACATGAATACGAGTAAGGCCTTAAATATTTCTACCAAATATATATAACCCCACACGAAGTATAATTCAATTCAGAATAAATAGACGAAGATTTTGCCAGTTGGTAAACACTAGTGCCCAAAAATATAAAAATAACATAATAAACAATAAATATAATCCAAGCTAATATCTCAAATATAATGTTCTAAACAAAATTATTCTTATAGTCCAAAGTTGCCAAAATTAAATTTAATGAATCAGACTATTACCATATTATACAAAAGTAAAACTAAGGGATATCATAAGAAATACGTCTTTCCTATTATGCCTCCTAAAAACAATTTGTAAACAAGGAATATCTATCCATCCAATATCAAAATATTGAAAAAAGAGATGCTGCTGTGGCAAAATGTCTGATAGCGGCACAGAATTGCAAAAGACAATAAAGTGAAAATAGTTTTTTTTTCCAATTTATTTACAATCTGAAAACTGATATAGAATAAGCAATTATTTTAACAATATTATTGACATGTAAGAAACTTCCCAATGGAAGTTTCCCTTTTAATCTATTATTAGTCACTAATTAGGTATAACTGTAGGTATCTGAGATAATGAATTCTAAAACCTCGTTATAAGATCGTAGGGTATGTGGCGCTTGAGTCTTCTCTGTGCTGTAGTTGTGTCATGTCATAAGATTTAGAACAAGCGTATTAGGGTATGATCTCAGTGTCATTGGTATATTTTTTGCAGCAGTTTGCAATTTTGATTTTACTGTTTTTATTTGAAGGCCACGTGCAATAATATAGTTTGGAACAAACCACGGTTCATTTAGAGTAGTTCGTAGTACTTTAGATTGGAACCTTTCCAGTATTTCTGCACCCTCAAATTGAATACCGTAGGTCCAGACAAGCTTCAGAATGACTTTATAGAGCAGCAACTTATTGTTTATTGATAGTTGTGATTTTCGACCGATCATCCAGTATAGTTGTCTGAACTTGAGGATTAGTTGTTTCCTTTTTGTTAAAATAATAAATTTTTATTTTGAAGAACTGGACGCTGGGCAAATTGACCAGCAGATACTTTGTTGAAGAATAAAATAAAAAATTAATGTCCGGGTTAAAGTCTAGGATATAAGGCTTATATGACGTCAATCTTTTTGAAAAATCTAATCCATATATCTGATACCGACAAAACCCGATTTCAGGCAAAACTAGATTTGCCTAGGGAGAACTAGATTTACCTAAACCAATTTGGCAACACTAGTTTTGCCTGAATATTTCGGTCAAAACTAGCTTTTCCTAATGTTTTTTGGTAGAATTAGAATTCCCATTTGGCTAAACTCATTCGACGTAATAATTAAAACGTAATGTTACATGTAAAAGTTTATTCAAATAAATAAATAAATAGAACCTTATATCCGTATATATATATATTAAATGCTTGTTGAAAAACTAACATAAGATATTTTTATTATTTTTAATACAAAGAATATTTGTCCTTTCTTGAAAGCCAATTTACAACAATGTTACTATTTATTATTGCATGGCAAGGCTCTACGGAATAACATACCGTTTCTTCAGCACAAGCATTTATTAGAAAAGCAGTTTTTATTGTAGTTGCATCTTTAAAATCCTTGTCCAGTTCCTATCGAATCTTTTGCAGCTGTGTTTCTTAAAAATATTTCGTTTTCCTTATCAACATCTTCCACAGACAAAAAACGCTGAACACAGATACCAAATTCAGATCTAAAATTTGTTAATCGAAATAAATATAAATTTAAACTATATAATATTCACCTGGAATATAATTTATTAATAATCCCATGTTTAGTGCCAATTCTATAAAAATCATTAATGCACTTTTCTAAAACAACTCCAATTATATTTATGAGATCACTTTTGGTTTTGTCGACATCAGGAATGCGGGTAGCTACGTTGTCACCGATATTAGCTGGAGGGTGTGACTTGTGATTTTTTGGCTTGTTTTTCTAAATTCTCTTTCGCAAACTAATATTTTCGAAATTGCCGACACTTGCTAAAGTAAGAATAAATTATTCTGAATTTTTACAATAATCCAGAGAAAATTAACGAAATCTTAAAAATTAGTTGTAATAAGCTCACCGGAACTTGATGGTTCATGATTTCCTACCGATTCATCTTCTCCATTTTCAGGGATATTGTCTTCCTCATCGTTATCTAAAGTATTGAACACCTCCTGAAGTTGTTCCTGATCGTACATGTTTCGTATTAATTCTGCGGGCAATGATGATGTTGAAAGACCTACGGGGCTCTACTCCAAATAAAGCTTTAAAGGGACTCTGTTTTATACCAGAATACAAAGGTCTTTTTCATGAACTGCACCATTTTTATACTTCGGCCCATTTCGGTGTATTATTTTCGTTCATCTAAGCAGCCAGCATATTCTCAATATCTTGATTGGCACGCTCTACCGATCCTTGACTCTGACTATGACGAAGTTTACCATGTACTATTTTCAATTCCGGCCACAAGCTTACCAATTCAAAATTTACAAACTCCCTGCCATTATCGGAATGTAGTATACAAGGTACTGTTAGTGTTAAAAATATATCATTTAAATGATACGGTACTTCTTCAGCTCGTTTTGTCTCCAAAGCACGTAATAATACGAATTTAGTCAAATGGTTTTGATAAACCATAATAAATTTAAATTTTCCACCCGGTTGTGTTTGTAGATCAATAAGATCTACTTGAAATCGACTGTTCAATTCAGAATGGATTATAGGTTTTGAAGCTAAACCACGCTTTCTTTTAGTTTTCTTTTGTTGGAAAATTTCAAACATTGATCACCGTTTCCCTCGTCACGTTCGCATATTTCTTGGATGTCTCATTTAGTAATCTATCGCGTCCACCATGGCCAATCGAAGAATGAGCGAGGTGTATAACCTCGTATATCTCATCGATGGAAAGGTACTATCTTACTTCATCATTATTTCTTTTTGCAATTATTTTTTTATGCCACCAACTTCTAGTATATCAAATCTTTTTAATCTACGTCGTTGCAGAGGTTTTCTTATTAGCAGTTTTAGCTTGAGATATTTCTCCTTTGAAATTATATTGAAATATGACTTTTCATCTTCTGTTTTTAAAAGTTCTTTAACAATCTGGTCTTTTCACCTTTGGTCACTATGAGCACACATTTTTAAATATTTTCAACGGCGTTGTTTTTATCTTTCGCGAATGAAAAACAGAACATATAACCTCTATAATAACACCACTAGCATTTCTAACTTCTGGAGGTGGCGTAATTCCGCGCACGCCTAACTCAGAGTGCCAATTTACAACACGTCAAATGCGGCGAAAAAACTACTTATGCTCAAATTGTGTAGGATAAACTAGTTCTACTTAAATACATTGGGGAACACTAGTTTTGCCAGAATTGTTTAGGGAAAACTAGTTATGCCAAACTACATTGGGTAAATCTAGTTCTCCCTAGGCAAATCTAGTTTTGCCTGAAATCGGGTATTGCCGTATGGATAAACCTTTTACCGCACCTTCTCTTCTTAAAGTGCCATGCAGATTCCTGCTTAGGAGTCCATCGTTTCTCTCATCATATGATTCTATTGATTGCAGCATTTTGTTTTACCGCACCAGTTTCGTTAAACTTTTTCACTAATGTATTGACAGTAGACATTGTTATGGGATTTCTGTTAGGATACAAATTAATAAAAAATATTCAAATTAAACGAGTTTATTCAATCATAGTCATCTTAATGTATTATTTTAACTTGGACGTATATAATGTAAATTAGCTATAACTCCGAAATGATGGTATTTAGGTATAGGGAATATTACATAAAAAATATTAAGTATTTTTTAAGGATATCAAAAAGAAAAAAATATACAGTGTGATCTATTTGAAATAACAAAGTTCATTATATTTCCAGAAAAAAGGAAGATCTAACAAATACTACCATAAGATCGGCCAAAATTTTTAAAAATCGTGTAAGGAATTTTCGAGATAATTGAGGCGTTCCATACTTAAAACTCACTCTGTATAATCAAATTAGACTTTTATAATAATCACTATAAGGATATTTTTAAAATATTAAGTATTTTTTTAAAATTTTCTATTTCATATAAGATCTACAGGTAAACTTATATTTTATTTACAATACGATCCTATTCCTACTAATTGATTTTACAAGAGTAAAGACAGTTTCATTGAAACTATTACTTACCTTTCCAATAAAATAACATTTTGAAGAAAGAAACAGAAATAATTATATTTCTGAAGTATAATAGTAATGATAGTAATATGATGATTAGATGCGACTCTAACCAATTTTCAAAAATAACATAATTTATTTAGTGTATTTTTTTTCGCTTAGCATATCTGGATCCCACACTTTCTTTGGTAGGAAGGTTAAACATTTTTTTTTTCGATTTATTTTTATAATTTTAGATGTAGATAAATTCTGTACATTTTGATTGATTTATTTGATAGTAATATTATTTTTCAAAAGTCAGAAAACTTGCAAAAAAATATTTTTTTTATAATGCTATATTAATTAAACTAATTCTAAATGTAATCTATCAAAATGAAACTTTATTCACTTAACAACAAAAAAAAAAGAATTATCTAGATATGTTAGTCTAGTTGAGTAGTTTACAATGGGATTACACACCCACTTAAACGTTTACGAAAGTGGCGTCTTGTTTAGGGCCCCTAAAAGAATCTCTTGTGTTACTCCCAATTTGCTAGCTCATCAGCTCGTTTATAGCTTAGAAAGGTAAATTTTCTCTATTGACACTGTATCTTTCTAGATCTGCGTACTCAGCAGCCAACTTTGAGAACCGCCTAATTCATAAATCAAATAAAAATTGTTTGCTGCTCACCAACTACAAAGCTCTGCGATACTCATTTTTCTATGAGTACATTTACTAATTCTGATAAGGAGTCAACGGTGTAAGACTTCAAGTTACCAGAGGGATCTACATTTTGAACACTCTTTCATTCCTCCTTTGATGGAGTTATGAGTCTATATTTGTGAAAAGCTCTGGATTCTCTGGAGTTTCTCTCATGACAGTTGCAATATGTCGTCATTTTTCTCCATCTCCAACTGGTCCTTAGCTTATGATTTTTGTAATAAATAAGGAAGTAAATCACATAAAAATAGGACTCATCTGAGATGCCGAAAGGATTTTTTTAAGTCCTGTCTTGAATAAACTATATTTTTTATGAATATCATATTTGTAAGATAATTTGTTACTGCTCGAATACACATTGTAAGTGCATCTTGTTATTTATACAATAGTAAATAAAAACAAAACAAATAAAACTTATTACAAAATATTTATTTCACTCTAAAGGACACTATAATCGTTTAGGAATTAGCGAATTCTTTTCTATATTTTATTATTCTTGTTTTACAACAGCAAGAAGAAAATGACTGCAGACAATGGTGATAATTATTTGTTGATACATGGTTCACAAAACACTGTGACAATAGAGAAACTTAGATGTTTCTAATTCTAATGAGGTTTTTCAAAATGAAATTTATTTGTTGTTTTAGCGGTCAAATATTTCATTAAATGTCTGCTTAATTTACCGCTTTCCTTTTGAAGTGTTTGAGTGTTTGAAAATGTTTTACACCAGTAATGACTAGGCATATAGATATTTAAATTGAAGCAAAATAAACAATTCAATGATTTCCGTCGCAAATTATTTTGTTTCAAATACCATATGAATATGTTAAATTATGCAATAATATTTTAGGTAAACACTACATATGTAGGTACAGAGGTGTAAATAAGTCTTTTCAAGTTTCTTATTTTTTCAAATTTAACCCATTACACTAGTTTTATTAACTCCTACATACAAATTGTTTTTATAACTATAGGTAAATGTATGTTTACAAAATTTGTTATCTAATCAGCATATTGATCCGTTTTTTACCCTGTGTGTGTTTGTACGTACCTATAATAAAAACTCTATAATAATATTTTAATTGTAAACCTTTTTTTACGATAATTGCTGTTTGTGTTAAATATTTGCTTTTAGGATTTTAATTTATTTTCCGATATTGTTTTTAATACGGCAAATCTAAAATTTTACTACAAAAACATCGAAAATATATTAATAGCTACTCTTTTTTAATAAGTTAACAACCTTGTTATTAAGTAAAAATGAAATTTGCCATTGTGTTAGGTGAAGTAATTGTCAAGTTCACTTGTGCAGATCCAGGCCACATAAAAGGAATCGAGTGTTCTTCATTCCATATCAGTTCTTCTTTATCAACGGTTCGAAGAAATGAGCATGTTTTTTGAAAATGGTGGTGGAACAAATTGTGTACTTTCTTTTAATTTCTGAATTTTCACAAGTAGTTACAGGTATATCTAATAAAGAGGTAAGATACATTTTTTTGACAATTTCAACAAAAGTTTCTTGAAATATAAATAGATAATTTCTGCTATACCTTTTATTTTGTACAAATATTATAAATATTTTCTTACTTTGATAAGTTCAAAGAAATATATTTGTTTTGAATAGTACATTTATACATTTTGAAGCAGATATCACTGAAATTTAATAAATACCTACGAACTTATTAAGATAGTGTGATAATCAATAAAAAAAAAAATTATACTATTTTTATAATATTCATTAATAATTGTATCTGAAATAGAAATTTAATTTTTTTTGTATGCACAATATTTTTTTTTGTAGAAATTAATTGATGAAGAATTTCATAGGGCCGCAGAGCTTCCTGAGAACACCGATCAAGCTATTACTGAAACACTTCAAAAAGACGAAATACTGCAGAGAGATTTACGGTTTCTTGGATTAAATTCAAAATATCATCAACATAGTAAGTTAAAAACCAGATTTAGGTTCTTAAAAACCAGACACTGATTTGTAATTACCTGAACTTTTTGGCGCTTTATAAATTACAGGTGTTCCTTTAATTTCAAGTTATTAAAAACATTTTATAGTAAGAATTAATTGAAAAAAATGTAGAAAGGGAACTATTTACTAAAACGTAAAAATATATTTCTTCATTTTCATCGATCACCAAACTAAGTTTTAATTTAAGCTTATTGTTGACTGCCTTCATATTTACAAATACAAATGCTTTTGAGCCAAATTTAATTTATTCTGTACAGGATGTAGTTTAATTGCTAAAATCGTGTTTTATTCATTTTTTACTAAACATAATTATTGGACGCAGATACTCTTGTTCTAAATGGTTTTGGTAAAGTGGAAAATTTCAGTTCGTAGTTCTTATTAATTTAGTGCACTGGAGAAAATGAAATTAGGACTTCTATTTCAAAGCTTATTTATTATATACTTCAAAGGTTGACGGAGACGGGTTGCGAACTCTAACAAGTTTATCTTGGAAATTATGTTAGAGTAGTAATAATAGTGCTGAACAAATGATACTTGAAATAAAACTTTTACTTTTTCATCTCTTAATATACTTATATATAGCCATATGCTGTTATTTAATTTTGTTGCTATTTTAAATATATTTTAATAATAATCTGCATTCATACATCAAAAATTAGCATTGCATTGCTCAGTTACAAATTTTTTGTATCCTTATTGTTAAATAATAAACTGTTCATGAACTTTCTTAGATATGGGATCTCTGTTGGACAATGAAAAAGTAGAACAGAAAATGATATATAATAAATAAGGTGTATAATAATGGAATAAAGCATGAATAATTAAATTAGTAGGAGAGAAATGGATATGTGATGTGTTCAATGTTCGTGTTCTAATAATGTGTGAAAACTAACACTTTGACTTTTCATGACTGGAATAATTAATAAAAAAATCAAAGTTTTTTCTTTTGTTAAGATTTTGATATGTTGTTAATACTTCAGTATATATATTTTTTAAAAAACTAAGGCTTATAATGAACCATCTAGAAAAATCAAAATTGAAGTAGGCTGGGTTATTTAAATGTTTTGGGTTGGTATTTTATCCGTTTGCACAGAATTATATTTATTAATTGACATTTTCATTGTAAACAAGGTTTATAATCTTCAAATGATACTATCACAAAAAAAGAAATAAATATTTTATTTAATATCGAAATTATAATTAAAATTTACATAAAATTAGAGAATTTGTTGAAAATGTCCATTTACGTCTAAACACAAACCAACTCTTCTTTGCGATCCAGCAAAAACTTTACGCAACATTTGAGGTGAGTTGTTGGTCTATATCTTCACACTTTTCTGTTATGCGATTTCCCACTTTTTCCAGATAATGAATTGCCATTGAATACATTAAGTTTTTGATATGTGGCCATATGAAAATTTCGAATATGTTTAAATACCAAACGTCGTTTGGATAAAGGATTTCAGTGTTACTGCTTATTATTCTGACATCAAAAATTTATCGAAGTTACTAAAGTGTTGTATGTGTTACTGCACCATCACGTTGGAAATTTCCATTTTGTAATTCCTCATCATCCAGTTGATTTATGAATGCAATATCATGAGTCATGAGGCAGTAAGTGCGCCTTCACGAAAACAAAATGGGATCCGCTTATTTTCTTCTACATATTCCAACACAAACACCAACTTTGAATTTGCAATGGTTCTTCTAAAAAGATGAGGATTTTTAGATGGTTACCACTTCATATTTTGTGAATTCAGATATCCAAAAACATGAAACCAAACCCGATCTGAGAAAAAAATTGTGATCATTAAATCCCATTTTTCTGAATAACTCCACAGAATTTGTTAAAACATTGTAAAAACCATTGTAGTCAAACACTAATTCCAGAATTCTGGAATATCGCCCCTCGCCCTATACTTTCACACCTGTACAGAAATAACATTCGATAATTTTTGCTTTTGTCAAAGAAAACGAAACAAATATATTGATTGTTATCATATTTATTTGATGTTTTCGTGCGAAAAAATCGTTATAACTGTTGAAAATGGTACACAAAATATTAGAAGGTTTAATGGATGTTAAAAATGTTACAATGATAAAAGGGTGTCGCATTAAAAAAATGCTTTTTGCCGGATGAATTTTTATGAATAAGTCTTATATTATGAACACATTGTATAATATTTTCAAAAACTACTTTCAAAATATTATGAGGGGCCTTTTAACAATAAGAGGAGATTTGAAAAGACCATTTGTGATTTTTAGAAATAACGTTTGGAAAATAATTTACTCAAAGAACCATTTTTCTAACATAAAATACATAGTGTTCCATATAGTTTGGTTGAATAAAATATTTCTTAGATTGGGCATATTGACATACCCTTGTAACTTTTGGAAATTGAAAAAGTTACTTATTTTTTTGGAAAACGTCTTATTTTAATTAAATATTTTTATGATATGTTATTCTATCAAACAATAAAAATTATAGCATATTCAATAGTTACCATGTCAAAAGGAGTATTTTATTTTCTATCTAATCCGTAGATCTAAAATTTTGGTACATAATAAACTTTTAGTTATTTAATACTAAACAGTGAAAACAGTTTCTTTTTCGAAATTACAAACTTATAGAATAGAATATAGAATATAATATAATGTATTATTTTTATGATACAATTTGAAAAATATAGTTTAAAAATATAGTAACTGTGGGGTAACGGGTAGACGGAGGTTCAATAGGGATCAGTATAGTTATTATTATTTAGTTCTTGTTTTTCTATTAGCTTAGAACTTTATTATTATTATTATTATTATTATTAATTTAATTTGAAACGAATGTAACTAACCTAAAATACGAGTATATTAAATAATCCTATTAATTTTATAGGTTACGCCCCGGCATATGCACCCGTTGGACCTGACAATTTGGGATATATCTATGGACAAACCTCCCCACACAATATAAGTAATACACTTAATTTTCAAAAAAAATATGGATCATTTATATTAATTAAAGAACACTTTGCAATGTTATTTCTTAACAAATATATGATTTTCGTCTAAGGATAAAATTAATTTAAATTAGGCATATTTTTTGATAAGGGCCTCAGTATGTTCATGAATATGGTGAGGAAATCCCGCACTATGGATCTTTACACACTGGGGCAGGCAGTGTAGCCTACGGAACCAGTGGAGGAGGGCAGGGAGCCTATGGACATAGTGGTAGTGGTGGTATTTATCCGTATGATTATGGTCATAGTGGTAGTTATGGCTATAGTGGTGGCGGGGGCGAATCATATGGTCATGGTGGAGGTGGTCATAGTTACGAACATGAAGGTGGATATGGATTATCCGGAATTGGCCAATATCTTCATAAGGTAAATTTATTTTTAAATTAAAAATAAATATAGGCATTTTTTAGAACATATCTGACAACATTTTAAAATTTGGTATTTTTTAGAAATTGTCTCTGAAAAAATTAATTTTGCCACTTGCCGGATTAGCACTTATAGCAGCCGCAGGAGCTTTGTCGACAAGTAATCCAGTCCTTCTTCAACTTGGAACTATAAGTAGTACAGCAAGAGGAAAAAGATCGCTAGAAAAAAAGAAAATTTTTCCAATGAATCCATTTGTTAGACCAGAGGGAACAGATAAAAAATAAACTAATGAAAATATATTATTCTTTATTTTTAATCATTATTTACCATTATTAATATTTTATTGTTTTAATAGTCAGAAAACTTTATTTAATAATTTACACCGAGGGAAATTTCTAAGTAAAAGGTGTTATCTCGTAAACGTTAAAAGATACGAATTCGGAAAAAACATAACTGCTTATAACAATCTGTTCAAATATGGAAAGATAAATAATACTTATTTTGAATTTCCACAGACTTCCAAAGCGTTTTAGTATATTTAAATCTCTACCTAAGTTTCGGTACCTGACAATACCATTCCCAAGACAGAAAGAAGTTGGACAGATTAAAAACGTAAATAAATTTCATGTCATAAACCTGATAACTCATAATATCATTATAAAACAATGTTCTTCTTTTTCTAAAAATATATTTGGTTAGTATTATTAAGTTCAAAAGGTGATCTAAGATAATTAAACTTCTCAGGTTTAGTTGTTCATTCTTTACTATATATTAAGGATATTTTAGGTGTTTCTTAATTCCTCTAAGAAATCAAGTTCTTCTTTCTTATCAGTGACATGAAGTACTTCCACTGTTGTTTCCATTATGTTATTAAGTGTAGGTTTGTGTTTGATTACAATGAAGTATTTTGCGTAGTCTGACTTATCTGGTTGTTTTAATCTATAAACTTATAAGTGCTCAGTGCACAGTAGCGTATGTTAAAATTTCTTAATGTCTGGCCAAGATAGATGGCGTTACAATTTAGTTTGTAAATACCAGATTTTAATTTTATGTTTTAGATTTAACAAAAATGAACCTACATTATTTCTTACTTTAAAAGATATTTTAGAAGATGTTGCACGAGATATAATTTTTGATATTTTGTTTGAAATATCTCCAAAATATGTAATCGTTCCGTATGACCCTTCATCTTTTGCTTCTTTCGGAAAGATCAGGTTAACGGCAACCTGTTCTTCCTTTTCATTAATCAACCTATTTATTGGATGCAATGGATAATTATTAGAGGTAGCGATTCAGTTTATTATGTTAATTTCCCTTTTAAAATCATCCTTACTCATTGGTATTGAAAAGGCTCTATGTATCATTGAATTGTAAGCTGCTAATTTATGTGATGTAGGGTGATTTGGGTTATAAGGGATAGTCAAATTTGTATGAGTTGGTTTACGATAAATTGAATATTGAAGATTATATTTTACTCTTTTGATATTTATATCTAGGAAATTTATAGAACTGTTATCTTCAATTTCAACAGTAAATTTTATTTTTGGATGTAAACATCATCATTTGAATATTTGAATCAAAAATTTTTTGTTCCATCCATAAAAATATTTGCTAAAATTGGTGATATTGGACTATCCATTGACAATTCTTCATTTTGAATATAAAATTTATCATCAAAAACAAAGTAATTTTGATTAATAAATTAAACAAGTTTATAATTTCATTGACTGAAATTTGGTTAATATGTTTTCTTTCGAAGAGTTTAGTTATTAATGGTATATATTTACATGGAGGAATTTTTGAAAACATATTACTAAATGAAACTAATTTTGTATTTTCATTTAATTTATGTGTATTTAGTTTATGTATCAAATTCAAAGAGTTTTTTTACTAAGTATTTTGATATGTATCCGTAATTAGTTAAAGTTTTATTAAGAAACTCTGCTAATTTTGAATTTAGAGTATTGATATAAGAAACTACAGGCCTAATTGGTTTTGTATATTGTAATTTAATTGTACCGTATAATTTTGGTGGTAGAGAATTGTTTTGAATTATAAGTTCTTTATCATAGTTATTAAAAAGGAAATTTGATTGATTAATCAGTTCCTTAACCCTATCCGAAAACTATTTGGTTGGGTCTCTACTGAGAATTTTTAAGTAACTTGATTCAATAAATTCATTTAAATTTATCTGATTTTGTAACTGTTAAATTATTACTTATAATTTTATTTTTTATAGTTTTTAAAATATTACTATTAATTTCTTTTTAATTTTGACAAGTTTTAAATTTTTAATCGAATTGTAAATTTTTAATTTTTCGTAGCAGGAATTATTAGATTGGGGTTTTAAAATCATTTCTGAGTCAGTTGACAAAATTTCTTTAATATTATTTGGGAATTTAGGTGGGATACTGTATTTAAGTCCCTTATTAAGAAATTTTATCTCACATCAGTGAACTGAGTATCAGATAAGTTTTGGAAACGTTGTGAAAATGTGTGTGTGTTTGTTTCAGTGTATTATGTTTTTTCGTACTTACATTGAGTTGCTTCTAAATTGATTATTTTCTTGGATTGTTTTAGAAATTTTTGATATTTAATTCTATTAATGGTTTCACGTATTTTATCATCCAGTATATCGAACTCAACTGGATGTAACCTGTAAGTTAATTCAGAGTGAATAGTTTTAATGTAGATATCTAAAGAGTCTCTTATCTTAAATCACTTTTTTTATGTTTCTTCTTTTAACCAAATAATTGTAGCTTTCTTATTGCTTTTTCGGCTTGTGGTGTTTTTGTACGACATTTTAAATTTATGTATTTGGGAATGGTATTCCGTTTGTGGCACTTCATATTGAACCATATATTTTGTGAAGCTAGATTACGTTTTAAAATTAATTTCTTAAAAAGGTAAGTTATCTCCTCCAAAGGAGAGGCTAAAATTAAATTAATTGTTTCAAATCTTACTTTATGGAAATTATTCATAATAAATATGTTTAAATTATACCTTTCTCTTTGGCATAAATTAGTAGTTAGATTTATAACAGATGGTGTACTGTAGGCCACGTTAGCTTAATTATTTTCAATGAAGAGTTGGGTCATGTAATATCTGTAATTTAGTCCTGCTTTGATTTTAAAGTTACATTGTGTCCAAGTTGTGGTAAGCTCTGCTAGTTCTTCAACCAATAATGACAAATTTCAGGCAAATCCAAAATGAAATATTTTATACTACTTCTAGACCTAAAGAAGAGGTTTGATGTGTAATAGATGGCACCATAAGCGTTGTTAAAATATATTTTTTAAAGGAAAAAATCATCTTATGATACCTTCTTTGAAAAGTATTTTAATGCTCCATTTAAGTTATTGTATGCCCTTATAACTAAACTGAATTAACAAAGTGACAAAGATTATGATTTAACTAAGTTAAATGAAATAAATTTTGCTACTTTCTTCCTTTCATTTGAAGTTTTTTTTTTCATTTAGATTTTTAGGTTCACAATGCGGATGCCAAAATTTGGAAACTATGTAAGAGACTTCAAAATCAAGCCAATGGTACATTCTTCTTCAAAATATTCCCATTTAATTTGTTTATCCGGAGTGTGCACTTTGTTTTCTTGTTTTATTCAGAAATTATCATAATAAATTGATATCCAATTTACTAGACTTAGAAGCATTAGCAAAGAAGCATTGACTAGAAATTGAAACAGCTTTCAAATAAGTTATCACACAATGTGCTTTTCCATTCATAAAAATCCTGAACCGCCATCTATTATTGCCGTCCTAGAAAATCAACCTAAGTAGGATACACTAAACTTGATTTCGAGTAAATCGCATTTAAAGTTTCGTTTGCTAAATTGAGAAATACTTCTACTAACCGTTTTATTATACTCGTATATATATTTTCGTTACATTTAGTAAACTACTTTCTCAACGGATTATTTCAATCGATTATTTTACTAAAATATTTAGTTTTATGTATCCCCGTTGCCTCATTGACCATTATTTAAAAAATACACAAACACGTATGTTTAGCATTAATCACGTAGGAACCTTAATAGTTAACGGGATATTTGTCATAATAAATGAATGTCAAAGATTACATTAATTATACCTAATAAGCTGTAAAAAAGTGTATTCCTGCTAACAGTAACAATCATATTACATGTACCTAGATGTGATTTTTATCGCAATGATGGAAAGTGTTCGTCGTAAATGAAATGTTCATTTAACAATTAAAACGTTGATTAGTTGTTAGGGTTATGACTTTTTGTTATTGTATCTACATTTAAGCGAATATACAGAAGGTAAGAATATAACTAAATGTTTTATATACAGGATGTATCATGAGGTTTTGGCCAGTATATATCTCTAAATCTGTCTGAACTATGATCTTGAAATTTGGCAATTGTAAACACAGGGTAGTTTTGCCTATTTTAAGTAAGCACCGACGTTGTTGCAATGTCACATTTCTGGTCACGTGATATCGTCTTCAAAATATTTAATGGGACATACTGTATATTTTTGCACTGATGTAAAGCTCTGTCTAATGCCAATTCAGCGATACCGATTTGTCAGTACTTTTGTTACTGTAGAAACGATAAATACAATTTTTATAAACGCTCGTTCACCAGATATAACCCCGTTAGATTTTTTTCTCTGGGGCTATTTCAAGGGATTAGTGTATGTTACAGCTCTTACCGATGTAGATGATTTAAAAAACAGAATAAGAACAATTTGACCAAATGTTACACTAGAAATGATTCAAGCAGCATGCACGAGAAACTTACTTAGTCGATTTGAATAGTGCATTAATGAAGCTGGAAATCAATTTGAACATCAAATGTAATAGTTGTAAAAGTATTATTGACTTCAAAATTTTTTTTTGCCAATTTGGCGTGCTCTGGTTTTTGACTTTGTTTTCACTTTTCATATATATTCCTTGGTCTCATATTAACAACCTTTGTATTGGACCTTTGTATTGGATGTAGTGGAGTTGATCGGTTGACTGCCGTTATTGACACTTCCTTCATTCTTCCTTTTCGCCTTTCTGTCCTATGTGAATGCCTGGGGTAGTATCGTGTTTAACCCCATTAACCCCAACCTCCTTTATTGGTTATTTTTTCTTATCACTTTGTCTTTTATTTTAGTCCACTACCACACTATAGTTCTAAGTTTAACTCGTTTCAATTTTGAAGTAATTAACTAATTTAAATTTGATATTATAATGTTTTTTTATTAACTTTGTTTAATTTTTACTTATTTTTGGAGTTTTCAATTCTGTAATTTTTGAATTGCTCTTGTTAATAATTATAATTTAGTTGTATTTTTACATGATTGTAATTTTTCAGGCCTGAAGATGACTCTTAAGAGTCGAAACTAGTCGTCATTATTTTGATAATACATTTTATGTGGTATAATTTTGAGTTCTTTTCTTTAAAATTTATTAGCCGATCTTGTTCCATAACTTTTGTACACGTAATATTAAATAAATAATAAAAGTTAAATAAAAAATAAGTTATATTTATAGAGCGATATTTAACTAAATCCCTGTATATACTATCGAAACAATATTTAGTTGCTATTTAAGTGGGTTGAAAATGCTTAAACAAGTTCTGTCAGCTACTTATTTAAAATTTAAAGTTGATTAAAAAAAATTCTCAATAAATTCTTGGTCATAAGAATAAATCCTAATTATTCAGAAAAACTAAAGGAAATCTATTATTATTTATCAGATATTCACCTGCCTTACACCTATTTTTCTAAAAATGTTAATGTCAATTTTAAATTCAAATGTACTTTTAGCTAAAGCTGTCTGAAAAATTACTAACAAAATGGCTGTTATTTCGAGAAAGTTGATCAAAAAATAAAAATTTTTGTAAAACAATCATTGATTATTTTTGAATTGATGAAAGAGAAGATAAATTAGAATTTTGAAATATTGAAAGGTTGAAGGATCTTTTTGACAAATATGGTATACAAATATTTCATTTCACATGCAATTAGAGTTTAAAAATAATCGCCTTCAAATTTATCATTGGTAGGTACTTTAATGAATAAAAACAAATTAAAATACAGATATTCCTAGTAAGATAAAAAAGTACATGCGCCCTTGCAGGACATTTTGACGAGTCCTGCGTATCTGTAAAGCTGTTAGTATCGATTCAGCAGGGTGCTGTCGGAAGCCATTTTACAGAAACAAACCACCGTTAAGCAGCGAATTTGTAAAAACTAGGGAAAATAACTCTAGTTGTTTTTTAGTGACACGCCAATTATGTTTCGTCGATGTTAGTGATTAATCTTATCAGTTGAAGCATTAAGCACCATGTAAGTAGTTTTCGTAGTAATACTTTAATGCGGTAAAACGTTTAGATTGCTCATGTTGATGGAGAAAAACATGTAAGGTTTTAATTGCGCAATATAGTTTTTACTTATAACTGGAACTCTTATAAATTTAGTATTTTTAACACTAGATTATTAATAATGTCAAATAATATACCTAATATAATAATTACATTTAATAAAATTAATTTAAAGTACGTCTTAGATTATCAAAAAAATGTTTATTGAAAGAATGAATAGGTCCTTCAAAATTTTAAAAAATTGTAGCGACTTGACCTAAGATTTGCTGTTTCATTTTAAAATCAAAATCAATACTGCCTCGCTCTGGGTTCACTTAAACATTATTGAGCTTACATGTCACCAATTATTTTTGTAAATTATAATTATACAATATTTATATCCACGCATAGAACTAAAAGCTTACAAAATTTTAAGAAGAGAAAATTATATATATCACAATTTTTTATACGTATAAGGTAAATAGGTATATACTGACTTAAAATTGAAGATTATTAATCTTAAAATATAATTAATGAAACAACTCATTTATAAACAAAGTTCTATTTTTCAAAATATGTTTGCACAAATATCATTAGGTACACATTATTAATTTTACTTTGATATTAATTGTAATTAATAAATCAGTTCTTCTATTATGTCTATTTAATTTTGTGTCCATAATTATATGTAGTTATCTATTCTGTAAATCAGATCGTTGTACTTAACATACACAGAATTATTTACAAGTTGTAAGTAAATGTCTTGGCGACACTCCAAGTAAGTCTGCCTATTCAAGCCAAGAAATTATTCTCTATTTATAAAGTACGAGCTAAGACGCATGCGCCACACAAAAAATCCTCAGACTTATTTTTCTGAATGAAGGATAGAGCGTAGGAGAAATATATGTGCGGATTGTGTCTTGTAGGGGATTAAATTGGGTGCCCGACTTTTTCTTGAAATATTAGACTCGCTAATAAAGTGGTGCTGTAGGTTAGTTAATATATTGGGTGTCTGCTGCGTGAATAAAAATACCAGATCATTGGGAGGATAATATTCACGTCACGGCTTTAAGATTCTGATTATAAGAATAACAATTTCTTGTAAGCGAACAAGATTGACACAAAATTAGCCATAATTGATTTTTACTATAATGTTTTGGTTTTACATAATACCACTCCATATAACATTTTATGATACCTAAATTAAAGGACACTATAAAATAAGTAAAATTTTATATCAAGGAGAAGATTTAAAAATGTTAATCAGTGATTACTGAAGTGTACCACTCGCTACGTTAATTAGATGCTTTTTAGAACTCTTTATTCGTCTTTTTCATACCAGTACATTCACACATGGTTTATAGATTTTTATAGAATAGTTTTTGAAGATAGATTTTTTTGGCATTTCTACCGTCGATACACGTTAGAAGGAGAAAAAACAAGATGGGGAATAATAAAGACATGTGGGCGTAGGTTAACCTAGATTAAGATAATTTCTTTAGAGACGATTTTCTAGATAAATATAAATAATTTATTTTTATATGCTTTTAACTTACTTATGTACTTGCTCATCGTTTCTGAAGGCAATAAGTGTTTTTAGATATCTTCATTTCTTTGTTAGCATCTTATCAAAACTGCTCGGGACATGTACTAGATAAAAACCAATGAAAATATTTTACTTTTAGTTTCAGCCCCTAACGTATTCTTATCTAAAAAGTGATATACAAGGTGAGTCACCGAAGACGCGAAGGTCCATAACTCCATAACGGTGTATTTGACGGAAATTTTATAACAGTATTTTTTGTGTATATTCAGAAAAGCCATCATTTCAAATTAGACCCACTTATACAGGTTGTCCCAAAAAAAAAGATACGTATCAAAGTTATGTTTTGAAAATCACATAAAAACGGCTTACATGTCCCTATCATAACTTTTCAGGTTGTATACTAATGCATTAAAAAATATTTTTGATCACTCTGTATAAAATATTGATATTGATTTTTTTGATTTTCAACGTTTTGGCAGCTACAAACTTCTAAATCAAAAAAAAAATATTTTCAGGCTATGTAAAAACATACGATGTATTCCTTTTAAAAAAACATAACTTCGATACTTATTTCTTTTTGGGAGTACCTGTATAAGTGGAACTAATTTTAAATTATGGCTTTTTTAATATACATAAAAAAGTATTTAACTGTCCTATCTCATGTAAATTGTGGGGAATTCTATGGTTTCTTTTTATGCCATATTTAAATCTCAAATGAGAAATTTGCACTTAATCGATTTTGTAAGTGGAGGATAAATTTGGACCATATACAGAGCCGGCAAAATTAAAATTTGATAAAACCAATGCCTCATAGAGCGTCCTTTTAATAGTTTGAGGGAAAAAATGATGATTGCTGCAAATTTATTTTATTTAGTTGAACCAAATAATATTAAATTGAATTTAGTTGAATTAATAATCAGACAAAGGTCTGAGGCTGAATTAACAAATTCTGCTAGCTCTTGATTAACTATTTCACATTAATTTTCTGACAATTATAATGGGAAGTTATAATAAATTTGGGTGTCTTTAGCATAAAAGTGAATTTTATATTTTTCTAATAGATTGATTAAGTGAATGTACAGAGAAAAGCAAAGGTCCTAATATTGAGCCTTAAGGCATACCTGAGTTAAGCGTCAAATATTCATATTGAACAGAATCAACTTTGATACATTGTTTACGATTTATTGGCAAATTAAAAATAAGAAAATTCTTAAAAGAACAGATCCACTGTTGACGCAATATTCATTGTCAAACAGATAGCTAAAAAATCTCTAGAATTCAATAAATCTGCGTACATGTGCTTTATCGATATAACCAAGACATTTGACTGAGTAAAGTAAAAGGATGTCTTAGAAATAATGAGAAGAAAAGGCCTAATCTACGATATCAACATTCAGTGTAGAACAAAAATCAGAGTAGAATATATGATAACAGAAGATATATATAAACACAGGAATTAAACAAGTCGATTCACTCAGTTCCTTTATATTTAATTTTTTAATGGCTAAAATAATAGAAAATCTTCCCAGAACACCTGGATTCAAAATGTCCTAATTTCATATTCTGAAGATAATCTCCAAAGGTTGCTACATTCTTTTAACACTAAAGCAAAATAATGAAATATGCTTATCAACACCCAGAAGGCCAAATGCTTAGTAACATCCAAAGATCCGATAAGATGCAAGTTGGAAATCTATTCTAAAATTATTGAACAGGTAAATCACTTCAAATATCTGGGAGCAGAAATAACGAGTCATGGAAATCTTATTAACGAAGTAAGAGGGCAAACAATGAAAGCAGCTCGAATTTTGGGATGCCTGAAAGAAATTGTTTGGAAGAACAAAGACCTTAATATCGAAAACAAAATCAAGATATATAAAACGGCTATAAGACCCATCATAACATACATGGCATAAACAAGACCAGATGCAAAGAGTACCCAACAAATGATAAAAACAGTCGAAGCGAAAACATTAAGAAGTACATAAGGCAAAATTCTACATGATATGCCCGTACAGCCTGCAGCGACTAGTAGCGTATCACAGCTCGCAGGCACTATACCAATGAGCACGAGGTATAGTGGAGATATGCCGTCTTTCGGAGGAGACGTTAAACTGTCGGTTCCGAGTCCATGGATGTTGGGTTCCTTAAAGATCCCTACCTCAGGTTGGAATACCTGAGGATTCCGATTAGAGGTATCGTGCTCCCGGCGTCG